>JASVER010000066.1:0-25002 GCA_030449065.1 Oceanodroma leucorhoa
GGTGAAGAACCTTCTCCTGGTGTCCAATCTGAACTTCCCCTGACACAGCTTCATTCCATTTCCTCGTGTCCTGTCGTTGGTCGCCAGAGAGAGGAGATCAGCACCTCCCCCTCCGCTGCCCCCCCTCAGGACTGCGATGAGGTCACCCCTCAGCCTTCTCTTCTCCAAGCAGAACAAAACAAGTGACCTCAGCCGCYCCTCGTAAGTCTCAGCCCCTGACAGAGTTTCAACACTCAAGATAAATGAAAAAAAAACATGTAAAAAGTTAAACAGTGGCCAAGAAGCAGTTTCATAAAATGCATATAGGGGCCTGATCCAAATCTCAGGAAGACTTTCAATATTGATTTTTGTGACTATTAGACCAAGGCCTAAAATGAAGTGATAGCTTCTTCTTGCCAGATGATGAGAAGATAACTTAAATGAGCTACACAGTAATGAGAAAACACCAMAGGCAAYAGCGGAGCTTACTGTTTTCCTCCATTCGACCAACTGTGCAGCAGACCAGCTTAACACAGCCAGCCTAAGGACATCTCCCAAAGTCRCTTAAAAAAGAAAAAAAAGGTAAGTCCTTATCCTGGAACGTAAAGACACCACCTTGATTCCCACGCAGAGTGGCAGAGATGGCCCGGCAGGGTCATGTCCCGACACTGCAGGTGCGCAGGATGTTGGTGGGGGCGGTTGGATGTACCCTTTCCGTTTTGTGAAAGCCTGGGGGAGGATGCGTTGTGCGGTGGGACCGGTGCCACTTTAGTCCTGAGGTTAAAAAAGGTGCTGCACTTCAGTGCAACTCCCTGAGTTGCTTTCATCACCAAATAAAAAAAGATTTGATTCTTCCAGTGTGGTGGGAACAGGAGCTCACAAGTGGATTCCAGCTACACCTCAGGGTAGCAATTAGCACGTGCTTAACTTTAAATGTATGCTTAAATCCCACCAACTGCCTATTAAAGGTCACGTGAATCCCAGAGATCTAACAACAACAACAACAACAACAACAAAATCCCCAGAAAATGCTACACTCCGATTTTCACTCCTGAAGGACGCCGGGTTCGCATTACACGTGACAGCCCGTACCTCACCCAGTGAACTTGCCAGACTCCAGCYGGGAAGCCAGAACACTTGCCCTCTCCTACCCCCAGGCGGTCGCCAAAGCAGCGGCACAGCAAGGACAGCGAGCTCCCGCGCGGGCTGCCTGCACCTGCGGGGCCACTGGCCGAGCACTGGCGGGGAGAAGCGTTCAGCTCTGCCGCTGAACGGCAGCAGCCTGCAGTCATCAGGCTGCTCCCTGCGGGAAAGAATCCCGACTGCCTGGCTCYTGCTGATGCAAGGACATATTTAAAAATTAAGTGTTTTCTAGTGAAAGGGTTAAATCCCTGACAGTCCCTGACTAAGACCTTACTGTGATACATAAAAGCCTTACTTGTATTCTTTTTCTTARCTTCACTTGCATAGTTTTAGTTATCTGTTAARTAGAATGGAACAAGGATGCTTTGAAATGGGCAACTCCTTTGATGACAAGGTTGAACAGTCCTTGAGCTAGCTCATTAGGCCCTGTTGTGTAAATCACTGATGACAGAAACTCAGGACAACTGTGTTAGGTAAGTGCAAAGAAACCAATTTAAACTACCCCCTTGTAACATTCTGGAGTGGAAGGACCGCTGAGCTAATCCCATGACTAGATGTGGACAAAGGAAGCCCAAAGTTCAACCAGCGGACAGCGCGAGGAAGACCATGCACGACCACCGGAGGGTGAAAAGACCCTAACCCTAATTTTATTGCGCATGCTTGGACTATGTAAATGAATTCTGGGAACTCTTCACCATAAGACTGCCCTTTCCAGGAAATCTGATGAATATGTATGATTTGTCTGCATATGAACTAATGTGCTTTGTTAACCCGTTGGAGCACTTGTGGTGGAGCGATCCCCAGTGCTGCCCAGCGCTGTATTAAAGAATTCTGCTTTCTAAAACTCCGAGTCTTAGAGAGTTTCTTTCGAGACATTTTTGTTTCACCAGCAAGGGGAACAAGGCTTGAACAATACTAATCTGGCTGGCGATGTTCCAAGGCAGCTGAATATTCCCAGTCCCAGAACAGGGCACTTGTAGGGAAAGCCCTGTCGGAGTTAACAGAACACCACACTACTCCYATTYCTGYAGGAACTAAACATGCCGAGGCGGCTCAGGGGGGCTCTGCGAGTCCAGACCCTGTGCCCGGGGGGGTCTGTCTCCATCTCCTTCCCCTCCCCAGCTCTCGGGTCACTCCTGAGGCTGCTCCAGCCRGGCCCGGCTCCAGCTGACCRGSACCCCATYGCACYSGGRGTTTGGAGCTCTCCCCCACCCCCCCGGGGCRGCCCCAGCCCTCACCTCAGCCGAGCCGCAGCCGGAGCACAGGCTGCGCCCCCTGACACCAACATGGCTGCCGGGAAGCTGAGTGGGGGGAGATGACAGCTCCGGGCATGCCCCGGGAACCAACATGGCCGCCGGGCAGCCCCCTGCCCCAGGACTACAGCTCCCGGCATGCCCCAGGACTACAGCTCCCGGCATGCCCCGGGGCACGCCCTCTCCCGGCATGCCCTGGGCGCCCCTGCCCCGCTGCCTGACCCTGCGGGGACACCATCCCCCGGCCCCGCCCCCGCAGGCCCCATGGCCCCTCCCCGGGGCTGCCCCGGCCCGGCCCCGGAGCCCCGGTGGAGCCAGGGGGAGGAGGGGAGGGGGAGAGAGCGGCAGGGAGGGGTGGGGCAGGGCGGTGGGTGGCCGGAGAGGGGCGGGAGGCGGAGAGAGGGACGAGGAGAGCGGGGGGAGCTGGGCAGGGGTGGGGGAAGGAGCTGGAGGGACGGGGACAGCGGGTGCGGGAAGGAAAATGGCGATAAGCAGCAGGAGGGAGGGACGGAGAGAGAAGAAGAAGGACAGGGAGCAGGGCAGAGGGACGGGCTGACACAGGCGGGGGAGGGAGCGGGACGGGGGCAGAGCGGCAGAAAAGGCACCGGGAGAGCGGAGTGACAGAAATGGGACGGGGAGCGGGACAGAGGGACAGAGGGGGAGGGGTGAGAGGGAAAAGGGAGGGGAGAGGGGAAGGGAGCGGCAGGGACAGAGAGCGGGACACAGAGCAAGGGAAGGATGGGAAACAACCCAGAGGGACTGAGGGACAGAGRGGTGCGGATCAGGACAAGGAGGCGGAGAAGGAGAGAAGAGCGATGGCCTCTGGGATGGAGATGGAGGAAGAGCGAAAGGGGCTGGGGAGCAGGACGGAGGCTCAGAGAGAAGAGAGAAGGCACAGCCAGGTGAGCASGGGGTACAGGCAGGAAAGAGGGGCCAGGCTGCAGGAGAGAGAGAAAAAATAAGGCTAGGAAGCAGGACACGGCGATAGAAGAAAGAGAAGGACAGGGAGTGGGAGAGAGAGATGTAGAGAGAGAAAATAGCAACAGGCTATCAGACATACAGGGAGGAATTAGAAAATACAGACAGGGAGTCAGACAGAAAGAAAGAGAAAAAAATAGTGATGGGCTAAACACAGAGAGGGAGGAAATAAAAGTCGGGGCAGGGAGCTGGACAGAGCGCGATGGGGAGAGACCAAAAATAGCAATTCTGGGCAACTGCCCCCATTTCTTGAGCACTCCCTGGGAACCGGGTAATGCGTTACCAGGAGCCTCATGAAATGTGTTGCCTGCAAAAGCCCTGCCCTGGGCTCAATCCTGCACCCTAATATTGGTGACGATCGTCGCCTTGCAGAGTGGCCAGGGCTGGGGGAAAAAAACGCAGCTGGGGGGGGGAAAAATCACCCAGCTGGTTTTTTGTTTGCTTGCTTGATGGTTTTGCTTTTAGAAAAATACTATTCAAGCTCTAAATACAACCTGCAAGGAAAAAGGGACCAGGCGTACCAGGTTGGGCACATTTAAAGCCCGAACCCATCCCACAGCCACACAAACCACTCCTCACTCCCGCTGTGCACTGTCCACCGCCTGCCTGCAGGCACAGGCAGCCGCCCTGTTTCTTGAGCGCTCCCCAGGACCGGCACCACCAGGCAGCTCAAAAAACCATACTGCCCTGCAAAACTGGGCAATTTTTCCTCTTTTTAGGCCTGCTGGTTAAAGACTCACCTGTCAAGAGATAGCTCGGGACCACGCCAGGGCTGGTGGTGCTGCTTTCTGGATCCCGTGGCAGCGATGGGCAGAGGGACAGGTTGTCGGACCCCGGGGCCAGGTACATGTGCAGGGTGTCAGGGTCACCCCCGCCTGGTTTTTYCCAGCGAAGCCCCAGCCGGTGCCGGCCCCGTGCTGCAGCCCCAGGGCATTTCTGCGGGCGCTGCACCCTGCCGGGCCCCACTGCYGGCTGCCGCCTGCCCTGGGCTTCTCCCCATTGTCCCCAGCTCTGCTTTCTGCCAGCGCCGGGGGCTCCACAGAATGTCTTGCCCGCTCCCTGCCGCCATCCTGACCGATGTCTGCAGCTCGTGTGTGGTGTCCACGTCACACAGCTGATTTGGGGGTGGCAGGTCTCTCTTGTGGCACCCTGGGAATGGGGACAAAGCAAACCCCATCCCCCCCTTCGGATCTTTGTCCCCAGGGAGACCCAGTGGAGACGTACCGTGCACTGGAGAGAGTCCTGCAGGGAGGTGACAGCCGTTGGCAGAGCGCCGCTGAGACCCGCCTGACAGCAAAGGTGCCCGGTGGCTGCAGAGCAGCCCAGGTGAGCTGGTTCTCTTGGAGGCCACCAGAGCAGCTTTCCTCCGCCTCTGGCTTTGGTGAGAGATGGAGCAGCACAGAGATGTTCCTCAGGCATCCAGGCCTGAGGAGGGTTTCCCAGTGCCCCCATGACAGACCCTTCTCCCAGGAAGCGCCTCCCCATAGAGCAAAGGCTGTATCCAGCCAGCTGGTGCTGGGTACGGCTGCCCCGAGGGGTCTTCGCGGGGAGGGTCATCTGCCTGATGGCTCTGGGACAGAAATGATGAGCTGAAGCCCCGTGGCCATGGCTGGGCGGTTCTATGTCTCCGAGTGCCTCAGCCTTTCTCCCCGGGAGCACCAGGAAACCCAGGGACTTTTTCAGGGTGTGAAGATGGATGCTGGTGATGTCCTGGTGGCTCCGTCTCACTCTCACTTCAAAGCTGTGATGTCTGAGATCCGGGGCCACCTGAAGGCCCTGGCAGAGATCTCCAGGGGGTTTGTGTTCCATTTTCTGATATCTTAGGGTGTTGCGAATGAGTGGTTTAGAGGCCGCTGAAAGAATCACTGTCGAAGGTATTAGCAGAAAGTGATTTTAATAAAAATTTATAAAAGCGCAACTTAACAGAGTTCGATGGGAAGGTCCACTCCACCACTTACTACACGGATGAAGCATACAAAGGAAAAGAGCATGGGAAGTCCTTGGCTAGTGTAAATACTAATTAGCAACAACTAAAACATCAGTGTGTTATCAACCTTATTCTTGTACTAAATCCAAAACACAGCACTATACCAGCTATTAGCAAGAAAATTAACTCCATCCCAGCGGAAGCCAGGGTATCGTGTTAGAATTGAGTTGGAATGATTTATACAGAGGCCGAGGATGAAAAGGTTAAGGGAGGCCCTCCTATTGAGTCACGAGGTTCAGAGTAGACCTGGCTGGATCTACCCCTAGTCCCAGACTTGGTCAGCGGTATATGTCTAAGGGATTACATGTGTTTAGCAGCAGTCTAAGGTTCATTCACAATCTTAAAATAGATACAAGATTTTAGCAGACTATATTTGCTGGCAGGTAATTCCATCAATTCACACACACGCACACGGATGTATATTTATATAGATAAATATACAAAGATATACCTGTCAGGCCTTGTTCCTCCCTCCATTCCTCCCTCCCAAACTCAGGTGTCTCAGGCACCTGAAGCCACTTAAGGCAGCAGAGAGGGATGGGAAGGGGCAGCTGAGGAAATGGCTGCACTCCAGTGGCAGCACCATCCTCACCTGTGTCCCCTCCAGGTGCCAAAGATCATGAGGGGCATCTGTGAAAACCTGGATTGCATCGAAATGGATTCAGCCCGGCAGAGCCTGGAGTCACTACTTCTGCCGCTGACCGACCAGTCCCCCATGCAAGTGGCCATACGCCTGTTGAAGTTCTCTCCACCAGGAGACAGGTACTGGCCCCAAAAGCCACGTTCCCTGTGGGGAGAGGGACCCAGAAACTCTCTGGCTGCCAGATCCAAGGAATACTGCAGGACACCCCCGAGGAGCAGGGCCCTCCATCCCACCACGCTTTCCAGCCCTGCTGGGTCAACCTGGCCTGCAGCAGCCAAAGCTGACCAAGCCAACCCAGAGCCACCACGCTCCTCCCAGCCCYACGGGGAACACCACCTCAGCCCTCTCCTGCTGCCCAGGGCATCCCAACCGAGGGGCAGGGTCTGCGTCCTGCGCGGCTGTCCCAGCCATGCTGCTGTGGCTGAGGCAGCCCTGCTGACAGAGCGCTCTGGCTTGCAGAGCTGGCATGGCCATGTGGGAGGCGATGCTTTCCGTCCCTCAGACTTCAGAGAAGATCTTAAAGGTGCTCCTCGGCTTCCTCCAGCACCAGTGGTTGTGCAAGCTTCTCAGCTCCTTCACCAAAGGCACCTGCAGGCTTCTCTTGGCTGTGAGTTACCACAAAAGACCTTGGTCACCTTCAGCAAGCCCTGCAGGCTCTGCCAGTATCTCGCTGCTGTGTTTGTTTCAGGTGATGGCCTCCAGAGAGTTCCAGTCAGAGGATGTTGGTGATGAGTCCCACGATGAGAGCCATGAGAGGCATCCAAGCCTGGTGACGGTCTCCCTGTTTCTCAGCAGCCTCATCACGCTGTCAGAGAGACCTGAGATGGTGAGCAGGGCGTCGTCAAGGGGAGCTGGGGCAGTCGGGAGCCTGCTGCTCAGTGACCAGAGCATTTTTGCCAGGGTGGTCTTTGACCGTTTCACAAGAAGGAAACTCTGTCTTTCATACAGGCAAGAAAAATGGGGGTCCTGCCACACATCGTGGAGGTGTTCCAGGAGGGCAACACAGATATTAAGATGAAGGCCCTGGTGATCTTCAGAAACGTGATGGGTCACCTGGAGAGGAAGGTGTGCAGCTGGCGGAGGAGCTCCTGCCCTTCTTTGATGATGTAAGGCTGATGTGGGAGACTGAGCCCCGCAGAGAGGCACTGGGCAATGCAGCTGCCCTTCAGCCCAGCCCTGTGGGCAGCACTCGGAGCTGGGTCTGCTCCTCTGGGCTCTCGAGGGATGGCTTCTCTCTGCTGCAGAACGTGACCCTGGAGCCTCTCCCCTCACATCAGCCACCATAACGGCCCTGCTCACCATGGACAGGGAGCCACTGGTTCTGAAGTCCACCTTTCCTCTTTCCTACCAGGAGTCCAGCCCACTGCGAGAGCTCTCCATCTGCCTCTTCAGAGACCTGGTGGAGTCAGTGGTGGGGAGCGACAAGGAGAGGATGAAGAACTACGTGTGGAGTGTACTGGTCCCGCTCTTCTTCCGCATGAGCAACCAGACCAACAGCATTGCCAAGGTACAGATTTCAAAGCTGACCACTGACACAGAGAAGGGTGTGCTGACAGCACACAGGTGGCCTGGGCATCAGGGCCAGGGGCTGCTGGCAGCCGGCAGCCCTCCTCCAGTGCAGCCCATAGGAAGGGTCCCTGCAGACCCAGGGCGAGCAGGGGYGGAGAAGATGGCACGGACATTTCCAACACCTGCCCTACCTGGTCCAGCAGGGCTCAGCAGCAGCCCCTGGCCCGAGGCCTGAACACACACATCCCTACGGGCTTCTCGGCTGTCCCTGCGGGTGTGGGAGGCCAGGGCTTTGAGCCTCGATCCCTGTCCCCTAGGGCTTTGAGCCTCGATCCCTGTCCCCCAGGGCTGTGGCCAAGAGACCCCCAGATGTTTGGGCCAGGGCATGTCCCAGCCTCCTAAGGCCAGGATCACCCCAGGAACAAAGCCAAGAGGGAGGGGGACACCAGGTCTCCTTCCCCAGGCTGTGGTGTCATCTCCCAGCTTCTGCTGCTTTGCAGGCCTCCGGGGAAGCCCTCCTTGCTGTAGCAGAGCTCCTCAACTGGAAACAGCTCAAATACCTGCTGCAGACACAGCAGAGATGGAGGATTGGAGAGTGCTTGGTGAGGACAAGCCCCAGGGCCTGGGGACTCTGGCCCATCTGGGCTTTGCAGTGGCACGGAGGGGTCTCAGCACCCATGGGACCTCTCTGCCTGTGGTTCTCTCTCAGACTCACTCCCACAGGACTCCTGGCTGGGAGACGGGAATGGCCTGGGGGGGAAGGGGAACAGGAGGTGCTGGGAGGAGGGACTGGTCCGGCCAACTGGAGAGGGTCTGTGACGTGCCCATACCCTTGTGCTCTCTCCAGCTGGGGCAGGACAGGAGCAGGGCTGAGGAATACTGTTACCAGAGCCTGCCATACCTGAAGGATGCTCAGGCCACCTTGCGAGAGGCGGGCGTGAGGTTCATCGGTGAGCCCCAGCCCCCTGGGTCCCTCTTTTGGCAGCCTGGTCCCCGTCCCCTCTGCTGCACTGGCAGCTGGGAGCAGCCCTGTGGCTGCCAGAGCCCCGGCTGCCCTGTACAGGGCCTTGGCCCCCCTCTCCCACCCCTGCCCACGCCGGGCCGGGGGCTGTGCTGCTGGGAGCGTGCTGGGGAGCAGGGGGTCTGACGATGCTCTGTGCCTAAGGCTTGCCGCGCGGCCCCTGAGGGACCAAAGCAAGGAGAAGGTGTCTGAGATCTGCAGCGGTGAGTAGGGGCAGTGCTGTGTTGGCCGGGGCTGGTGGGGCAGGGGACAGAGCCTGGGCAGGGGGCTGCCGTGCCTTGCCCTGCTCCAGGGAAACACTTCAGGGGCAGGGGAACATGTCAGGGGCATTTGGGCTATTCCTGTGCAGCAGCTCTCTCCTGGCCAGGGACAGAGGTGGCTGGCACGGTCTGGAGGGGATGCCTGGGGGTCTCTGCAGACAYGGCGGTTCATCTCGGCTCTGTTTCTTTCTGTTGCAGCCCTTCGGACCTTGGAGAAAGACAGCGACCCCTCCGTCTCTTCCCTGGCAGCTCAGACCGTCCTCATCCTGGRCTCTCCAAGGGAGCAGCCAAGATCAGGATGCACCCTGCGAGCACTGTGCTGCTGGTGCTGCTAAGGCAGGCGGAGGTGCAGCTTTCCTCAGGAAAATGGCTGCGCTTTAATAAAGCTGGAACAAGAAGCCCAAACCCACGGTGTCCTTCAGCCGTGTGGCACCCCGAGCGTGCCGAGCAGACAGCGTCATTCCTGGCCTCTCCCGCTGCCCGCAGGACAGCTGCCCCCTCCGCACACCCTGGCCCCAGGCTTGTTTTACAAGTTTAGCCCTCAGTGAGGCTTTCCCCAGAAGAAGCCACGTTTGTTCACCCCCTGGGGAAGCCTTTACCCTAGGGAGGCAGAGGGCAAAGGGGAACTGGCAGCCTTTTGGAATCAGGATTGCCCGGAGAGCTGCCTGACGCCCGCGCTTTCCAGCAGCCCAGGCTTATGCGGCTAGTTCAGTCAAGATGTAGTTTTAGCTCCCACCACATCCTTCTCTTCAAAAAGGTGTGTTTGTACGGACTATTTCATTTATTGTGTTTGCCCTAACATTTCACTGTTTCCTTGAGGCAGAAAAATAAAAATGGGACTTGATGCTGGGTGCCGGGGGTGCAGGGTGCTGGGCATGTCCGAGTACTGGGCAGGTCCTGGGTGGTGGGGGTGTTGGGTTCTGGGCGCTGGGGTTGCTGGGCATGTCCAGGTGCTGGGAGCTGGTGGTGCTGGGTGTGGGCATGTCCGGGTGCTGGGCATGACCAGGTGCTTGGTGCTAGGTACTGTCTGTGCTAGGTGCAGGACATGACCAGGCGCTGCACATATTCAGGTTCTGGGTGCTGGGCACTGGGTGTGCTGGGTGCTGGGCATGTCCAGGTGCTGGGAGCTGGTGGTGCTGGGTGTGGGCATGTCCGGGTGCTGGGCATGACCAGGTGCTGGGCGCTGGGGGTGCTGGGTGCTGAGCTTTGGGTCTTCCAAGTGCTGGGCATGTCCTGGTGCTGGGTGCTCAGCTCCTGGGGTGCTGGGTGCTTGGCATGTCTGGGTGCTGGGTGTTGGGCAGTGGGGATGCTGGGTGCTCGGCATGTCCCATTGCTGGGTGGTGGGTGGTGGGGTGCTGGGCATGTCCGGGTACTGCACATGTCTGGGTGCTGGGTACTGGGAATGTTTGCTTTTGGGGATGTTCGGGTGCTGGGCATGTCCGGGTGCTGGGTGCTGGACCCTGAGGATGCTGGGAATGCTGGGTGCTGGGCACGTCTGGGTGCTGGGTCTTGAGGCTGCTGGGTGCTGGGGGTGCTGGGTGCTGGGCACTGGGGTTGCTGGGTGCTGGGCAGTGAGTGTGCTGGGTGCTGGGGTTCTGCATGCTGGGCCCTCGGGGTGCTGGTGCTATGCTTGTCCTGGTGCTGGACATGTCCAGGTGCTGGGTGCTGGACGCTGGGTGTTGGGTGTGCTGGGTGCTGGACACTGGGGGTGCTGGGTGCTGAGCACTGGTTAGCATGGTTACAGGTTGACTTTTTCTGCCTCTAAAGCATGAGCGGTCTGTGTTCTCTCCTGCCAAGCCTGTCTACTTCTCCGGTTGGTGTCAAGGTGATCTCGTCTCCCGTTGTGGACGCGGACTTGCTCCGAGTACGGTTTTGTCGCTGCACGGCTGTGAGCCCGCCTGGCTACAAGGCGTTGAGCTAAGTGGGTTCTTCTGAGCGCAGCGCCCGTGGCCAGGCCCTTGTTACCAGTGGGGCTGAGAGCACGACGGGGCTTATCGCGGCTCCAGCGGTTACTTAGGAGTGGGAAGGTCTTATCCCTGGTCTCCAGAGTCCCGTGAGGAAACCTGACTGGTAGGGAGGTGCCGCTGGCCACCGTCTCCCCTGGATGGGAGGGAGAAGTGGAAGGCTTGGTAGGTGGAGCAGTCCTGGCCTGCTGTGCCAGGAGCTCTTCAGCACTGTAGATGTGGCACCAGGCTTTGTAGCGACAGAACATCCTAAACGTCAGAAACAGCTGAAACTGTCCCCCGTTATGCTCTGTGCAGCAGCACTGAATTTGGCTTTTTTTTCCTAATAGAAGTTTCATGAGCAGTCAAGGTTCTATCTCGTGTCAAAATAGGGTGCTTGGTGATGCGGAAGGGGGGGGTCGTTTTGCTGCCCGTATTGTACAGCAGAGGAATAGAGCGGCTTCTGGGGTACAGCCACGAGCAGGAAAGGGTTTTGTGTAACCAACGGGCAAAGACTACGTTTTCTCACTTCTCCTAGAAGCTCAGAGCTCTGGAAGGGGAATTCTGAAGCTTCTGTCTTTAGGCGTGGCTTTTAAGGGGCACGTACCAGTTAGGCTCACCTGTTGCAGGTGAGAAATGCTGTCCACCCTTTTTTCCACCCTCTACTTCTCTATGTCCAAAGGATGGGTATTGTAGGTTGCAGAAGTCTGAACTTAACCAAAACAAGTTTTCCATAATTACTCTTACTCAAGGTAAGACTGTAGTAGAACACCACTCTCTGCTATCTTGTAGGTTGCTGAGAAGCGTAAGGGCACGTGCGTGGAAGTCTACGAGAAGAGATCTCAAGAAGCTGCCAGAGAAACCCTGAAAGCATTCCAGTTTGCTGTAAGTCCACACTTGTACTTAAACTCGGCAGTACGGTGGCCTGTTCGCACTGTTCTCCGTGACATCCCATCTCCTGTACAAATCGAGTACCTTATTAGCTAGAAGAAGCCAAAGGACTACTAGTAGCAAATTGCAGAGAAGATCTTTTTGTACACTGTTAGTGAATTCAGTCCACCTTTTTGTCCCTTTGAACCTTTGAAATATGTAAAACTAGTCCTTGTTTTCCTCAGCAAACTCAGAAGCAAGCTGGAAAACTCAGAGTCTGTGGGACTGCTGTAGAGGCAGCCAGAGTGCGCGTAGCTGCACGGGTATAAGGAGTTCATCTTTGCGTCTGGAAGGAGTACGAGCTGTCACCAAAATGGATGCATATATGTTTAATGAGACCTAGCTCTTACTTCCAGAATCGTGCCCTTTAATGTAATCAAGGCTTTTTTATAATGAGGCCTATAGCAGTCACACTGGCAGGACCTCCCAGCAAACTTGCCTAAGGTCTGTAGTAAAATCTAACGTACTCCATTTCTCCTTTTTACCAAATACCGAGCAAAATCAGGATGACTTACCCTGGTTCTCTTTTCTGGTTTTGTCTTGTAGATAAACTGCTGTGGTCCTAGAGGACCTGTTGAGCCAGTCTTCCATTGGTACATCTGTCCAACAGAGCCCTTGTTGGTGTTTCCTTCAAAGGTAAAACATGATTTAATTCTCCAACAGCTCTGCCGAATGAGTAGAACGAAAAACATGTCTCTGAGTGAACCCCTCCGGTCGGTGGGAAATTCCTACATCCTGGTAACTCAGCAACCTATCTGTATGATCAGTTGTGGAAAATCAACGTGCTGTTATTGCGGCACGAGCAAGGAGGATCAGCGGGAAATTGGGAGTCGGCAGGCGCACGTGGGGCGTGCAGTCGGTGCGTCGCTCAATTCAGTGGCACGATGGCCAAAGTCAGGCCAGAAGTTCACCTGCAGCACTGGCAAACTCTGTTCTCCTGATGGCTCCTATCACCAAGGCGCCTTCCCGGTCCTGCACTGGAGCTKGTGCCTCCTCTTCTGGTTAGGGAAAAGTAGAACATGGGGAGGGAGCAGGTCTGAAGTTTTAGCAAGGCATCTACCTTTTGGAAAGGGAGAGGGGGGGTAACGCATCAGTGGTCTGCTTAGGTGAGTACGTCACCATAAAACCCGGTTGCCCGACTCAGATCCCCCCGCTGAACTGCAAAGGTGCCTGTGTGCCACAGCTACAGGGGAGACATCTTACATAGTTCTTGACTACCCTCTCCCCTATGTTCTTACGACTGTGCTGTGCTCTCGCTTCCTGCTCCGAGAGAGCCTGTATGGGCTTTTCATGGAAATGGAGGTGGTTAGGATGCAGAGATTTCAGTGCATGGCTTGGTTTTTCACAACATTTGTGCTCTTCCTCTCACTGCTCGTGAATTTGTGCCTTCAAATATTATCTGACCGGGCGAGACATGGCAATCTGTACGCAGGTGGTATCTTGAGTCCTGTCCACACAAGCTGTCTGCTTGGAGGTGGGCTATATGGGAGTGACGGAGGCACTGTGCAGGTTTTATTGTTTGGTTTTAGTCTAAGCGTGCTTCAGCTTCATCTGTTGACTTCCTCTTGTGCTGCGTTTGTGGCCTAGTCCCTGCTGCAGAAAAAAACAGTAGATAGCCTGTATGATGAAGGGGCTGCAATGGTGGGGCTGTTCTGCATGATTCTTTAAGAAGCCATGCTGTATTCATGCTCTGGTTTAACTGGCTCATTCTTGCCTTGAGTACATCCCCTTAATCCCAGATTCAGTCTTTCCTTCTGGACTAGATAGGGAACCACTAAAGAACAAAGCGGTTGGCAGCAGCTCACTGTGGTCTGATGCTGGAATGAGTAGGACAGGAGCTGGGATGAGACTTTGCCCAGCTAGTAGACTTGTAAAGATTTATGCCTCTCTATAAGTTCCTCCTCCTTTTTCGTCGTCTGCCCTGCATCTTTGCTGGGGAAAGGACCGTACTTACATTCTTCTTTAGTCATAATCGTAATTCATTGTCCTCGGAACTTCAGACTGGCACCACTACATGCATCTGCACACAGCCTGGCACTTCTGCATGCCACTTATTAAATCCTCCCGTTCCCATGCACCATGTGTTCAGGAGATGCCCGTAAAACCATGATACCAGTTGGAGATGTCAAGTGTGTCTTCAAATCTGTTTTGAGAAGGGCTGAGCGATACAGCAGCTTAAATGCTGACAGCCATTAGGAACAAGCTAACGCTGGTGCAACCACTGTTGTTCCTGAACTACCTGATCAACTGTAGGTGTTGAGAAGGGAATCCCGCTGTAGCCAAGGCACATTGAAGAGGTTCAGATACTTCAAGAATGGATTTAAACTTCTCTACCAACTTTGTGTTGGAACTTGTGTGAAAGCACAGGACAGTTCAAAGCAGCTTTCAGAAGATGAGTCTGCATCTCTAATGCAAGCAGACTTGGTCGAAGGTGTGGCCTCAATCGGCAGCCCCGAGCTCAAACAGGCAAAGAGAAACAAATCTTTCCTATGCCTGAAGCACTAATGAAGAGTCTGTTTCTTTGCAGCCGTGCCCCGCGGTCATTGTAGTTGTAGCTGTGGCGAAGTTCTCCTGAACGTGTATATATAGGGCGAAGACGGGCTGGTCATGTTGCCAGCCCACTTCTGAATCCCAGTGTCTCGCAGGGATCCTTGCTTTTGTCTCCTTTACTGTAAAAAAAGGCTGTGCCCGAGAGCTGGAATAACAGGGCCGGGAAGAAAACTTGCACTTGTTTGTTGACTTCTCTGGAGGAAAGTACGACACAGATGCAAATACGCTGGGAAGAGCTCAGCGTTCTTCGGAGATTGTGGCAGTGGTTTATAGCTGAGCTATTTCGAAGTACTGAGGGTGCAGGGGATTGGTGAGTATGGACTGAAATTAGGGGAGAAGGGGAGTAGGGCAGGGACACTAATGGCAGAATAAAATGTTAACGTGGCATTTGGGCCACTTGTCCTCATGTTGGTAGAAGAATGTGCTTTGGTCCTCTCATTTCTAGTAAGTTTGCTTTCTTTACAGGTTATCGACATGACATTGAGCATCACTCTCCTCCTCGAAATCCTCGAAGAATGGATAAGTGGTCTCGAGCCTCTGCCTCCCATCGAGTTCCTGGACATATCTAGCAACGATGAGTATTAGGGAATAAATCCCGTTTTTTTCTGCTTAGCTTCCACATACGTCCTTTGCTTTTTTTCACGGAACTGCCTTTTTCTCAACCCACGAGCTCGTCCCTCCTATTTTTCCCCCGTCCTACTGAGGAGAGGGAGCGAGCGAGTGGCTGGGGAGGGTTTCCAGCCGCCGGCCAGGGTCAACCCAGCCCAGCCCCTCGGGCGCCCAGCGTGGGGCTCGAGCCGACGGCAGTTTGGAAGAGCGTGTGCTATAGCTGCAGGAGTTATTAACCGTCAGGCTTCTGTGCGGGTCATGGGTTACTTGCTGCGCTGCTTCTCTCTCTATTTTGCTGGGCCCGAGCATGTTTCTAAACAGCAGTGAAAAATCAGCCCTGGGAAGGGGATCGGGTTTTTTTTCACTCCTAAACTAGTTGTAGAAATGCAGACTTCCCTGGGCAGCCAAGGACTTTGGGTTTGACCTGGAGGGCTCAGGTCTGGGGGGAAAGCAGGCGTGTAGCCTCCCTCCATCAGTCCTTGGATACACCAGAGGATGCCGGTGAGGAGGCTCACGGATAAAAGTTCCATGAATGACTCTCTTCACCAGGTGGGAAAATGACACTACAAGTAATAACTTATATTACATTACGATTCCCCCTCCCCAGGTGCAGCTCCCCTGCCCAGGGGCAGATAAAGCCCTGGGGCAGAGATCCCCCGCAGGGCAGAGATCCCCTCCCATCCCCAATCCAGGGGCAGATACTCCCCCCAGGGCAGATCCCCCCCAAAGGAGTTACCCCCCCCCCAGGGGCAGATCCCCACCCTGAGCTGTGTGCGGGGCAGCCGAGGGGGGTAAATGCCCCCTCCCCGGCCTGGGGGGCGGGCAAATCAGGGCAGGAGCGAGGGGCAGAGCCCAGAGCAGCGGGGTGAATTGTCACTGCAGGGCTCAGGACCAAATTGGGGAAAAATTTAGAATAAATGGCAACTGTCAATACTTTTACCAAATTAATTTATAGTAAAGATATAATAAATTTGTAACAATGTTTAATAGCTTCTAAATATATTTATAATGAATCATGGGAACGCAAAACAACTTCCTGGGCTTGCTTGCTTGCTGTCTTTGTTTATTTATTTATTTATGTATGTAAAAAAAAAAAAAAAAGGCTGGCCAAGGGCCTTTCCTATCTTCCTGTTGCATGTCCTTTCCCTCCTCGGTAAAACCGCACTGATGATGGTGCACCATCTCGTCTCCAAAGCCTTGCTGGCCGACTGCCTTGCTCCCGTCAGTCAGTGCGCTGCCATTAGCCCCCCACCGCAGGAGCGGAACAGCCTCGGGGACCAGTCTGGGCCCCTCTTTCTGTCTCAGGAAAGTGCAATACCTTTCAGAAAGAGCTCCTGAGGGAAAGGGCAGCTTTGCCATTCCCCGGGAGGGAGATGACACTGCTCTTCAGCACAGCCTCGTCTCACCTCATCTCCCCCCAGGGCTGCCAGGACCAGGACCAACGGCAGTTGCAAGGGCCTTTCCACCACGTCATAACGGGCTGGGACATGGAGATGGGCTGGGGACATGGAGATGGGCTGGGACATGATGATGGGATGGCACATGGAGATGGGTTGGGGACTTAGAGATGGGCTGGTGACATGGAGGTGGGTTGGCACATGGAGATGGGTTGGCACATGAAGATGAGCTGGGGAATTAGAGATGGGCTGGTGACATGGAGGTGGGTTGGCACATGGAGGTGGGCTGGGACATGAAGATGAGCTGGGACATGGAGATGGGTTGGGGACATGGAGTGGTTTGGGGACATGGAGACAGGGCTCAGACCCAGCACAGGAGCAGGCAGGCTGCAGCATCTCCATCCCTGGAGACGTGTGCTGGTCATGGATGTGCGCACCCATGGGACAAGCACCCCCAGCAGACACAGACGTCCACCCATGGGACACGACAACAGGGGACACGCAGCCGGTGCACAGGGACACGAGACGCACGCACCCCTCATGCAATCATTCCAGCTTTATTGATGGAGCCAGGGCCGCGGTGGTGTGGCAGCGGTGGTGGCCGGCTGTCTTGGGGACACTAGCTCCGCAGCCCCCCCGTGCTGGGGTCGGCTCAGCAGCGGCGCTTGCGCGTCCCCTGCCGCCGGCGGCTCCTCTGATACCRGCGGCTGCGAGCCCCACGCCGGCGTCGGCTCCTTGCATCCCGCTGGCGAGGCCAGCTCTGGTGGTGGCCTGGGCTTCGGCGGCGGCGCTGGGTCCTGCTGCCGGTCCTGCTGAGCTGGGACCGGACCATGGTGGGGCTGGCCGAGTGGTGTGGGTGGGCACCTCGTCCTGCCGGGGGGGCTGTGGCTCCGCACCCCCCACCCCGCTTTTATAGGGGTGCCGGGGTGAGGCCATTTGTGATGGGAGCACGTTACGGGGCCAGCCTCACCAGTGACATCACGATATCCCCACGGTGCCGCCCGGTCACACCCAGGACCGTTGCAAAAAATCTCCTGGGACCACCAGGGACCCCCCCCCAGTCCCCTCCTGGGATCCCCTGGCCTTTCCGTACCCCTGATTTCTGTGCGCTCTTCCTTAGATTGGCGTGGGGAGCAATTCCCTCTCTTGGTGGTGTGGGGGGGCAAATGTCAATATAATATTCCTCCACCCATATACAATTCCCAGCTGGAATAGTCAACTGGGTAGCTCCTTTTACCCTCACTAAAGCCAGAAAGGTGTTGTAACAGAATTGACGGGAAGTCAAGTGGGAATACGAATTCCTGTGACAGTCCCCCAGTGTTGACCATGGCCTCAAACAAACCCAGCTGATGGAGGGACCTACTTAGCTGGGACGGTGCTCGGATCGTCGCTGTGGCTAAGGAGCCGCTCGCAGCTCTCCAAGTCGCCATTGGGTGTGTTGTTACCGGAACGCACCGTTTACGGCTGGTGGCAGAGCTTGCTGAGGTCACTGCAGACGTAGGAAGACGTTGAGGATACGCCTGTCCGTGGAATTGTTGCAGCGATGGTCCATGTCGGGCTGTACCTGTAGATGGGGGAAGACAGGGTCATGCATGTTAAATTGCGCTGCAAAGTTGCTGAGGTCAGCGATGAGAAGCTGCTTCCTCTCGTGACTCTGCAGGCGTGAGCCACTACGGAAACGGCAATAGAGCGGCAAAGACGCGCTCGGCGCCGGCGGCAGCGGCAGCACCGGGCTCTGCCAGGTCCAACACCCCGTCCCACCTCCTTCCCGGTGCCCCCCGCCTCACCGGGCCAGGACGGCTGCGCGGGCAAGTGCCAGGCAGAGCAGGATCAGCCCCTGGTCCAGAGCATCAACAGCCCCAGCAAGTCACGGCCCACGTCCAGCACGGGGTCAGCGGCGCTGCCGCCGCTGCTGCTTCCCCCTAAGCAACCGCACTGCGCGGAGGGGGTGACAGTGGCCGCCAAGGGGGATAAATACCCCCTGCCTGGCCTGGGGGGTGGGCAAATTTTGCCCCCGGGGCAGGAGCCGGTGGCAGAGTCAGGGCGCCAGAGCTGACTTGGACGTCCAAAAATTGCCTTCCTCCACGGCCACCTTCACCGCGCAGCTCGGCGCGGCCAACGCGGCACCGCGCAGCGTTGACGCTTCTTCCCTCCCCTCCGGTCTCCTGTAGCGGGTTGTGAAACACCTCCAGCCTTCGAACAAGCATATCCCACCTTGCACTCCAGTGAGAAATGATATAATCACATGATGATGTAATAATATGATATAATTAATATAACTATATAATATAATAAATATAATAATATCATAAACTAATATCATAAACTAATATCAACTAATATCATCAACTAATATCATCAACTAATATAAAAAATCGCTTGTAGGTTCTATGATAATAAAACCCCGTTGGTTTGGGTTGGTCGCTCCAGCTCACTCCCAGGACTGAGGAGATGGGACTCGGCACCAGAGACAACTGGGGTGGCCACAGGGGCCAGGGAGGCCAGGGGAGACTCCTTGTGCTGGGTCTGTGGGGGCAGAAATGCCCCCCAGGGGCAATAAGTCCCCCTGGGGGTAAATGTACCCCTGAAGGGGGTAACAGTGGTTGGGGGCAGTTCTGGCGGGGCCCTGTGGGGCCGGGGGATTTGGGGGGGTCAGCTGCAGTTGCAGGGTGAGGGGCCAAGGTAGGGTCTCCAGGCTTGGTGGGGGGTGCTGTTGGGGGGTGGGAGATTTGGGGGGCCAGCTGGGGCTGTGGGATCTCCAGGGGGTGGTGGCTTCTTCTGTTGGGGTGCCTACGCCCTGTCCTGAGCTCAGCCAGGCGTTGCTCCAGCTCTCTGGTCAGGGGGTGATGCTGGCCGAGGTGCCACCGGTACTCTGGGGGGGACATGTGTCACCCCTGATCCCATGGGGACCACCATGGAACCTTCCATGCACCCCCAATAGGGACACCTCTGCAGACCCCAGGGGATGCCCCCAAGGTCCCGCACAGATCGCTGTAACACCCCTGGGACATCCATATCCCCCGGAAAGCCCCCCCAAATCCCCTGGGATTTCCAGGGCACGCCCCTCCCTCCCCTCACAAACCTCCCAGTGAGCCCCCCTGGACAGCCACCCTCTCCCAGTGCCCCCAGGACACCCAAGGACCCCTGAAAAAATCCCCTGGAAACCACCAGTGAACCCCACAGTCCCCTCCTGGGACCCCCTGGCCCCTCCGTACCCCCCCCCAACACTGATTCCCCCCAGGGACTCTCCAGAGACCACCCCAAGTCCCCATGGGACTCTAATCATGTCCCCTCGTAATCCCCCACAAAACACTCTTGGGACTCCCCCATCCCCCACTGGGACCCCCAAATCCCCCCACAGCCCCATAGGACCCCCTGCACCCCAAAAAGGCAGGTGGACACCCCCTGCATATAGGGGGATGACAGGAGGGTGAGGTGGAAGAAATGGGGGACGGTTAGGCTATGGGTTTAGGGGGAGTGAGGGGAAGGGGCTTTGGGGGTGGGGGGGGCAAAGGCATTATGGGCCCCCCCAACTCACAGTTGTCCTCAGGTGCTCGTCCAGGTCCCTCATGAGCTTCTCGTACTGTGGGGGGACATGGCCAGTGGAGCCCCAACGTGAGCTCTGCACCCCTAATATAAAAAAAATTCTAAAAACAAACAATTTATAATAATATATCTCAATAAACGATTTCTAAAAATACACAATTTATAAAAATAAATTTATAACAATTTACAACAATAAACCATTTATTAAAATATACAATTTATAAACATAAACTATTTATAACAATTTACAACAGTAAACAGTTTATAAAAATATAAAATTTATAAAAATCATCAATTTATAACAATTTCTAACAATTTCTAAAAATAATTTATAACAACATATCACAATTTATAACAATAAAGAATTTATAACAATTTCCAGGAATTTCTAACAATAAGCTATTTACAATAACATATAACACTTTCTAACAATAAACTCTGTACAAGATATAACAATTCGTAACACAGGAGGGGCACGCCTGGGTCCCCGTGGCGGGGCTGGGACTCCTGGCTCCTCTCTGCCCTTCCTGGAAGGGTCCCAGCCCCACAACGAAGACCTCAAACAGAGTAGCTCTGGCCACGGCCATGTGCATGCTGAATCTGGAATGAGAACATGAGCGTCTCTCCTGGGGGGCAAAGGCATGGGGGTGCAACGGCTTGTCCAGCCCTGCACTTCAGTGAGAAAATATATAATCAAATAATAATGTAATAATATGATATAATAATAATATTATATAATTCTAAATTTATTATAATTCTAAATTTAATATAATTATAAATATAATATAATGATATAATAATAATATTATAGAATTCTACGTTTAATATAATTATAAATTTAATATAATTATAAATATAATATAAAGATAATATAAAGATAAAGATAATATAATATCATAAAAATAAAATATACTAACATAATACAATCATATAATAAAATGCTAATATGACCCACATGGAACCTCCTGTGCAGCCCCAGCAGGGCCAGCCCTGCAGAACCCCAGTAGATGCCCCCAGGGACCCAACCCAGATTCCTGTACCACCCCTGGGACACCCAGTTACCTCCCCCGGGGTCCCAGGGGGTCCCTGGCATGGGGGAGTGGGTTCACGGGACGGGGGGGGCTAGGCCAGCGGGTGCACCATCCAAACGTCTCCCCAGTTTGGTCCTGAGCCCTGCAGCGACAATTCACCCCGCCGCCCCCCGCTCTGCCCCTCGCTCCTGCCCCAGGGGCAGGATTTGCCCACCCCCCAGGCCGGGGAGGGGGCATTTACCCCCCTCGGCTGCCCCACACACAGCTCAGGGTGGGGATCTGCCCCTGGGGGGGGGTATCTCCTTTGGGGGGATCTGCCCTTGGGGGAGTATCTGCCCCTGGGTTGGGGATGGGAGGGGATCTCTGCCCTGGGAGGGATCTCTGCCCCAGGGCTTTATCTGCCCCTGGGCAGGGGAGCTGCACCTGGGGAGGGGGAATCACCCCGGGGGGAAGATTTGCCTGTAGAGGGGGGGTGTATCTGCCCCTGGGGTGATTTACCCATGTGGGGGGGTTCTTGCCACTGGGGCAGTGCCTGACCCAGTACCCGGTACCGGGTACCCGGCCACTCCTGGGGGGTCTGGGTCC
This sequence comes from Oceanodroma leucorhoa, assembly GCA_030449065.1. Lineage (NCBI taxonomy): Eukaryota > Metazoa > Chordata > Aves > Procellariiformes > Oceanodroma > Oceanodroma leucorhoa. The sequence continues at coordinate 21,365 of JASVER010000066.1, forward strand.
AACTGGGCCCGTTCTAAGGGAAGCCGATTGAAGTAGTCAACCCAGTTCCTCAATGCCCAGAAGAGCCCCAAGAGGCATCTTTAGCACCCCCTTAGCAGAGTTCCGCTGAGCAGGGCACTATTTTTACAAGCAGAACTCATCAAAACTGGAGCTGAGGCGCACAGAGGCTGTGGAAGAGGCTTGGCAGAACAGTTGTCTCTCCCCCGGCCTCGGTCACCAAGCTCCAGCAGCCCGCATCGGCCCCGGGCAGTTGGGGAGCTGAGGGTCGACCACTGACCCTGCCCAGGAGAGCAGCCTGGTGCCCAGATGGGCTCCCTAACCTGCTCCACGCCCTGAAGAAAAAGCTGGTTTAAGCTGTTTCTTTTTTTTTGTGTCGCCTTCAACAGAAAGGGAACCCAGCCCGAGGGCTGTAGCCGCTCAAAGGAAAGGGAAGCGAGATAAAAGTCCTCCCGTGTGTCTCACGGAGGTTTAACGGAAAGCCGGATTCCTGGAAGGAGCAGGTCAGAGCCTGCTGATGTGCTAAAGCTGATTCTCACAGCAGCGAGTCCCCTCGACAGGGACGCTCTCTCTCGCCGCCGATTCAGCTCGTTTGGCGACCGATTCCCTTGAGACCGGGGGTTGCCCCAACCCAGGTGCAGGACCTTGCACTTGGCCTTGTTAAACCTCATGAGGTTCACATTCAAAGTGAATAATACTGAAGGTGGATACACACACACACCCCTAAAACCGTTGTCACATACTCAGGTCTCATCACCATCCGTACGTTGCCAGATGCAGGTATGAGGCAAATGTTTCATCCTGCATAATTCTGGAGCTTTAGGCACAGCAGGGCAGGGCCATCCTCAGCTTGATAGCCAGTAGGTGCAACGTTTACTCATTTCTCAATTAGTATTACAATGCAAACGATCTCCTGCCACTGTAGGTACCCATTTCACTCTATTGTCAAAACCATGCGCAGCCAGCTTCTCGTACAGGGCTATTACAAATAGTTAAATTTAGATTAACCTTAGAACTCAGGGTTACTGTAACATTATTGCCTGTTATCAGTCCTTGACCTCATGGAATTACAGATGGTATTCCTCCTGTAAGTGTAGTTCTAAAGATGGGTTGCAACTTATCTTGGGAGTTGGACTCGATGAGCCTTACGGGTCCCTTCCAACTCAAGATATTCTATGATTCTATGATCTTCAATACCTGAGTTGTCCCATGGGCAACATGGAAAGGCGGAACCTGTTAAAGACAGGTTTTGGGTGTACGTTCCAGTTATCAGTGCTCCCACGGTGATAAAAAAACGCCACATTTTCCTGTAAGAGAAGACACCTAGGTCTTGGACATAATCCAAGTTCTGGTTAACTTATTCCCCTTAGTGCCTACAGCATCCCATGCTCCTTCTCCTTCGTAAAACAACAGAATCACCCAGATCAATCCCTGAGCTGGATGTTTAACAACCACCTCATCTCCAGGACTTCGATAGGGGTTCATTCCCTATACCACTAATTATTTCTACTCCTGGGAGGATGTATTTCCAGCCTTCCTGGTGTTCACTTTAAGGGACCAATACGATCTCCTTGTCAAGTTTCCAGAGTCGTCTACCTTCCTTGACATTGGCAAACTGTTGTCCTTTTCACCTGTACTGCACCACTATTTGACAAAAATGGATATGCTCTTAGACTGAGCTATATCATATATATTTTTCCAATGTGGTTTCGCCCATGTGTCTCTACCATTTACTCGCCAGTTGGTATTCATCCAATTTTTCATTGGTTTTTCACCTGCCTATACAGCATATGAGTCTATGTATAGGCACAAGCGGCTCCTTGCCCCATCTCCACCGCTCTGAGCTCTGCCAGCGCCCTCGATTCCTTCTGTGAAAGCTTCCCTGGTCTCTACCAGTTATCGGGGAGGAGTGCGGCTGGGAGTACTCCACAGGCACCCCAATTCACTCTACGCTCTCCCATAGGTTGTTTCCCATATTCGTCCCATCACTTGTCACTCGGTGATGTACAGGCAAAGCCCCGTCACTGCACCCCGTCACTGCACCGTAGCCTTAGGGGTAATGGCTTTCTAGTTAAAATCGGTTTTAAAATAGGAATAGGCACACATAATTTATCTTTTTTTGAGTTAATGGCTCGGTAGTTGGCAGCCCTTTGTATGCTGCTAGTAGCACTTTCTGGAATGGAGAGTAATTCCGCTGGGAGCCTTGCCAGGATTTAGAGCCAAAGGTAATAGGGGAGTCCTTTCTACCTTGCACATCGTGCTGCCATCCCCTTTGATACCCCTTATCACCTACGCCTATATGTAATGCAAACAGGTATGTAGGGTGGATGGGTCCCACAGGGTGTGGAGTGGTTGCATCCCATCGCGTGTAGGGTGGTTGGGTCCCATAGAGCGGCAAGTAGAAGTTTCATCTTTTAAAGCAGTTGATGCTTCATGATTTTTCTGATCTCAGTTCCATACTGCAGTTTTCTTCTTTTCTGTTTTCTTCTTCTTTTATTTCTTCTTCTTTTATTTCTTCTTTTATTTCTTCTTCTTTTATTTCTTCTTTTATTTCTTCTTTTTCTCTTTTCTTCTTTTCTTCTTTTTCTGTGCCAGATGGCACAGTTTTCCATCCTCCTATCCATCCGTTACCTAAAAATGTAACCTCTTGACTTGGTCCTTGCCATGTTGAGTCAGGAATGCTAATATTTAATTCCTGTAAATGCTGGACAATAATGTTCATATGTTGGCCAACCGTTTCCTCATCTGGTCCCCTGAGCAGAATATCATCTATATATTGTAAAAGTGTCACTTCGGGTGGGAGGATGATTGGTCCTACCTCTTTAGCTAACACGGCCTGAGCAATGGGGAGGCTTGTGGTCGGCGATTAAAGGTGTATTGTATTCCACCCCAAGTTTTGCTCTTGTATTGGAACCATAAAGAATGGGTCTTTTATGTCTAACACATATCTAGCACATTCATTTATTGCATTAATTGTATCTAGGAACAGCAGCTGTTAGAGGGTCAGTGACTTTATTTAAAGCCCTATAGCCATGTGCCATGAACTATCTGATTTTTTAACAGGCCGGGTGGGGCTGTTACGTGATGAATGGGGTTTTATTTTCCCCAATAATACCCAAATTATTACTCTAATTGTTTAATTAGTTCTGTCACATGTTTTATGGCAGGAGCAGTTTACTGGTTTACTATTAAGGAAGAAGGCTATATGAAATATGGATTTACATCCACTATTGGAAATTATAAACCTTGCCCTAACTATATATTGTGCCTTAAGACACGAGTTAACGATCATACGGAGTCACCACAATTAGCAGGACATGTAAGAACGAAGCACCCAGAGATGAAGACAAACCTCTCCCACCTCTTCAGTGCCACGTCAAGGCATGCGATGCTCTGGCCAGGACTTGACAAAATTTCACTCAGCCGAACGATAAATATTTCGCAGCCTCTTCCGAGGTTTCTCACTTAATACGGACGACAAAAAGCTGCGTGCCGGTGGGGAGACCCTCGTTCTGTCCTGCCGCGATAAAAATCGGCATGGAAAAGGAATCAGCGAGCACAGCCAATGACCCTAAGATTGAAAATAAAAATGAAAAAAAAGCAGCATACATGACCCCATTGTTCTAAAACATGTTTATTTA
>JASVER010000066.1:26015-38247 GCA_030449065.1 Oceanodroma leucorhoa
GCTCCCTGCCCCGGGGGTGCTGCGCTGCGCATCAGCATCCGTGCAAGGGTGGTGCATTGTGGGATGCGCACGCGCTGCGGCGGGGGGGGGCATTTTGGGGTGTTTGAGGGGGGGTGCAAGCACGTGGGTGCATGCACGGGGGCTGCATGGGTGGGTGCATGCACAGGGGTGCGCGTACGGGGGTTGCGCGCAGCGCATGCGCTTGCAGGTGTGCGCGTGCAACTGGGGAGCGCGCGTTTGGGGGTGCCCGGGGAGGGGGTATCAGCGGTGCAGGTGTGTTGGGGTACGTGGTGCATGCAGGGCGCACGCGTGTGGGCATGCATGCGTGCACAGCGGTGCACGCGTGCACTAGGTGCATACTTGCACGGTGCGCGGGGGGGTGCATGCATCCGCAGGGGCACACGCGTGGGGAGGCGCGCGCGTGTGCAGGGTGCGCTTGCACCCCTGTGCGCACCCCCACCCCAACAGGCGCGCACTGCCTGAGCGTGCACGCCCCCACCCCTTGCACACGTGTGTGTGTGCACGCTCTGCGTGCGTGCAGAGGGCTGCACATCTGCAGCGGCGCGGGCAGGCACCGGGTGCGTACCTGCAGAGCGCATCGGCATGGGGTGCATGTGTACGCACACCCCTGCCTGTATATGCACCCCTTGCACACCTGCACCGTGACGGGTGTGCGGCGGCTATGTGCACTGTGCATGCATCCACCCTCGGGTGCACACGCAGGGGTGTACGTGCACCCCGGAAGCGTGTGGGGGGGGGTGCGTGCACGCACAGGGGTGCGGGCGTGCGCAGGGTGCGTGCCGCAGACCTGTGGAGGTTCATGCACACCCAGTGCTGCGCGCGCGTTGGGGTGCATGTGTGCACGGTGGGCATGCGGACATGCGGCACACGGGTGCGGGTGCATGTGTGCACAGGCGGTACTCAAAGCCCCAATCTGGCTACGTTTTCCCCCAAAAACTGCAGCATGTTTCTGCTCTCCTCCCCCTCCTCAGGGGAAGCGTGGCCGGGGCTGGGTGAGTGGGTTGGGGTAGTGGCACCTTTACTGGGCTATTACTGGCTTACTACTAGGATACTATTTGCTTCCTATGAGGCTACTGCTAAGATACTACTGGGATACTCTCAGTAACCTTGTGAGGGAGTAGTGAGATACGATCAAGACACAGCTGAGATACTCTCAGGATACTACTGGGATGCTACTAAGATGCTATCAGGAGTTTACTAAAATGCTGTCAGGATACTTTGCAGACAGTACTAAGGCACTCTCAAGGTGGCACTAAGATACTGTCAGGATACTATGTGGATGCTACTGAGATGCTGCGAGAACGTTACTAAGGTACTATCAGGGCACCACCAGGATGCTATCAGGATGCTACTGAGATATTTCCAGCATCTTTCTGAGGTTGATACTGAGATACTATTATGAAGGTGTCACTGGAGCAGTGCTAGCATCATACTTTCAGGATGCTACATACGGTTAAGATGCTTTCAGCATAGTAACATGGCACTAAGATAGTATCTGGATATTACATTGCACTACCAAGATACTTTCAGGCCACTACTAAGATAGTGATATAGTATAAAGATACTACTAAGATACTACCAGTTCAGTAAAATAGGTAGTGTTATGATACTTTTTATATACTATCAGGGTAGCACTAAGATACTTTTGGGCCGCTATCAACACTTCGTTGCTGCTATTAAAGTACTACTAGTGTAGTGTCAGGATATCAGCATATTTCTATGAAGACAGTACTAAGATGCTGTTGGGATACTACTAGGATACTACAGAGATGCTGTTGTTGGTGTAATAGCCCTGGCAGTAGGGTTTCAGCCAGCATCGTGGCAGGAAAGGGAACGGGGAGCCCTGGTGTTGTAACCTGTGAGTAGCCTGGTGCCTCACGGGCACCCTTTCCCCGCAGCTAAGGCGGCGTGTCGGCGTTGAGGAGGATGGAGGCGCCCCTGGTAAGCCTGGAGGAGGAGTTCGAGGAGGGGCCCGGGGACGATGGGGGGACCCCGCAACGCACTGCGGACCCGGCGCTGGCCGAGCTGGAGAGCTTCTCGGCCGAGATAATGAGCTTCAAGTCGATGGAGGACCTGGTGCAGGAGTTCGACGAGAAGCTCACCGTCTGCTTCCGCAACTACGATGCTGCCACCGAGGGTCTGGCCCCCGTGCGGGGGCGTCTCCAGGTGCAGGAGGAGGAGGAGCGCCTCCAGGATGAGGAGTGAGTAAGACCCCCCTACTCCTGGGGACGTGTGCCTCCTTGCACACCTGCAAAATCCACACCCCCACAGTGCAGACTGGCTCGCTGCGTCGCAGCGTGGTCGTGCAGCACAGCATAGTGGTGTAGTAACCTGTGAGTAAGCCCCCTCACGGCCTGTGCGCCTCCTTGCACCCTTGCGAGACTTCCCCTGACCAGCTCCCTGCATTGTGGCATGATCATACAACATGTCGGGAGTAACATCGTAGTATCCTATGAGTAAGGACTCTCTCGGGATCTGCATGCCACCTTGCATGCTAGCAAGCTACATCCCACACGCAACTCAGCCCCCTGCATCGCAGTGTAGTCATGCAGCAGTGTGGAGTAGCTATGTAGTTTCCTACGAGAAGCTGTATAGGATCGTTGGAGTAGTTGTGTAGGATCCTATGAGTAGGCCACGCTTGGGCCCAGAGGCTTCCTTGCATGGTCATGAGATAACACCCCATCCCACGGCACGCTGACCAGCCTACCCCATTGCAGTGTAGCACATCAGACTAGCAGTGTAGTATCTTATGAGTAACACCCCTCTGGAGCCTATTGCACCTCCTTGCATGCTTGCAAGATCACCACCACACGCAGATCAGCCCCCTGCACTGTGGCGTGATCATGCAGCACCTTGGAGTAGCTGTGTAGGATCCTTGGAGCAGCTGTGTAGCATCCGTGGAGTAGCTGTGTAGGATCCTTGGAGTAGCTGTGTAGCATCCTATGAGGAGGCACAGCGGGGTGCCCCATGTTGCATCGCAGGGGGTCACAGCAGGCTCAGTCTGTGTGAGGAGAGCCCCCGGGGGGGGTGAGTGTAAACCTTGAGTAAGGTGTGAGTAGAGCGTACCCTCCTGCTTGCAATGTGCAAGCTCTGCACCAAGCCAGGGGGGCAGCTAATGTGGGGCAAAATCCCCCCAGCCCTGCCAGAATATAGTGGCATTTGCATTAAAATCTAAATTTTCATTAAAAACCTTTTTTTTGTTGCAAAATGCCATTTTTTTTGCCAAATTTGTGGGTTTTTTTCAGCGATGTTTATACATGAACTCCTTTCTAATGGACTTTTTGTGTTTAATTGGGATTATTCCCCAGGCTGCAATTCCTAATACTCATTTTTCACCATGCAAAGTGGTTGTTTTCAACCCAAAAGCCTCCAAATCTGATGGTGGGGGGTTTTTTCCCCACCAAAATCCACTGAGGCCGAATTGCTTTTCGTAATTGGCCAAACTGATGGTTTTTCAGAGAAAAACGCATGTTGGCCCGGTGCCGGGAGCGCCGCGCTGTCGCCGGCAGCTGGTTCGCGGCGCCGCTTTTGTGCTGCTTATTGTGTCTTTTTGGGTCAGTTTGGGCAAAACAAGGCTTTTTTTTTTCCCCCTCTTGAATGAGCCCTGTGTGCACGGGCGGGGGATGGGCTGGGGCCTTAAATGCGCTGTATTTCCTTAATTATTAACCAATTCTTGCCATAATTAACCCAGAATTCTGCTGCTGCTGCTTGCCTGCCCCTGTAGGGTGCTGGCCCTTTAAGAGCGGAAAAAAAGAGTAAATTTGGGAGGATAATAATTTTTTTTTTTTGGCTGCATTTTTGTTAAAAATAGGAATATAGGGGGGTTTTGACATGCGTGTTTTTGTGCCTTAGTTTCTGAAATATGTGATTTAGGGGGAAATTAAGATCAGGTGAGGAGGGAGGTGAGATAAATACCCAAAAATGAGCGTTTTTGGGGCTGGGGCGGGGCAGGCGGTTTTGGGGTGGTTTAGGGAGAATCGGGATGTGTGTGGATGTGGCACCGTGTCGGACTAAAAATGCCATTTGTGGTGGGAAAATGGGTGGGTTTGCCTTAATTGGGGAGAAACTTTCTGATCTCTTTTTGTGCCTTTTTCCCCATTTTTGACCTTTTTCGCCATTTTTGACCTTTTTCCCAATGTCGCCACTTTTCAGCTTTTCTTCAATTTTCCCCATTTTTTCCTCTTTCTCCCCCTTTTCTCCCTGTTTCTCCACTTTTCCCTTTTTCCCCATTTTTCCCCTCATTCCCCCTTTTTTCTTACGTTTTCTCTTTTTCCCCATTTCCCCTTTTTCCCCCCATTTTTTCCTTTTTCCCTTTTTTACCCCTTTTCCTCCTTCCCCATCCCCTATTTTCCCATCTTTCCCTTGATCCCCCTTTTTCCCTTCTTTCTGCCTTTTCCCCATTTTTCCTTCTTTTTCCCCTTTTGCCCTTTTTTCCCCCATCTTCTCCTTCTTTAGCCCTTTTTTCTCCTTCTCTCCTCTCTGTTTTCCCTCTTTTTTCCCCCTTTTCCCCTTTCCCTCCCTTTCCCCCTTTTCCCCCTTTTCTCCCCCTTTTTCCCCCTTTTCCTCCTCTCCCCCCTTTTTGCCCTTTTTTCCCTTTTTTCCCCTTTCCCCCCCTTTTTTCCCTTTTCCCTCTTTTTTCCCTTTTTCCTCTTTTCCCCCCTTTTCCCATTTTTTCCTCTTTTCTCCCTTTTTCCCCCTCTTTTCTCCCTTTTTTCCCCTTTTCTCCCTTTTTTCCCCCTTTTTCCACTTTTTTCCCCTTTTTTCCCCCCTTTTTCCCCTTTTTTCCTTTTCATATTTTTTCACATTCTTTCACATTTCTTCCACATTTTTTCCCTTTTTTACTTCCCCTTCCCCCCCCCCCCCCTTTTTTCCCCTTTTCTCCCCCTTTTCCCCCTTGCTTTTCCCTTGTTCTCCCTCCCCTCCCCCGTGCACCTTTTTGGGGGTGAAATTGGGCAAAATTGGTCCAGCCCTGGGGGGGGAGAATCGGGCACCCCTAATAGTGGCGCAGAGGAGGGAGGTTCTAGGGGGGTTCAGGGCAGTTTTGGGGTGTTTTGCTGCCTTTTGGGGTGTTGGTGCTTTGGGGCAGTTTTGGGGTGTTTGGGGGCAGTTTTGGGGTTGTTTCCAGGTGTTTCAGGGCTGTGTTTTGGGGCAGCAATTCAGGGTCTTTTTGGAAGTTTTGGGGGGGTTCAGGGCATCACAGCTGGTTTTTGGGGTGTTTTGGGGGGTATTTCAGAGCAGCATTTTTGGATGTTCCAGGGCCATATTTTGGGGTGTTTCAGGGCATTTTTGGGGTGTTTCAGGGCTGTTTCAAGGTGACAACTTGGGGTGTTTCAGGGTGGCATTTGAGGGTGCTGTGTCTGCATTTTGGGGCACTTCAGCACGTTCCAGGGCAGCATTTTGGGGAGTTTTGAGGCATTTTGGGCATTGCAGAAGCGTTTTGGGGTGTTGGGCAATTGGGGGATGTTCTGGAGCACCACAGTGGCATTTTGGGATGTTTCTTTGGGGAATCAGGGCAGCTTTTTGAGGCATTTTAGGGTGTTTCTGGGCAGTGTTTCAGGAGAGCATTTTGGGGTCTTTCCCAGTGGCGTTTTGGGGTGTCAGGGCAGTATTTTGGAGCATTTGAGAGCTTTCTGGGGTGGTGGGTTTGGGACAGCATTTTGAGATGTTCTGGGGTGTTCTGGGGCAGCGTTTTGGGGAATTTTGGAGCATTTTGGGGCAGTGTTTCAGGAAAGTGTTTTAGGGTATTTCTGGGTGTTCAGAGGTGGCATTTTGGGATGTTTTGGGGCACTTCAGGGTATTTGGTGTTTTTTTTTTTTGGGGTGGTGGTTTGGAGGATTTCAGGGTGGCATTTTGGAGCATTGTGGCTTTTGGGGGGCATTTTTAGGTGTTTCAGGATGGCATTTTGGGGCATTTCAGGGCATTTTGGAGCTTTGGGATGTTTAGAGGTGTTTTGGGATGTTTCAGAAGAACATTCTGGGGTGTTTCAGGGCAGCGTTTTGAGGTGTTTTGGGGCCTTTCAGAGAGTCCTGGGGCTTTGGGGCAGTGTTTCAGGATGGCATTTTGGGGTGTTTCTGGGGCTTTGGGGGCATTTCAGGATGTTTTGGGGCATTTCAGGACATCATGGTGATGTTTTGGGGTGGCATTTTGGAGCATTTCAAGGTAGTCTTTTGGGGCATCTGGCGACATTTTGGGACATTGCAGTGGCTTTTTTGGGGGTATTTTGATGGCAGTGTTTGGGGGCATCTCAAGTCCTGGGGCAGCATTTTGGGGTACTTTGGGGTATTTCAGGGAAGTATTTCATGATAATATTTTGAGCTTTGGAGTCTTCTAAGGCATCATTTGGGGTCTTCTAGGGCAGTATTTGGGGCATTTTGGGATATTTCAGGTGTCTCAGTGGTGTTTTGGGATTTTTCCAGGCAGTATATGGGGACATTGCGGAGTGTTTCTGGGGCTGCATTTTGGGGTGTTTTGAGGCATTTTGGCGTACTGTTTGGGATGGCTTTTTGGGAGGCAACATTCTGGGATGGCTGCTCACCACCCACCTCCCTGCAGGGTCTGGGATGCTCTCACCGATGGCTTCGCCCCCCGGGGCTCCCCCCGGCCCTGGCTGCTCCCCGGGGCTGAGGCCCGCGACGGCACCGACCCCCAGGTATGGCTGTGCCCGCCCCCCCTTCGCTCCCCAAAACCCCCCTGTCCCTGCATGACCCCCTGCTTGACAGCTGTCAATCAGCCCCAAGGCTCAGCGACCATCTGGGCACTGCAAACTACCCAAAAATGGTATTTTTGGGGTACCACAGCACCAACACAGTGGGTGTCCACATTTTAGGAGGAAAACACACTAAAACAGGCAAAATTAAGTGTTCCGTTTAGCAGTCTCGTGTTTGACAATTTGCCCCCAAGCCAGGGGTGAGGTGGTGCATTTTTTGGGGTAGAAAATAGTGTTTTCTTCGTTGTAGTGAGTTCATGCTGTGAATAGCCGAGTTTGGGTTCGTGGGAGGGCTGAAAAGATGTCCCAAAATCCACTAAATTTAACCCATTTGGATGTTACGTAGCCTGGTGCTAAAGGGGGAGAAGGTAAATTTCTTGGGTTACTTTCTGCTAAAAAGGCAAAAGAACTTGTGAAAGGTGGTAAGAAAGAGGATGCCTCCCCATCCGACCTCTCCATCCAACATCTCCGTCCATCACCTCCCCATCCGGTGTTCCCCTCTGACATCTCCCCATCTAATGTCCCAATCCAATGTCTCCATCTGACCTCTTCCCCGTTCAGCATCACCATCCACCGTCCATCCAACATCCCCACCATCCAGCATCTCCAACACATCCCCATCCAATGTCACTGTCCAATATATTAATTAAAACATCTCTTCATCCATCTCCATCCAACATCTCCATCCAACATACCTGTACTTCTCCCTGTCCAACTTCCCAGTCCAATGTCTCCATCCAACAACTCTCCATCCAGTGTCTCCCCGTCCAACATCTCTATCCATCTCCTTGCAACACGTCCCCATCCAATGCTTCCCTATCCATCATCTCCCTCTCCAACATCTCCAGCGTCCCTGTGCAAAGTCCCTATCCAAAGTCCGATCCAACATCCTGGTCCAACATTTCCCCATCCAACATCTCCACCCATCTCTACCCAGTGTCCCTGTCCAACATCATTCCATCCAATGTTCCCATCCAATGTCTCCATCCAACATCCCCATCCAACGTCTTCACCCAATGCCCTCATCCAATGTTTCCCTGTCCGTCTCCCTGTTCAACGTGCCCATCCGATATCTCCATCCGATGTCTCCCCATGCAAACCCCACCATGTAGCGTGTCCCCCTGAGCTGTGGTTCCCTCCTGGCTCTCCCTGTGCCGGGGTTGTATCTGTGTCCATGCTGGGGCCATGCCTGTGCCGGGCCGAGCCCGTGGTGCCACCAAGGCCACCCAGCCTGTGTCTCCTGCAGCTCTGCGAGAAGGAGGAGGAGGAGGAGCTCACTGAGAGGAGCGAGCAAGACTCGGGCATCAACGAGGAGCCACTGCTGACAGCTGAGCAGGTACCCCTGGCCCCCGTGGGCACCTGAAGGCCTGCGTGTCCCCCAAAAGCCAGGCTTTAGCCCCCCAGCATGGCCTCAGCCCACCCCAGCCCCATGGCCACATGCCGAAAACACAAAAAAAGGCCAGATCCCATCCTCTTGGGATGCAGGGCATGGAATGCAGATTTGGATGGAGATGGAGGTGCAGGTTGTGGGTGCTGCTGTGGGATTTGGGTGCAGGTGGGAGGGTGGGGTGCGGATGCTGGATGCAGATGGGTGGCACGGGATGAAGGATGAAAACGGGGGGGGCGAGGGGGGATGCAGGTGCAGGGTGCGGCTGCAGGGAAGGGGATGCGGATGCAGATGGTGCAGGGTGCGGGTGCTGGATAGAGGGTGCAGATGCAGGTGCAAGTACAGGATCCAAGATGCAGGATGAAGGGAGCAGGATGCAGATGTGGAGGATGAAGAGGAGGATGGAGGAGGATGCGGGATGCAGTGTCCAGGATGCCGATACGGCTGGAGGATGCAGGTGCGGGATGAAGGGCGCAGGTTGCAGATGCGGGTGCGGGACACGGATGCGGCGTGCGGGTGCAGATGCAGGATGTCGCTGTGGGCTGCGGGGTGTAGATGCAAGACGGAGGTAGGATGCGGGTGCAGATGGAGGACGCTGATGCCCTGCAGGTCATCGAGGAGCTGGAGGAGCTGATGCAGAGTTCGCCTGACCCCGAGGCCGACCCTGAGGGTGATGAGGAGGAGGAGGAGGAGGAGGAAGAGGAGGAAACCGAGGCCGATGCTGAAGGCGAAGGCGGTGGCGGGGGCACGGAGCCCATCCTTCTGCGTGAGCTGCGTGCTTTCTCCCCTGCTGTCAACAACAACTGCTCCCACGAAGGTACAGCCAGCAAAACCCGGGCCAGTCACTTTTTGGGGACGATTCCAGCCAAACTGGACAATTGAGTCTCTCCAGGCTTCAAGGCTGGCTTGCCCCAGTGTTTACACACTGTTTGCCCAGGAGGGGGCTCTGGGCAAAAAAAAATTAAGCCCACGTGGATCTTGCTTTTAGTCTTGTTTTAAATGCACCCGGGGTTTTGCCAGCAGCGCCGTGCGTTTTGCAGAACGCCTCGTGCGTCGCACTAAATGCATTTTGTGAAACGCGTGGCACCTTTCCCTGCAAAAAGCGCTCGGCCTTTTGCAAAACGCGCTGTGCCGCTGGTTAGTGTGCGGTGCCTCGCCTTGGCGGGGCCGGGCACTCTCCTTTCTCCGCGCGCGCTGGGCTTTGTGGCTACGCTTGCCACGCGTTTTGCAAAAAAACGCCCGGTGTGCTCTGCATGTTGCTGTTCGCATCCTGCATTTCAGGAAATGCACTTTCTTGACAGCACCGTGCCTGTGAGTGAATGCGCCGGGCACTTCACTGAGCCATGCGTGGTGCATGTTCCTGACGGCACTGCGCATTTGGCTGAGCGTTTCACGCCCCTGAATGCACCTATTGCCACTAGATGCGCTGTGCACCTGACTGCACCGTGCATTTTCCTAAATACATGGAGAATATGCTGCTGCTTGTCACTAATGCATTATGCATTTCCCCAGGAGCACCGTGCATGCTGCTAAGTGCACCGTGCAGCATGGATTTAACCGATTGCACCGTGCGGCATGCGGTGTGTTTCTCTACCTGCACTGCGCATGCCACTAAATGCACCATACACCAGGCTTTTCACGAATGGCATGGTGCCTGTCACTAATCACCCCAGGCATTTTGCTAATTGCTCTGCGCGTTCTCCTGATTGCGCAGCGCATTTCATTTATTGCACCATGCATGTCACTAACGGCACCAGGCGATTCTGTAATTGCTCTGGGCATGTCATTTATGACACTGGGCATTTTGGTAATTGCACAATGTATTTATTTATTGGTGGTCCAATAAATGCACCGTGCATCTCATTAATCACGTGATGCATTTTAGCTGTTTCAGTGTGCATTTCACTAATTGCACTGTGCATTTCATTAATTGCCCTGGGAATTTCACTAAACGTAGTAGTATGCGTTCCCTTGCACCATGCATGTCACTAATTGCACAGGCATAGCACTAATTCCTCTGGATGCGCCAGTAATTGCATTGTGCATATCGCTAATTGCACCAGGCATGTAACTAATTGCACTGGGCATGCCACTAATTGCATCAGGTATTTCACTCATGCACAGTCCATTTCAGTGATTGTTCCAGGCAGTGATTGTTTACTAATTATATTAGGCATTTTACTGATTGCCCCAGGAATGACACTTAATTGCACCAAGAATGACACTAACTGCACCAGGAATGTCCCTAATTGCACTGTGCATTTCACTAATTGCACCGGGCATCCCACTAATTGTACCGGGCATTTCCCTAGTTGCAGTGTGTGTTGCGCTTACTGCATAGGTGCCTCACCAGTCGCACGGGGCAGCCAACTAGTCGCCCTGTGCATCTTAATAATTGCAGCGTGCATCTCACCAACTGCACGAAGCATTTTGCAAACCTTAGGGTGCCATTCCCGAATTGCACCATGCACATCAGTGAATGCACTGGGCATGTAACTGGTTGCAATGGGCGTTTCAGTAATTGCTCCAGGCGTATGACTAGTGGCACTGTGCATTTCACTAGGTGCACTGGCCATTTCACTTATTGCACTGGCCATTTCACTAATTGCACTGGGCATTTCACTTATTGCACTGGCCATTTCACTAATTGCACTGGCCATTTCACCTATTGCACTGGACATTTCACTTACTGCACCGTGCATTGCACTTACTGCACCAGGCATTTCACTTACTACGCGGTGCACTTCATTTATTGCACTGTGCGTTGCACTAATTGCACCGGGCATTGCACGTATCGCACCGAGCATTTCACTTATTGCATGGTGCATTTCATTTATTGCACTGAGGATTTTGCTTATTGCATGGTGCATTGCATTTATTGCACTAATTACACTGGGCAGTGTACCTATTGCGCCGAGCATTTCACTTACTGCGTGGTGCATTTCATTTATTGCTCTGGGCATTGCACTATTGCACTGAGCATTGCACTAATTGCACTGGGCATTGGACCTATTGCACTGAGCATTTCACTTACTGCACGGTGCATTTCATTTATTGCACTGTGCATTGCACTAACCGCACTGTGCATTGCACTAATTGCACTGGGCATTGGACTTATTTCAGCAGGCATTTCACTCACTGCATGGTGCATTTCATTTATTGCACTGGCCATAGCACTATTGCACTGGGCATTGGACTTACTGCACCAGGCATTTCACTTACTGCAACTGTGCATTTCATTTATTGCACTGTGCATTGCACTATTGCACTGGGCATTGCACTAATTGCACTGGGCATTGCACTTACTGCACTGAGCATTTCACTTACTGCACGGTGCATTTCATTTATTGCCCTGTGTGTTGCATTTATTGCCCTGTGTGTTGCACTTATTGCACTGTGCCTTGCACTATTGCACTGTGCCTTGCACTAATCGCACTGTGCGTTGCACTAATTGCACTGGGCATTGGACTTATTGCACCAGGCATTTCACTCACTGCATGGTGCATTTCATTTATTGCCCTGTGTGTTGCACTTATTGCACTGTGCCTTGCACTATTGCACTGTGCATTGCACTAATCGCACTGTGCATTGCACTAATTGCACTGGGCATTGCGCTTATTGCACCGAGCATTCCACTTACTGCACGGTGCATTTCACGTATTGCACTACTGCACCGTGCACTGCACTTACGGAGCCAGGCGTGTCACCAGCCGCCCCGGCTAGCCGGCTCATTGCCCCGTGCATCCTCATAACTGCCCCGAGCACGTCCCCAACGGCCCGGCGCGTCTCCCCGCGGGCCCGTGCCCGTCGGCTGACGGCAGCGCCCGGCGGCAGGGCTGGGGCGGCTGTCGGCGCGGGAGCTGGCGGCGGCGGCGGGGCGGGCGGAGGCGGCGAGCCGGGCGCTGTCGGCGGAGCTGGTGGCGCAGCTGGCGCGGCGGGACGAGCTGGCGTTCGAGAAGGAGGTGAAGACGGCGTTCATCGGGGCGCTGCTGGCGGTGCAGGGGGAGCAGCGGGAGCAGCGGGAGGCCGCCCGGCGTCGCCGTCGCGACAGGGGGCTGAGCCTGCAAGGGGGGCGTCCCGAGCGCGGGAACCACATGCCCCGGAAGGTGGGGGACACC
>JASVER010000066.1:42464-124548 GCA_030449065.1 Oceanodroma leucorhoa
CATTAATTAAGCAACCGGCCTCCAGCGTCTTCATCCCCCGCTTGCGACGCTGTTTTGCAACTTTTCAATAGAAAAATGCGCTTTTTTTGGCAGAAAATACTGCCAAGGAAATTTTGCTGCGATGCTCATGAATATTCAGGATTTTATAAAATACGCAAATTTCTGGCTGATGAGCTGCTGGGTGCTCAGTGGCTGCAGCGCCGCAAGGCAGCCGCCGCGATCGGAGAGGCAAAATTCAGCTGTAAATTCCATTTTGAGGGGATTTTCCCCATTTTTAGCTTTTCCGCAGCCCCATTTTCTGCTAAAAATTGTGCAAATATCACCTTTTTTTTCCCAGAAAATCAGCCCATTAATTATCAATGGCTTATTAGGGGAGGAGGGGGAGGCTTCCATTTTGGGGACAGTTGCTCAGTTTTGGGGTTTGTCACTCATCTGAGGGGACAGTCCCTAATTTGGGGGTCATTGCTCATTTTTGGAGAGTGTCCTCCATTTTGGGGGCAAATTCAGTCATTTTGGGGGAAGTCACTTATTTTGGGGAGATTTACTCATTTTTGGGAGCATCACTTGCTTTTGGGGATAGTCACTCATTTTCGGGAGGATCTCTAGTTTGGGAGAGTATCGTTTTGAGGGAACATCACTCATTTTGGGGAGTCTTGCTCATTTTGGGGGGAGAATTGCTCTTTCGAGGGGGAACATTTTGGGGAGCATCATGGTTTTGAGAAGATCAGTCATTTTTGGGGCACCACATTAAAAAATCACACATTTTGGGAAGAGAGACACTAATTTTGGGAACCATTGCTCGTATTTGGAGAGCATCCCTCGTTTTGGGGAATATTGTTCATTTTGGGAAAATAGCACTTTTTTGGGGAAACACTTCAATTTTGGGGAGCATACCTCATTTTTGGGGAGCGTAGCATGTTTCGGGGTAGCATCACCCATTTTGGGGTGGGTCATTCCTTTTTGAGGAGCATCACTCATTTTTGAAGAATATAACTCATTTTGGGGTGAGCATCACACATTTTGGGGGAAAATCACTCATTTTTGGAGAATGTAACTCATTCGGGGGCGAGGGATTGCCTTGTTTGGGTACCATCATTCCTTTTTGGGGAGCATCACTTATTTTTGGAGAATATAACTCATTTTGGGGTGAGCATCACTCAATTTTAGTGGGGGTCTGTAACATTCTGGGGGAGCATCACTCATTTTGGGGGAGAATCACTATTTTGGAGGGGATTGTCCCTCTTGGGTAGCATCATTTTTGGGGAGCGTCCCTCATTTTTGGAGAATATCACTCCTTTTGGGGGAGAATCACTCATTTGGGGGGGATTGCCCCTCTTGGGTACCATCATTCCTTTTTGGGGAGCATCACTCATTTTTGGAGAATATAAGTCATTTTGGGGTGAGCATCACTAATTTTAGGGAGGAGGTGTAACATTTTGGGGGAGCATCACTCATTTTGGGAGAGCATCATTCATTTTCGTTTAAAATCACGTTGGAGCTCATTTTTGTGGGGGGCATCACTTATTTTGGGGGGAGCATCGCTTTCAGAAGTATAAATCCTGTTTGCGCTGCATCACTCAATTGCAGATTTGGGTCAATTCACCCATTTTGGGGCTGATTCGCCTATTTGAGGAGAGTTTTGCCCATTTTGGGGGGGTTATTCACCCATTTGGGGGCTTCTCTGCTCGCATGAAGAAGCTGCCAATAAAATACAGCTGCGAAACCTCATCTCGTAGCACTTTATAATAAATGGCCATGAATTAATACTAAATTACAATGAATCCTTTATGAAATTACAGATTACATTCACGCCAGATCAGTATTGAAAAATAGGCTTTTCTGCCCATTGCATCACTCGTTTTTTCCCCCCCTCCCTGGCTGCTGGTTTTTTGTTGTGTTTTTGTTTTTTTTTTTCCCCAACTCCTCAAGAGGCAAAAAAAAAAAAAAAAAAGGACAAAACCGGCAAAAAGCCGCAAAAAAAAAAAAAAAATTCTTCTTACAGAAACCTGCATTTACAGGAGGAGCCTGCAGAAGAAAATTCCTTTATTATTTTTGCCCTGCATCACCCGGGTTTGATTTTGCGTTTCCCCCCGCCCCGCATTTTAAGGCGAAATTTGCCCTTTTGCTGGCATATAAAAAAAAGCCCCAAAATATGTTGGTTTTTTGCAGAGCCGCCCTCCCCCGTGGCTCGTTTGGGGTAAAACGCCACCGTTTTCCCGCGCGGGTGGACAATATCAGGGAAAAACCATCTTTCCAGCAACAATATTGAATTTTCTTCCACCCGGGCAAATCTTGGGGGTCGCCATTCAATTTTGGGTGAAAATCTGCATTTTTTAAACCCATTTTTTTCCCCATTTTTTCCTGACTCAGTGCCAAAATGCCCTGGGGAAGTCTCACTCCCGGCAGCCTTTGCCCCAACTCTGCGTCCAGTCTCAGCCCTTAAGGATGAGGATGGGGTGGATTTTTTCCAGATTCGACGGGTTTTTAGCACATAAATTAAAGGATTTGGGGGAATTTCCTCCCTTTTCCAGAAAGTTGCATCCGGAGTCACCAAACAGCCGCAGCATCGGGGCCAAAACGGGGAGGTTTGGCCAATCCGGTGGGTCAAGAGTGTCAAACCCTCCTCAGATCTGACTTATTTTTTCCCCGCGTGCCGATATTTATGCCTGTGAATCATCTTTTTGGGGGAAAAACCCAAAAAGCATCAGTCCTGGGATAGGGTGGTGGGGTTTTTTGCACCAAGAAATCCAAGTGATGGACGCAGTGGCCCACAGTGAAAACCTGGTGTCGCGCAACAGCATCCGAGCATCGCATGGGGAAAACAGCTTCCCCTAAAAACGCTTTCTTCTTACCAAAAACGAAGGGAAAAAGGGGAAAATAAGAATAAAACCTGAAAAAAAAAATTAATCTGGCCACAATATGTGCCTTGTAAACATGTGTCCTTCACTTCCACGCGCCGACGTGGTGGTCCCCACGCTCCCGTGGGCAGCCGGGGCATCCGCCAGCGCCTCCAATTTGCTTTTTTTTGTCACCAATTTTGTTTCTGTTCTTGCCGAGTTTTTTTGGCATTTTTGGGGGAGTTTTGTTTCCGGTGCCGTCAATGATTTGGGGAGGGCGCAGGAGGAGCTATTCCAGCGAGTCACTGTGGTCCAAGCCGAGGTCGGCGCCAGGCGCCGCCGGGAGGCCACCAGGCTCTTCCTCCAGCTCTTCCTCCTCCTCTTCCTCCTCCTCCATCTCGTCCTCATCCTCCTCATCCTCCTCCTCTTCCTCGGTGCCATCAAGGGAGTCGTCGTGGGCTGCCAGCATGGCCTGCTGCATGGCCATGGTGGCCGTGGCCGACGAGAGGGGTTGCAGGTTGTCCATGCTGAGCGAGCCTGAAGTTAAAAAAAATACAGAAATAAGGATTCCCCAGCTAATATAAAAAGGACAAAAATGTGCATAAACCAAGAATAAGCCAAGCGAAAAGCTGTACCTAGACAGAGCACTCTGCAGGGTGTCCCACCTGCCCCAGCCACTCCCCAAGGTCCAACCCTTAATTTTTTTAGCTGATGTATCTTCATTAAGTAACAAGAAACCTTCATTTTTGAGCAAGTAGATGCCCAAATTGGTTGGGCAGATCTTCTCCTTATCCTCTCTAACTCTTCCCTTCTCTCCATGCTCATCTCTGCTCTCTTCATCTGCTCTACTCTTCATTTTCATCATCTGTTCTCTCTTCATCTTCTCGCTTCCCATCATGTCTCCTCCGTCTTCTCATCATCTTTTCATCTTTTTTTCATTTTGTCTCCTTTCCTCTCCCCATCTCCCCCTTTATCCCGTCCCCAGCACCTCAGGACATATCCCAAGTGACGCCCCATGGTAGGTGACCCTTGAGGGCTGTTCCTGTGCTGAGGAGATGGCGGTGCCCCACTGCCAGCGCCCTTGTGATGGCCAACCGGCCGTCTCTTGCGTGAGCCACCTTTTCAACATGTTTTTCCCCACAGGGTGATAAAGGGCTCTAGAAATCCTTAATTACCAATTAAGGCCATAATTTAATGTGTGGCCACCCCATCCAGGAAGGGCAGGAGACATCAGGGTTTGTCCTTACCGTCAGGATTTGTCCCCGAATTGCCACCCTGCTGCTGCAGGACCCCAGCGGCGATGGAGTTGGGCCAGAACCGCTGGGTGGGCCGGTGCTGAGATTTTATTTTCTTGGCTTTGGGGGCTGGGTCCGGGTTGCTGGCATCAAGCATTGGCTGCAGGATGCGCCGCCGGGCATTTATGAACCTTTCCAGGGAAAACGGAGACCATTCGAGTAAATAAGAGTCGTTACATCAATTCTGAGTTAAAACAATGGACGTTATAACGATTTAATGAGTTGCAATGTAAAACCCTTTCGAAAGTGGCTGCATGGTCCAAAAAGCTGGGTTACTGCCCTGTGGTATTTGTCTGTGGCATGTTACACCATTGCATTAATTTTTCCAGCTATGAGTTGGAGGCTGCTACATACTGGGTTTGCCAGGAGAGGGCACTGAGACATTGCAAACGAATGCCCTCAATTAAACACACCTGAGCCCATCTCGCAGAAATCATCCCTAACTGCCCAAGTTACCCCCAGAAAAGCATTATGTAGCACCAAAATAGTGTGAAAAAATTTCTAAAGCCAGAAAGATGACTGCATGGGCCACCCATGCGCTCACCAGTTGTTGACTTGCAAGAGGGTCAGGTTGGTTTGGGCAGCGATTTGCCTTTTCTCATCCTCCGTGGGGTAGGGGTGCTGGAAAAAAAAGAGAGATGGGGCAGCAAAATGACATCCCTGTGTGCAAAACGGCAGCCCCCAGTGAAAAAAAAATGAACAACCCCCTCCATTTTTTTCATTTTCCTACCCCAAATTTGGTGGCTTCTTGCATTTGCAAGATACAAGGCTTAAGGGTGGCATCAAAGAGCATCACAGTTTCCCCAGTATCCTTAGGGCTTTTTCCTTGCAGGAAAATATTATTTTTTTTAATTTTAGCGATTTTCTAATAATGGTTGTTGGTAACGGAGGGATTTGGGCTTCAAAACCTGCTGTCACCCGCAATGCTCCTTGTCAGGTGCATCAATAAAACACCCTGAAACAGCTGCAGTAGGAGGCTACCAGCACTCAAAGCTTCAACAACTCCCTCCCAACTCTGCTAAAATTCTCCTTTCCAACCTCAAAAATGAAATTATTATCAAACTAGTCCCACGTGTCATTTTTTGGAGCCGCAAGCCAGCGCCAGTGTTGATGGTTCTCCAGCTGCTTGCCCCCAAAATAGTGTGATTTCCTTGACAAAACCACCCAAAGTCATGGCATGGAGTCATCCCCCATCCCACCGGGGCCTCAGGGATGCCGAAGTGGTTAAAAATGGCTCTTTTCTGGCAAAAGTATTTCCATTTTTGGCATATTACTTCCAGGATTCCTTCCTCCTGCTGGTGCTGTAAAACCCCCAAACCCAATAAAATGATGAGCATCAATGCCGTTAGGTTAAAAACCACATCATTTATCATGCCTGATGGAGAAATCTCATGGGGAGTCCCATGCATCTTCTGACCATGAGGACCAGGCTGAGAGCAAAGGTCCAACCACCCAATAGAAGAAGAATTTCTTTTAGTTTTTCGATCCAGTGTTGGAAATTTCAAACCATGGGGTTCTCCTAGCACCTGGCAGAAAATTGTTCTTCAGTTTCTGGTCTTCTAAATCCTTCTTCTGCTTGCAAATCTGCAGTCCAGCCCTCCAAAAGCATGGGAGATGCGCGACGCACCTTGGGATGGTGGCTCTTGTCCTCAATGCAATAAATCCAAAATCTCCCATAAAAAAAAAAGGCTGGAAAGTTCCCAACCAGCTGCTGCTCCATGTCTTGGGTCATGCTTTACCCCAAGTTGCTCCTTGGAGCCGTTATTTTCCATCTTGCTGCTACCTTGGGTGTCTCCCACCTTCCTAGAGACCCTCATGCAACTCTGCAACCAGCTTCTGAGTGATTTCTTGGCCAAATTATGCAGGAGAAAGGGGCTTTTTTTAGCTTTCTGCCCTTCTTCCAGCTCTGCTGATGGGAGAGGAATCTCCTTGCATGAAAATATCCCAGTTGCATCCTCTGAGCTCCCTCCGTCTACCTACATCTCCATCCCCAAAAATGGGGCAATTTTGCAATTCTGCATTTCAACTGATTGCTGATGTGCCACAACCATACCCGTGGGGCAGCTTTCACACCCCAGCTTGCTGGAAAATGGTATTTTGGAGCTGTTGACTGGAAAAAAATGCTCCATCACCCATCCACAATAATTTGTGGAAGTTCCCCTCTGGTTTTGTTTGCTTCTTCATGCATTAAGGGAGTATTTTGCCCACCTGCAGTGAAAATGGTCATCCCCAAAATACTCCCAAAATAAAACCAAAGCCACTTTGTGCCTCTGAATACAAATTCAAACCACCACCTCGATTCGTTCGCTTTTGGGGGGGTTTGCCTTTTTTTTCCAGCTCTGCACGGTGTTTTGGTGGCTGCAGTGCTCACCATGAGATGCTGGAAGAGCCATGAGCGCATGATGTTGGTGGCATGTTTGGGCAGGACACCCCGCTTGTTCTTGGACTTCTTGTCCTCACCGTCGAGGAGGGAGGTGAGATCCAGGTTCACCTGCCAGGGGAGAGGAACGGGGAGAGAATTGGCTGAAAATTGCAATGGACAACCCAAAACCCGAGCAAAACCAACCCAAAAAATGAGCAAAATCAACCCAGAATGGGAGTGGGGCAAGTGCAAAAAACAGGAACTCATAGGGAGCATCCAAAATCCATTTTTCCCCCTCAAAATTTGCATTAAATCCCCATTTTCCCCCAGGATCTCTATTTAATATCTCCGTTTTTTTGCCAATGCTTTGTGAAGGGCAATGGGCTTTTTCTCCCTGTGGTGGCACCGGCACAGCTGGGGACCATGGTGCCAATGCCATGACCATTTTCGATGTGCGATTAAGGAGGAAAAACACCTTTACCTTAAAAAAACAAGAAAAAAAGATGACTTTCAAAACCTGAGGTTAAATAACTGCTACTCCTTAATCTCTCGCAAACCTGCATTCCTCACCCAGCTGATTCCCACCACGAGGAGAAACATGCCCATTGAGCGAAAATTTGCTTCCCCCTGCCCCCCCCCCAAAAAAAATTAACATCTTGCTGCAAGAGAAGTTTTAATGAGGTTGCAGGAACTGAACTGAAATCTCAGTGCTTGAGTTAAAAAGGGATTTTTTTTTTTTTTCCCCCAGCTCTTCATCAAAACACTTCTCCTGGATGAATTAAACATCAGGCCAGCAGGTCCCTGCGATTCCCCTGGGCTCCGGCTGAATAAATCACACTGGCGGCACGAGAAGAGCATCCGGAGGTGCTTGTCCAGGGCTCTCTCCGTGCCCCGATATTCCCTGCGCGCGTGTTTTTCACACCACGGAGGGCTTTGCTGCAAGATTCAAGCCCGTGACAGAGAGATATTAAAGAAAGAAGGAAAAAAAAGGCATTTCAAAGGCAATAAAACCTGCCAGGGAGATGCCACCCATTTCCAAAATGCCATTTTTTTTTTTTTAAGAGGATCATGCAATTAAATTGGGGCCTTTCAGAAAAAAAATTGCATGGGGGGATTTTTGCTGATCTGCCCCCAGGAAGCAGCGTAGCAGAAATCGATGGTTTTCTGCCCAAATTCCTGGGGAATGGGGGTTTGGAAGAGATCACGGGCAACGCAGCCAACGGGGATAGCAAGTTGTCCTTATAAATCCATTTCTTACCCCAAATTGTCAACTTACTGCAAGAATGCAGCCACACGGGGAAACCCCACGTGCTTAATTTCAATTACAAAAAGGGAGTAAAAACAGAGCAAATGGCTAAAAAATACCCCAAAATCCAAAAAGCAAGGAAAAAAATGAGCCTTTCCCATGAGCACTGTGATTGCCATACGGGACAGGCAATGCCGGTGATCCGAGATCCATAATACAACAGCAATAGCATATATACTATACTCTACTATATACTATATACTATATACTATATACTATATACTATATACTATATACTATATTATATAATAGCAATAATATAAGCATTGCTATAATTTGTTAGGTCGTTGCTATAGTTTGTTAGGTACCCCAAAGGCGCCTGGCAGATGGATTTAATCAACATTTCTTGCCAATTAAAAATTTAGGATACTCCAAGGGTTGAATTTATGGAGAAACTGGGGTTTTTACTTGCTGCAGCAGTGCAAAATATTGCACAAAATGAGGTGGGAAGGTCTTACCTGGGCGTTGGGGATCTGCAGGGCACCGGGGGCGATGGCTTGGGCGAGGACCTGGCCCTGCGACGTCACCATCGTCACGGGCTGGTACAAGGCTCCACCTATGGGAAAAAAGGTTCGTGGGGGTACCAACCCCCCCAAATTTCTATATCCCCCCGCCAGCTTCCCCCGTGGTCCCTACCTGGCACGGCGGGTGAGCCGCTGCTGGCGCTCATGGCCAAGTTGCCCGGCGGTAGCGCGGCCGCCGGCACCACGATGCCCGGCGGTGGGTTGGAGGCGGGCGGCAGCGCCGCGGGCGAGCTCTGTAGCATCTCCTGCAGAAAAAAAAAATATTAAAAACCTTAATTTTAACATGCGGCGGGAGCGTGCAAGGTTTTAATTCTCCCCCCTCCAATTGGCTTTTTTTTTTCCCCTGGGTGGTTCAACAGGCAAAATTGGAGAAAAAGGGATTTTTCAGTTTGTTGCAATTGAAAGAAAAGGTGGAAAAATAAGGATTTACGCTTTGCGAAGCTCCCACTTAGCGTCTTCCCCAAACTCATCCTCTTTGTGCAGCCACTATTTCCCATAAGGAAAAAGGAGAGAAAAAAAAGAGCATGATAGAGAAGCAGGAATTTCTTCAATCTTCTTTCTATAAATTTCTATTTTTTTGGTGCTTTGACTGGAACTGGATGATGCACCATTTGCTAAAAGCTGGGGCAAATACCACGGTTTCCCCTTGCCAGAATAATAGTAGAATAATTAAATTAATAATAATATAACCCAATTTGATATCATTCCTTGCAGTTTTAAGCTAACTTCTTGCAAAAATGGGCGTTTTTTTAGCCAGGAGCTGTAATCTTATTATCAGCCCCATCTCTGGAACAGCTCTTGCATGTGAGAAGCAATTGGAAAAAGACCAAATTGAATGATTATTTGAGTATTTAATGCAACATTTTGGGAAGGGAAGGATGCCGCGACTGAGGACATGGGGGAATTCAGGGCGATATACCACAACCTCCCAGATGGGCAGAATTTTTGTGCATTATGCCAATAATATTTAGAAATTATCATTTCAAAATAAGTCCAGGATAACTATATATCTCTAATTTGCCCAGCTGTAATGGAAATAAAACTGCACTCTTCTTGCAGTAAAAACATTTTTTCCCCCTTTCCTACCCATTTTCCCATTCTGCATCACTTCGCTGGTGTCCGGCTGGTTCTCCACTGTTGATCAAAATACCAATAAAGGGGTTTTTTTCAACTTTTTATTCCATTTCCCTTCATTTTGATGCATTTCTTCAATAAACCTATTTCTTGGCTTAAGAAAAGAGGATTTCTCCGGACTAGTGACATGCAATGACACTGGAAAACGTGACCACACTAATGTGGTTGGGTCAGAAAAAGCTGTAGCTCCTCTTTTCCTTGCAATAAAACTACAGAGATGGTAATTTGAATGCACAAATCAATTAATTTTACATCAGGAGATGACGTGGGTGCATCGTTCAGCAGGGATTTAGGGTACCCCTTCGTCCACATCGATGCATTTCCCACTGCAGAGGGAAAAATGTCATTTTTGGTCCTTATTTTTTGCTTTTCCCCATTACCTTCATGCTTCTATCAGCTTTTTCCCCATCAGTCACCACAGATTTGCCTGTGCAATGATTCTGAAAAAACTCAAAAATGCTTTTGCTATTAAAATCCCTTGCTGCATTTTCCCCTCCCGTGATGCCGAGCCCAAACATTGCAACCGCTGCTTCTGCCACGTCTTATTTTGGTCCTCTCCATTGATGATCTGACTATCATTTATCTGGAAATTTTGCTGCAATTGCTGTGAATTTTTGCTTCACCTTCCAGACATTCCTTTTCATAGCTAAATTAATTTTAAAAAATGCAAATATGACCATAAAATACTTGTATTTTTTTTAATATCTTTTCCCCATCTCCAACTTTTGGGGGGAAATGGTTTTTAGTTTGAAAAATGAGGATTTCTCAGCATACAGAAAGCAAAACTCGGTTGCTTTTGCATGCACTTGGACTTGGCTTTTACTAAGCATCTGGCTAGTGAACATGGTGGAAATATTCATATAAAACCAAACATGGTCCTTGGAGAACCTCAAAAAGCATTCAGATATGGCCAGGGGCGACCAGAGATCTGGACCAGCCTGAAGACCTCCAGCTTTCCTCTCCTGCCTTGTTCTTCCATGATTCCTCCAAAAGAAGGGCATCCAGAAGACTCTTTTTGGAAATGCATCAGGAAGAAATAATTTGGGATATCAGAAAATGGGAACAAGAAACTGCCGTTTCCAAATATAGTGGTCAAAACCATTTTCAACAGCATTTTATGGAGACAAAAATTGCATTTTTTTGGTGGCCTAGAGGAAAACTGTCCCAAAACATCAGCCCAGTGGTGTCCAAAAAGGCAGAAAATTGGTAATTATTAGAAAAAGTTATTAAAGAAATTCGTGGTGTTTCTGCAACATCACTGTGAAACCAAAGGTACCCAATGAAAGTGGAGGCTCTGCCTTAAAATAAATATAGATATCTCCAAGAAGATTTAAAAAATATATTTTTGCATACTGATTGCCTTGGATTGCAAATGCCAGCCAAATTATTTGCTGCAGTGGAAAATGTTTTATATTTTAGGACTTAAAGAAGTTGAAATGTTTCCGGCAATTTTGGAACTTGAGTGTAAAAAATGTATCACTAGGTGTCTCTGCAGATCCACATCTTGGCACTGATCTTCCGTGGCTCTATGGCAAAACACGATTTCTCTAAATTAGAAGTCACTTTAATGAAGAAAAAGACCTGGTACATACTGCATCACACAAAAAAAGCCTTTCTCGCAATAAGGCAAGTGTTAAAGACCAAGTGTGAGTAAGTGCCAAAATTCAGCGCTACTTGGGCTGATGTCCTTCCCCTTGTGCTTTATGATACAGCAGTTTATTTTTGGGTGGCACACGTGTAAAAATTTCTATCTCATCCTAACTTTGTGACATTTATTTGTGCTTGAGTAAAGCTGGGGAAAACTGGGGTTAGTTGGAGAAAAAAGAAACCGATGAGTTTGCCGAGAAAAAGTTAGCCAAACTCAAACTCATCTGAGAAGATTCGTAGGGCTCCTTCGTGGATGGATGGGTGGACGGATGGAGATGAAAAATAAAGGTGGCTTTAAATAGAAATCCAGGCTTGTCCACAGGGCAAACTTGGATAAATTAAGATCTATACAGAGAAGTACTGCATTGAGCCAGGCCAACCCAACCGTCAGCCTCCAACCACCAGCAAGATGGGAAGGAAGACAAGAAGAAGAAATGCTGGCCTGAAATGCCCATATAAACACTTCCAATCTGCTGCAATTCTCACTCTAAATGAGAGCTTAAAAATGCAAGATTTAATCCAATTTAAACGTCCCTGGCAGTGCTGTGGTTCCCAATATGATTGGCTTTGTGGTGGGTTTTTTCTTGCAAGTGAAGTCAACTGGAGAGCCGTGAGGACCACTTCGATATCAAAGGAAAGTTGAACTGATTTACTTTTAAGTGTTGGATTAAATTGGCTTTTCCTTCCCCCCATGCAATAAGCACCTCCCCTCTCCTATCCTTGTCTGAAAAACTCAAAAAATACTCATTAAATGAAGGGAGGGAGCTAAAAAGGGTCCAATGAGGACTCAAGGGAGAGGAGTGAAGCCAAGTGAAAAACAGCCAAGAAAAATGGAAGAAGGGGAATTGCTTGGTGGATTTGCAGGCCAAAGAGGCTAAAATTCCTCCACAAAACAAAGTGGAGCACAAAATGAGAAAGCGATGGAGGAAACAGGGTAGAAAAACATCTGTAAGGTAATGAAGGTTCAAGGAAGGCTCATCACATAGGAAAAAAAACTAACTTTTCACCCAAACTTGGCCAACACCAGGAGTCATCTCCAGACTTAGTGACACGAGATTTCAGCAATAGTGGAAATGCCTCCGTTTGCCCAATTTTCCTGTCATGCCCCTGTTTGGTGCTCGCTCATCTTTCCATGACCTCCAGGCATTTTTTCATTTCCAGAAATTCTGGCATTTTTCATCTTAGAAAGGGCAAATAACACGAAGCCAAGGGCCATCCTTTTTGGATACACCAGGGAAATCCAACCGCAATTCTCCCGTGATGACATTTTGACAGCTCCCGTCATTGTTTTCTCAGTTTTGGTTGACATCCTTGTTATTGCGTATCCATAATTTTTTAAGCAGGCTGTCCTGTGGTAAAAAACTTTGCAAAAAATGGAAATATTTCACTTTCATGACCAACCTGGTGTATCTGCTCATAAAATGATCGATGCTGCGCCCATACCCTAAGAAAACCTATTTTCTGAGAATCCTCGTTCACTGATATTAATCACATTTCCATTATTTACTTTTTTAATTCCTAAATTAGTGGCCCCTTAGCTGTCTTACGTGCCCTCAGCGTGAGATTAATAGTAGGATAATTAGAGAAACCATCCCACTTGCCATTTTTTAAACACTGATCCTGTGATTCTTCAACTCTCTGGAGCATCCCCAGCCCTTAAAACTCAACTGATGGATATAGAGTATTTCCACCCTTTTTTTTTAAGCCTTATCCGTGCAAACTCAAATATACTCAATGAGTCAAAGCACTCAGGCACTTGACATTACTTAGTTGGATAATTAGAAAAAATTTGCCGTTGTATCGTCATCCTCATCCAATGACCAGATGAGATGGTGGCTCCTTCTGGTCTATCACTGTGAATATTTCGGCTCCCGTTGCCTGCTGAAAATCCCTTAGTCACTGTGCCAGCATTTCCCATCCAGCTGGGTCTTTCCTGGGTGCATTCCCATTTATTTAGCAACTGCCTCCAAATCCTCACTTGAATTTCTCAACTTTAGAGTGTTGCCCGGAAGGGAAATATCAGCAGCTCCGGGTTTGCAGGAATCAGAGGCACTTGGTACCTCTCCATGGGCCTGATTATTTTCCAAAGACTTGTGCTAATTTTCTGATATGATCCCCACCTCTTTGTGAGGCACTAAATCCTCATTACTTTTCCTGACCGATGCATTCTAATTAGATCAACACTTTAAAAAAAAAAAAAAAAAAAAAGGAAAAGAGGAAAAAAAAAATCACAATAGCCACAGGACGGCTTTCCATCTCATTAACTCCCTCACTTATTATTTTCATGAAAATTACTGATAAAAAACGTGCATCTCCATTTGCTGGGACCGGGAGCTTCATCGGCTCATATCTAACATCTCTCTCATCACCCGGGATGCAAGCTGTTGCCATGGCGACGCACAATAATAGAAACTAATAAATTACAAACGAGATGCTCGTTGAGCAATTATTGTTCTCTTTTATGCGAGTGTCTTGCTAATTTTGATCATAAGGAATGCTACCATAAAGCAGCGAAGGGATAATAAGTCCATTTCTAGAGATTATTAGAAAATAGAGGCTGGGTTTTTTTAGATCAATGATTAAGTGGTTTGGTGCTTTCAGGAAACCCAAATAAGAAATGAAACTTTTCGGGGGGCTTTTCCCTCTCTGCGCTGAGGGAAGAAAGTGGCCACAAGTGTCTTGTTGGGAGCTTCAAACTCTGCAGCACTTGGAGCTGAGCTGCTAAAATCACGGTTTTTTCCTTTCCGCCACCCTAAAAATGCCCTGAAAAGCCCTAAAAAAGCCCCCACCACCTGCCCCCTTTTGGGGGATAGGTCCAAGAGCTGCCTGTGGATGCTCTGGCTTATTCTGAGTTGGCTGCAGTTATTTCTGGTGGGATTGTGCAACCCCAAATTTCATTTTCCCCAAAAAAAATCCAGTAACTGAGAGAGAGAAATCCATAAGGGACACACAGTGTTGCATCAAGGAAGTTTTTTGGGCTGCAACCAGCCAACATTTATTCCCTGCACTGCAAATGCACATGAAAACCCCAACCCCTGGGCAACTTGTTTTCCAGATATTAAGTTAAAATCCCTCATTTTGCCCCAAAAGCCACCAAGGTGCAGCTTGGTTTGGCCATTTCAGCTGATATTTCTGCAATGCTTGGGCATCTCCTTGTACTTTCCCACTGTGCTTGAGGCACCAAATGTTTCCTTCTCCCAGCTAAAACCCAAATTATGCAAAAAAAAAATTCAAGGTAGGAATGTTTATCATGCTGGAGGAGAACTGCAAGATGCGCCAGGTCAAAAAACGAGTAGCAAAGCCAAAAAGGGTTATCTGAGACCCAAAAATCTGTTCAGCTGCCTTGAAACGAAGACAAGAATGGGGAGAAAGGAAATGGTGGAGGGAATCATGGTGTTTCTGTCCCTCCCACCAACAAATAGTATTTTTTCATTAAAAAATGAAAATTTCTTTTCCATTTTCCCATGTGCTTGCATGGTTTCTACAATTCCTTCCCCCCCACATTTCACTGCTGCAACATAAGAGTTTAGGAGAAGTCCTCATCTCTCCCTTTTGCAGAGACACAAACATTGGGGTTGCAGCTGTGCCAAACCCATGAAAAAAAAGGCCATGAAACAAAGCATTAAAAAAAAAAAAAGAAAAAAATCACCGCAGCATCATTTATTGCAATATACGAGCAAGCTATGGGTTGTTTTTAATTATTTTCCTCAATTCGGGATGGGTTTTGATGAATTTCTAGGAGGCCACAAGAGTTGTAGAGCAACCCCCCAGAGTCATTGGCCCAGTTTGCCCATTGGCCAACGTGCAACAATAGCGACTACAGGCGATTTTTAAGGTTTTACCTGGGGGTGCAGGCTGATGGAGGAGGGGTTGGGGGAGTAGGGCCCCCCCAGGTCGTTCCTGAGTAGGTTGTCGCTGTGCATCTTGGTTTTGAGGCAGGTGATGTAGCGGTTGCAAAAGTCCTTGCACAACTCGTTGACCTTCTCCAGCTCCAGGAGGTGGATGCGCAGCACCTGGATCGCCTTCACCATCTACGCAAGGACACAGTGATAGAGTTAAAACCATTTTTTTTCCTCGACGCATCGGAAAAAAAGCCCAAAGAATCAGTATTCTCACCCAAACTCTAACCTGGAACCGATCCCTACAGTAGAATTAAATGCCTTTCCTTTCTCAACACACCAAAAAAAGCCAAAAAATCAATATTCTCACCCAAAACCCATTCCAGAGCCCATCCCTCTGCACTTCTTTTCCCTCCCCATCAGTCATATCTCTGAAAGCCCACGAAGCCACAATTCACAAAAATTACCGTTGCCTTCGTGGGAATTGCTCCCTGTGCCCCAAAAAAGTCCAAGCCAAAGCCCTGGATGTCGGGAATTGTTTGGTTATTCTCCGGAGGCCACTTCTTCTAACAAGATTATGGGGCTGCAACTCCGCTGTAAGCTGTTGCCGGTGCAAAGCCTGGGCCTCATTAAAACGTACCCCATAAACGTTAAAAAATTTACACATAAAACATTCCTCTCGCTGAGCTGAAACCTTAAGTTTTACAGCCGCTGTTTGAAATCTTGCATAATATATAAAATTTCAGCTATTCACTCCGGGGCAATAAATCCGGTTTTATGTAACGAAGCGTCTTTGCATTTCAAAGGGTGTTTTTAACTTGCAAATTTTAGTGGTCATCTTTACAAACTGCGAGTCGCCACGGTTGGGAAACATCCCGAAAAAAACAGGGCCAAACTCGGGTGGCGGCTCCACGACGGAGAAAGCGAATTTTTAGTTGGCAAACAACAAGGATAATGGGTTGTGGCTGGAAAATTCTTTTTTTTTTTTTTTTGCTTTTTTTGGCTTTTTCTTCCTCCTCCGCAGTTGGCGTAGGCAAAGCGCAAGGTGGAGGCGTCGCGCCCCGGCTCTCCACATCCTCCCAGGGCTCAACGGCCATGAAAGTCAATATTCAAGGGCAAAGGCAAGAAGACCTGACACATATATGTATAAAAAATAAATCTCTCAATTATCTCAGCTCATTTGCTTAGGGTCTCATTTTATGTCCCTGCTCCGCTGCGCCGTATATCTGTCCGGATAAAGAGTTACAGTCCGACGGCGTACGTGCGCGGGGTTGTAAAAAATACAGATGCTGAATTAATTGACTGTGTGGCACTCGGCAGCTGATTGAGTTGATAATGGTGAGATTTGACCTTTTTCTAATTTCTAATTATGTGCATCTCGGCAGTGAGGAATACATGATTCTTATTCTAATGATAGCTAATGCTGCTGGCCTTTTCATCCCTGCTTTGCCATCACCGATTTCCGGGGAATCGGTGGTGTTAAAAAAAAAAAAAAAAAAAAAAAAAAACAACCAAAAAATAACCAAAAAAAAGGGACAATGCAAATAGGGAAAAAGTGTCAGCTCAGGAACAGGTGGAAATGTTGAGTTTTGAGCACCACAAGACTTTTTCATCCAGAATTCTTCCCACCAACAGGAATAGTCCTTCTTCAGCATCACATTAACCATCTCCTCTGTCTTGATGGAGGCCAACCACACTGAGCGATTTGGATGGCTTTTGGAGAAGTTCTGGGCATTAGATAGAATATATATAKAGAGATATGTCCCAGAAATAGGGCAAAAATACATATATGTATATATATATGAATATATCCCGTGCTGCAAGATCATACATGGCATCAATGCAACTGCCCACGGCCAAATTTCACCTCGGCAGCACGAACTGCTCCAAAGCATGCCCAAAAAACATAACTGGGTGGGTTTTTTTGAGAAACCACCAAAAAAACAGTGAAAATAGCCTCTGTGGACATATCTCCTGCACTGACCATTTGCTGGAGATGTTTCACCTTGATATGTGTAGGAATAGGTTTTCCTCCCCCAAAATTTTAGATTTTTTTTTTTAGCTTCAACTGGCTTCATCTCTCTCCTCTTGCTAGATCATTGCACCCATTTTTATGTAATTTAATGTGATGGGGGTTTTTTGGTGCACCTCAACATTTGATGCATGTTCAATCCCAAAACTGAAATAATCCAAAACACTACTTTTTTTTCGTTGCTCATCCCAGAGCGATTTCTGTTCTTGGCTATAAGACATTGTGAAATGGGTTTAGTAATCTGCAAACGGGGCTTTGCATGGCCTGTAGTTTTTTTGGAGGGCTTTCCACAGACTGCTAAGCCACTCCTGATTTAGGGATGTCGCAAAACCTTCCTCCATGAGCTGAAATCGGGTATAAAAGATGTGGGATTTTAATCCATTTTGAAACTGTTTCTTGCCTTTTTAGCAAAGCGGTAGTTTTTTCGCTTGGATGAGCATTGCTCGTTCTTCTTCCCTTCGTGACAGGTTGTTGGACAAACTCACCTCCTTGATATCTCCAATATTTGGAAAAAGTTGCCAGTGAATTGCCTGATTTTGCTTCTTTCCTGGGATGGAAATCCCTCCGCGACACATGCCAGGGGGCACACCATCCCTCAGGGAAGGTGTTTTGCTCTTTGCATAATCAGAAGTGGGTGAAATTGCCTCTTTTGACCTTAAAAATCTGCTTGCAGAGCGCTGGGAGGGTACACCAGGATGGTGCCATGGACCTGTCCACCCACACGCTTGCCATGGAGACCACATGTGGAGGCTTCCTGGACAAAATAATGCAATCTGGGGATGTTTCCTGAGGTCTCCACAAAAGCTCCATCCCAAGCAGAGTCTTCTGAAGCACCTTCCAGCAGCAACGGGTACAGTAGTAAATTTGGGTTGCTATGACAGGGAAGCCACCAAAACAGTCCAACGTGTCCCAAATCATTGATATGCATCACTCTTTTTGCAAAAAGCTCTTATTTTGCCTTGTTTCTAGGACAAGAGCTGGCCATCACACTTGAAACAAGATGGTGCTGGACAAGAATGCAGACGCTATTGCATGTTGCACCGAGGAGCACTAATTCCTGCAGAGATTGCAAGTTTTGGGGCACAAACCAGCCATTGATCTTGGCTGTTCCCAGGAAATGCACTGACCCCATGGTGTTTGTGTGGGAAAACTAGCCAAAAATTGGGCAGGGGTTTGTTCTCACAGGCAATCTTATGGAAAAAGTCTCAGAGAAGGTCCTGGAAAAGGTCTCACAAGTTCTATGGAGAACATCGCCAAGATGGCCAACACTACAAACAGAGCCACAAGACGTTGCACAAGGCGGTAGATCTCCATAATTTGTTCCTCATCCCCTACCTTCTCCCCACCCCCCAAAAACCATCTGCCAAGCCCCAGCCGCCTCTACCAGGTTGTCCAGCTCAGGGTCATCACTGAAGAAGGGCTTGTGCTCCTGCTCCTGCTGGTGGACGAAGTTCTCGATGTCAACGTCGAAGCTGGCCGAGGTGATGCACTCAGAACCCTGTGTCGCCTGCTCACACTTCTCAAAGAGCAGAGTCAGCAGCGGGAACAGTGGGTGCCTGCAGAGGACAAAGGAGACCCCCCCATAACGCCCACTGTTTCAGGTCCCATGTCCATTTTTACCCCACACCATCCATCCATTCCCTCCCAGCTTGCAAGAGCCTGGTGGTGCAAACCTCACTCCCAAGCCAATGCTGGAAGTGCTCCCTCTAGACCTTTTCCAACAACAAAAAAAGCTTAAAAATTGCAAAATTCACCACCTTCTCCACCAGGCAATGACTTCTCCCAGTGTCTTGGTGCTTTCCATCATTGCACCACAGCCAGCGTTTTCGAGACGTTTTGCCACAGGCAAAAAAGTTTGGCTTCGTGGTGGTTGTCTTGGAGCCATCTGCTGTCCTGGTGGCTTTGCATTTTGGGGATCGACATCAGCACCCGCTCATCGATGGTAATATTTTATCCGAAAATGTCTCTCTTGGTTGGAGATGCCGGATGGGGATGATCTGGTATGTCTATGTGCCCGCAGCAGCCTTCGGACCGACCTTGCTATGGGTTGCTCCTCCACCAAGAGGTCTCTTTGCACCTCCGTCAAGCACATCCATGTCCGCACACGGAGTAAAAGATGGATCAAATCCCACTAATTTCTTACCACAAGATGACTCTTAGAAAACAAAGATTTGCAATTCTTCTTGCAAATCCACAATTTGCTCTAATGATGATGCTAAATCGATGCAATATAAAATGCAAATATACATACAACACTGAAGCACGTGTAGAAGAAGAGGATGAAGACCATGAGTTAGCACAACCCTCAGTGAACCTCTCCAGCTGTGCAATTAAGAAAAAAAAATAAAATATTCATGGAGTCTTTCAGGGGAGAAATGCAAAATGCTGCTACAGGGATGGTCTCCCCCAGCACCCCAGTTATCCCAGCGCAATGGGATTTGCTCCACCATTTTATCTCCAAGAGATGTCCCAAAAGATGATTACGAATCACTTCCCGCCCATCTTTTCCGAGCCGGAGTCAGGCGAAGGGGTTAAACCCCTCGGCTAAGTCTTCATTTGCAGCCGCTAATACCGCAGCATATTATAGTTTAATCTGTTCTGATCCCGGTTTAATGCAAGATTCGCCGAGGCTGGAGCGGGGAACGGAGGCGGGGGGGAAATAATTTCATAATTTCGGCAGCCCCACCGGGGCTTAGCCGAGGGATATGAAAGGCAAATTCCAGGCGGCGGGCTGAATTATTGGGACTTATGAACCAGCGGCTCAGCGGCAGGTGCCCGCTGCCATTTCCAGAGCCGCTCCATCAATTAGAAGCAAAGGCACGGAATTACCCCCAGGATGGTGTTTTTTTTTTTTTGGCGGGGGGATTGCAGCCCCTGAGCAATTTGTAGCCCCTTTGCTTTGAGGGGTTGCATCGAGCAAGGGGGGATTAAGACCGTTGCCGGCATCACCCCGCACTGCTCGGTATTAATAATGGGGGCAGTGCTGCCACTGACCCCTGTGAACGTCTTGGAGCGCTGGCAGGGAGGAGGGGGGGGTGGCATATGGCTGAGGGGAGAATGGTTTGCTTTTCAGTTGGGAATAAAATAAAATAAAATAAAATAAAATAAAATAAAATAAATAGAATAATAAAAATAAATAAATAAAATAAAATGAAATAAAATAAACCAAACCAGAACAGAATAGAATAAAATAAATAAATAAAATAAAATTAAAAAACAAACCAAACCAAAATAAAATAACATAAAGTAAAATAATAAAATAAAACAAAACAAGGAGGAGGTGCAAAACCCCCAGGGATGGGTTAAGGGAGAGCACTGAGGCTCCTAGTCAAGCACAGTGTCTAGGAGCAGCAAAATTTGGGTTTCTGCCACAAGCTATATGCTGAAATGTTGTTGCAATTTTTTTTCCCCCTTTTGCATGCAAAAAAAAAAAAAAACGCTATTTTCTCTATTCCCAGCTTTCCTGTGGCCACAAGAGACAGGGGAAAGGAACAGCCACCATGGGGTTTTGCAGGCAGAGGTCTTGGCATGAAAATTGAGAGCTGGAGCCCATCCTTGCTATGAAATTTGGGGGGGATAATAGAAGGATATCCAGGATGCACGGGGAAACAGGAGGCTTTTCCCCACTGCAGGTGTTACGGAGGTGGAAAATCATCCTTACAGCACAAGGAAGAGTTTTGAGGTGGAAAAATCTGATTTTGCTGAATATGGTTTTGCCAAACCCTCTTTTTTTTTCCCAGGGAATCCTCCAAATAAAAGGGCTGAACCAGCCCTGACATTTTCCTGCAGGAGAGAGGTCGTTCACAGCCACTAATAAAAAGGATTCGACACGGGCTAATAAAGAGAAATGAATTCCTCTAATGGCCTAATTTCGCACCTTCAGCAGGGCTCTGCCCGTGAGCCGGCGGCACCATGGGCACATCACAACATGCTTTTTTTTTTCACCCAGCTCCAATATACACCTTTCCTCCCTCAAAAAAAAAAAAAAAAAAAATTAATGCAAAGAAATCCAGCTGTTTCCCACTTAGAAAAATCCAGTTTGCGGTGCTGGGGTGGTTCAGGCATCGGTTCCCGCAGGAGCATCATCTTTACTGGTCCAAAAATCCGTCGGGAAGTCCCAGCCCCACTGTTGCATTAAGTGAATAAAATACTTCAGCTGGGAAAAAATTGCAGCAGAGAAGTGATGCTGCTGGACCGATCCCTGCAAAGATGCTCCCATGCCAAGCAGAAAGGGGGAGGATTAATTTATTTCCTTTTTTTCTATTTTTTTAATGGGTGATAAACCTCCCACTAGAGCATAAAACCCGGCGGGGTGACTTGTCCAGCACTTTTTATATCTCCCATCACATTTTCCCGGTGATTTCCCTCCAGGTTGATCGACCGACACTTGCAGCCAATGTCTTCTGCCTTGGTGCAATTATTGAAAATTAACAAAAATCCATTGTTTTGGGTGGAGGGTACAGCCCTGTGAGAGCTAACACACACACACACACCCCCCGTGTGCATTTGATAGCTAATGACATACACAATCCATATTAACCGCTGTATAGGTCAATATTCGGATTTTGCATGCAGCAAAAAAAGGCTCGTTGGGTGTGTTTTTTGAGATAAAAATATATTTGGAGGGTAGTTTTGGCTGGTACCCAAAAATAAGCATCCAGATTTGGGCAACCGAGTCCATGTGTGGGACCAGCCAACAATTTTTTCCCCACTTTTCTGGGTGGGAAATACCTCCAAAAAGGTATTTCTGGCATTTTTTTGACCTTTAAATGAAGGCTGTAAAAACTCCAAAGGGCTTTTTGGTTTTCGTTATCCCACGAACGCTGCAAAAATCCTCGCAGAAGTGTAAAGCAAAGGTAAGTTTTTTCTTGAATGACTTCTTTTGCCTTGAGAAAATTATTTCCATCATTGGAAAAAATCTTGAGACCCGCTTTGAATAATCCTTTGCATTTTCCTGGGAAACCAGTGAGTTTATTCCACACCTTCATCTGCCTTTCCAGACCTTTCGGACTCATAATACTTGAATATTTGGAGTCAAAATATTTTAATGCCTTCACTTCCGAGCTGCAATTTTTTGGTTTAAAAGCCCCTGCGGCCCTGGCTATTAATAGGGGGTTAATCCTTAACCTTAAACCTTAATCCTAATTATATTATAATATTATACATTACTGTTACATCGTTACTGTATACATTGTAATATTGTAAATAATTACATATCACTTATATAATTATATATTACTTATATAATTATACTATTTACATAATTATGATGTTACTTATTACAATTATACGATAACATTGCTGCATATATTACAATATTATATATTATTAGCTCCGAAGTGACAAAAAAAGGGGACCGGAGGGGCTCATCCATCCCACGCCCGTTGCTGCCCGCACCCCGTATGGATGCATGAACCACACATTTCAGGTTAATACGTGACTTTACTCCTACTGGGTGCTTTTTTGGCCCAAAATCGCATGGTTTTGCAAAAAAAAAGGCTAATTTGAGTTTTCTGGGGGGTGAAGATTTGGGGGGGGGGGGGAACTGCATTCCAAAACCAGGTCCACGAAGGAGCTCCACCACCATGCACTGACAGTTATTATTGCTAAAAAGGAGCTAACTGCTAATCCCTCCATTCCTGTGTGTTAATGAATGCATTTGAATAACAGCGGATTAATAATGCATTTTAATAATGAATCCATCAACAAATCGATGCGCTAACCCATGTACTAATTAATGCATCGCCGAATCGATGCATTAATAATGCCTTAGAATAACTAATGCATTAATGAAATAATGCATTAATTAATGCATTAATTGAGTAATGCACACTGATATTCGCTTGCATCACCTGTAGACGGCTCGCTTGTCGGCCTCCAGCTGCGCTTGGGGGTCGCCGGCTGTGGCGGGTACCGGTGCGTTGGCGGCCGCCGCCGGCGTGGCAAGATGCACGGGCTGTGCCTTGGTGGGCTGCTGGGCTGTGGCCGTCATCTGGGAGGGGGGGCAAAAAAAAAAAAAAAAAAGGAAAAAAGGAAGAAAAGAACAAAAAAAAAAAAAAAGGGGGGGGTTTATTGCGCTTTTCCACCGAGTTTTGCAGCTGAATTTTTAAAATACAGGAGGAGGCAGCCTCGTGATGGGGCTGTGAGCAGGATGATTTGGGGTGGGGGTGGAAACATTTGCATTTTGCCTAATCCTGGAAACAGCAGGATTAGGTTCTTCCCACTTTTTCCACTTTTTACTTGGGGAAAATACAGGAAAAAAAATCCCAACGTCATTATTGCACCGCCAGCAAAGCAAAGGTGGGGGGTAATTTATTCAGGGATGCCTTGCAGAAGTCCTAGATTAAATCAGCTGCAATGCTCATCTCCTCCTTGCCACGATTTTTTTTTCAAAGCAGGTATTATTGTCTAGACACACAGGCATTTTAAACTTTCTTCCAAAATTACATGAGCTTCTTCCAACTTGCCAAGCCCAGGGATGAATCATTTTTACACTGTGAGAAGCCAGCCAGAAAAAAAAATTAACCTTTTTTTTTTTTGCCCCTGCCCAAATCACCCATCTTTAACCCCGCTGCTGCCCCAGATCGCTAATGGAATGGGAATCGGCAAGGCGCCGGGGCTGGAAATCTACAGGCAAAATTATATCTGCTATGCAATAAATCATCCTGCTAACTACCATTCTGCTTTTTTAAAAATTGCAATTATTTTAGTTAAATTTAGTACGTAAGGTGTCAGATGCGTGCATGCCAGCGCACTGCGCATCCTTCCAGCATCACCCCCAAAACTGCCACCCCCACCCCATGTACAAGATTGCACGTATTTAGGGGCAATTTCCACTTAAAATTAAGCATTGCATTAGAAATCTGAATTATTTGCTCCCAGGCTGCAGACAGGTCCGACGTACGCCGCGCGACGCATCGCTTTATCTTCACAAGATTTGGTTAAAAAGAAAAAATCAGGGAGAATTTTCATCGATTTGGGTTCAAATGCATCAGCAACACCCCAAATTTAGTGGGTTTAGCTCAAAATCTCAGTGGAAAATTAACGCAAAGTGCGTGTTTCACCTGCTTTGGTGTCGAAACATTGTAAAAAATTTAGCATTTGCCTGTTTTCACCAGTAAATCTTCAATCCTCCCTTGAGCTGGGTAGCAAAAGCAAGCCTCTGTATTTTGCTAAATATCATATATATAATCTATTTATTTGTCTAATATACTTATATATTCATTTCTGTGTTTAGCTATCTATAAATAAAATATCTATAAACATTATTTGTTTGTCTTATATTTCTCTGTTTAGTTATATAGAAATATTTTATATAAATTATTTTTCTAATATACTTCTATATTTCTGTGATTATTTACATATAAATAAAATGGGTTTATAATTTATATATATAAATAAAATGATTATTTATATCTACATATGAATAAAATGTTTTTAAATATTTCATGTGTGTGTGTATATATATATAAATAGTATGTTTTTAAATACTTATGTGTATACATGTGTATGCCCACAGTCTTCCCCAGCCAAACTCACCCTCATACTCAGGTTCTTGGCATGAAAAAAGCAGATTTCTCTCGTCCCTTAAAAGCTGCGTAAACCCGAGCCGGGCCAAAACCGCCGCCCCTTTTGCTTTTAAAATGTTTGACTTTAATATCTCCTGCCTGACCTTTTGCTGCCGATACGGCGCTTTTTTTCTTTAATCTCCTTTATTGTTCATAACTCCAAAGTTTGACTCCAGCACCTGTAAATTCACCCAGCGCTGTTTAATTTCTAACTCTCCCAGCCCAGGATTTGACTTCCACCCCTTTTCCCTTCCCCGATGCTAAATAAATTAGTGAAAATTTGGGGTTCACTTCCCGTTCCCATCCCAGCAGTTTGGATTTCTCTTCCCTCCCCCCCCTATTTTCAACCTAAAACCAAAATGCAAGCAGATTTTGGGATGCTCCAACCATGCCACTGAATATCTCCTCATCCTCTTTCTCTTTTTCCTCTTTTTTCTCCCTATTATCTCCCTTGAAAATTACTTTTTTGGGGGAAAAATGGCTTCCCCCCCCCTTTTTTTCCTTTTTTATATTTTTCCCCTCGTCACACTCATTTACCAGGACGCCGAAACCCTTTTTCGCATCCTGCCCCGAAATCCCGCCAAGTTGGCTGTTTCCAGCTAAGTCTGCAACTAATTGGGCTATTACCCAAAAAAAAAAAAGCCTCCTCTGTGGCTGTTTCGAAGCCATTACCTCACCTTGGACTAAAGAAAATAATAAAAAATAAATAAAAATAATCCCAAGACGGTAGAAAAAGAAGCGAGAGGATGCTCGGATGCTAGTATTTGCACCCCGATGGGGATGCTGGGCAGGGAGGAAGGCAAAAATGCAGCCAAAAATGGCTTTATGGGGAGCAGGTGGGGATGGGAAAGGAGGAAAAAGGCAGCAGGTTTCTGGCTCAGGAGCGTGAGCGTCTCGGCAGTGGGAAAATAGGGAAATATGGGGGGAAATGGTCTGGATTTGGGTATGAAAGTTGCAGGCATTGAAAAAACATGCAGGTGGGGATTTTTTTTTTTTTTTTTTTGGAAAATGGCCAGATAGTTGCAGGAGGGAAAAAAAAAATGTAAAAAAAAAAAGGTAAAAGAAAGTACAAAAAGTTATGTAAAAAAAAGGTAAAAAGAAGTTTAAAAAGGTTAAAAATATGTAAAATAATTATGTAAAAATAAGTAAAAATGCAAAAAAGTAAAAAATTATGTTAAAAATATGTTTAAAAATAGGTAAAAAAAGTAAAAAAAATTGTAAAAAAGAAAAAAGTAAAAAAAAAAGTAAAAAAACCCCCATGTTTTTGCAAGACTCCCAGTTAAAGCAGAGATTTTTGAGGTGCCGCTTGCTCGATGATGCGCAAGACCTCCCAGTTATATTCCTTTTTATATTATATTTCTGGTTTTTTCGCTTCTTTAGGAAGAAAATCCTTTGCCGGAGTCAGCGGCTGCTCACCAGGCGATATGGGGGCTTCCTGCAGGTTTAAATGCGATAATCCCTCTTGCTTTAGGTTTTTTTTGAAGACTATGGCCAAATACGTCAACTGTAGAGAGTGACCATGGTGAAGGTGTTCAGGGCGAGAAAAATCTCCTAAATCAGCAATATTTACCCTATTCCTTAGTGTTTCACAGGGAAATTTCTCACCGTCGTCACATGTGCTGAAAACAGTGGTTCTGAGCCCAAAAACGTGCTGAGGACACCAGGAGTTGGGGGKTTTCATTGATTGTACTGAAAAAACAGCATCTCCACTCAATTTTTAATCAGTGACTTTTTTAAAAATATTTTTATAATTAAAAATAATATATATATTTATAATTTTCCATTTTTGTCCCTGAAGTAACCACCTAAAAAGCACTTTTTGAGGGGGGCAAAGCTGCTTTTATCACTTTCTGTGCTGAAAACGCTGAAAAATCAACATCTCCACCCAATTTTTAATAATTTTTAAAAATATGTAATAAGTAAATAAATAGATAAAATGTTGTATTTTTTTAATTTTCCATTTTTGTCCCTGATGTAACAACCTAAAAACCACTTCTTTGGAGGGGCAAAGCTGCTTTCATCGCTTTCAGTGCTGAAAATGCCTATTTTTAAAACAACCTCTGTTTGCTAACTTTGACAATGAAATGGCTGAAGATTTTCCCTTGGCTTTTTCCTTCAATTTATTACGGAAAACATAAGGATTTTTATGCAGACTCTTTAATTTTCAACAGGTAGGGTTGCTCAGAGAGCGCGATCACGCTTGGTATAAATGATGCTCCATATTACACCCTTTTAGCAAAGCCAGGTGATTATTAAAGCATTTTTTTCCTCCAAAAGGCAGCTTTTCCCATCATTTCTGCTTCATTTTTGCACATTTCTGACAGTGAGGGTGATCGCTTGCACAGCCTCTGCAGTAAAATATTAATGCAAAGCTCCCCCAAACCCCTTTTTTAGCATTTTCTCCCCAAAACGGTCCCCTTGATGATGAGGACCTGGTTGTAGCTCTAATAATTGATTTTTTTTATTTATCACTGACCCTGCCTCTCTTCTCTGTCTTTGGGGAGAGGAAATTTGTGCAATTTGCTTTTCCAAACCTTAGAAATCCCAAATTTTCAGGTGAAAAACTCATAGCATTCACAGCATTGAGTCAAAAAAAAGCAACTCTTGGCTGCAGCTTTTCCTCCAAACCCACTGAACTGAGGGAAAAACGCTTGAGCAACTCCCTCGATAGGGAAAAAAAAGCAGGGTTTTGGTCAACGATGCTCCTGAGGGTGCCCAAATTTCAACGTATTAAAATGGGGGGCAGATAAGGGACAGCGATGGAGAAGGTAGGGGGGACGTCTCCGTAGAATGCTGCAGAAAAACTCGGCTATTTTAAAAGTCCCTTAAATTGCCCATTAGGACTAAAACGGTGTCGCGGCTCCCCGCTGCATAAGCGAGAAAGGCGGCGTGTTTCGACGCGGGGAAAAAAAAAATTGGGAAAAAAACCCTCTCGGAGTGGAGCAGCGAAGCGAGCAAATGATGACACAGAAGTTGGAGGAGCCATAAAAACCCCACTGAGGTGTCGTTTGCAAGAAGTGACCTTTTCCCACCGAAGGAGACGAGCGGAAAGGAGACCCGGGTGGCTTCAGGGGGGGTGTAAAAGTCRATTTATTTATTTTAGCTTGCAGAGAACAGGCTTGATTTTTTTTTTTTTTCCTGGGAGGGGAAATTTTTCTGCTTTTGCAGCCAAGATGTGCAGCTAATGGGGGAAAAATTCAAAATTCCCATATGAGCCTCCCAAAAAAACTGCGTTGAATGTGGAGCTGGTTCGGCGCTCAATCCGGATCATTCCCATTCGGTCACTGTAGCCGGGAAAGTGGAAACGTGATGTGGATTTGCCCTCCAAAAAATCTCGGAATGGGCTGCAAGGCACAGGACTGTCTCCAAAATCCAACCTCAACCCCCACGTCTAGCCCATTGGGGTGCTCCAGTAGAGTTTTTCTTGGACAAACTCCTCTTCTTATAATAACTTAACTGCGTAACGATGCTCGGAAAAGTTATCCGACCCCTTAGAGCAACATTGTAGATGAAGGCTTTTTTTCCCCCCGCCGTGGGTTGCCAAAAAATGCCATAAAAATAAATCAAAAGGCCATTCCTATGGCTAAACTAGTCCCGGTTTAGCCAGACATTTCGTCTTTCCAGCTTATTAACCTGCTGGCTGCAAACACGCTACCGTGTTGGCTTTCCAAGAAGACCCCATGACCCCAAAATAAGCCATAAAGGGGAAAAAAACTCCATAGTTTGACCCAAAACCCTTCAATCCTGGAGATTATGTCAAGAGGGATTTTAATTTTTGCCAGTCTCTGAAATGAACGTTTTGGGGTGAAATACTTTGTAACGGTCATTATTTAGGAACGCAGGGTAATTCATGCAGGAGTTGGAGGTCACAAGGGGTCTGGAGGAGCCCATGGGTGCTGGGGGACACTCACCTGCGGGGTGTCTTGGTAGGGAGGAGGGGGCACCGTCTGGGTGGCCATCATCGTCAGAGCCGGTGCCGGGGAGACATGGTGCATCCTGGGTGGGAGTCACATCGAGAACCTGCAGGTGGGAGAAATGCCACTGGATTAAGGGGGAACTCCCCCCAAAAAAATCCCACGGAAAGGAAAAAAAAAGTGACAGAATGGAGAGGTGACGTTTCTCACATGAGCACCCCGGCACAACGCTCCACAACCCAGTCCCTGGAAAAAACCCAAGATGATTTGATGACCCTTATCATAATTTGATGATTATTTGAGATTTGTGATTTTGGATAAGGAATGCATTGGGGGTGAAACGAAGAGGGTCGCTGGCAAGGAGATCTTCCCTGGAGAGCAGCCAGACAAGGGCAGAGCTCTTGGAGATGGCGGCTGCCATCAGTGAACCTCATTACATTTTCCCCCTTGTGAACCCTGTTGCACCCAGGGCATTTTCTTTCTACCCCTTATGCCTCTAACCGCAGTGCCTAACTGGGGATTTCCATCCCCTTTCCAGGTATTCCTCCTTTTTAGAAGCAGGAAGACATGTCATAAATGCAAAACTTTCCATTTTCTGAAATTATACACTA
Organism: Oceanodroma leucorhoa; assembly: GCA_030449065.1. Classification (NCBI taxonomy): domain Eukaryota; kingdom Metazoa; phylum Chordata; class Aves; order Procellariiformes; genus Oceanodroma; species Oceanodroma leucorhoa. Next base: position 71,534 of record JASVER010000066.1, read on the forward strand.
AAAAAAACCCAAACAATGTGTCTCTCTGCCTTTGGCCACCATGGAGTTACATCTTCAAGCATTGCATGCTCAATCCAGAAGGGACATTGAGTATCCGATGTTGAGTTGACCAATATAGTTGACTCCTACATTGAGTTGACCAACCCCATGGTGATTGAATGCACAGAAATGAGGAAAGAGGGTTCAAACCCTTGCTTGATTTGAACCGCGGAGCAAACCCTGATGTTGTACATCCCATATGGACATCCTTGAACTGAGGAGGCAGTCTGAGACATGCTGCCCTCAACCTCTCTTAAAGTTGCTCTGCTTTCTGTAAATCCATAGATATTTTGGGGGAAAACAGATTCTTTTTTTCATATCTTCAGGTCCCAAGGAGATGGGGAAAAAAGAAGGGCACCAGGAAGGGACAAATTTGTAGAGGAGCTCTTGGCTGGATGCCGTCAGATGTGGCAGATGTAACGAAAAAGCAACTCTTGGCCCAAAATGCTTCCTCTCCTATTATTTCACTGCAGCTGTGTGGTTGCTTCAGAAGAAAAGCCAATAATCTTGCTTAAATCCTCAAAAAAAACCCTGTCCTTAGTCCTCTCTGAGGCTCTGAGCTCTGTATGGAGCCAACTCACAAAGCCACCTGGCAAAATCTCCCCAGAGCCTCCAAAAGCACCCTTCTCCCTGCAATGACTCATTTTTGTAAGAGATAACATCCCTCGAAGGGTTTGCCCCATTGCGAAGCCCATTGTTGCGTTGGGTTCCCTGTTGGCTTCTCATTTGGAGAGCAGCTGCCGCGCTGTCCTGTGGAAAGCAGAAATGCAAAAGGTTATGCACAGTCCTCTGATATAGTGAAGGGATCTACCAAAAAGTAGCATCAGTGTTGCTTTTACCATGAAACGCTCTCGCACAAGGCAGAGGAAGAGGGATAGCAATGAGCTCTGTAAAAACCGAGGCACATTTGGGGTCTTCAAATCAGTCTCCACAGTTTTTTGGGGAAGACTGGCAATATTCTGGTCTCCTCCGTGTGGTCCACAGTTGTTTGGGGGAAGATTGGCAATATTCTGGTCTCCGTGAGGTCCACAGTTGTTTGGGGGAAGAATGGCAATATTCTGGTCTTCTCCATGAGGTCCACGATTGTTTGGGGGAAGATTTGCAATATTCTGGTCTTCTCGATGAGGCTTCGGGCTTTACAGGAACCACCAGGCACCAAGTGCACAAATGCACCATGCCCATGTGGAAAGTGGAGCGTTGTCTGCATGGGATGTCAACCACTCATTACTTTGCATGAATAAATTAAAAAAAAAGCAATGCATAATTACTTTTCTCACACTTTGCATTAGTATGGATGCCCTGTGAGTTGAATATTAAGAGCGCACACCCAAAATCCTGTGCATTGGGAAGGCAGACCTCTTGCATGACACAGAGCTCTTGCAGCCAGAAGGATATTGCATTTATGGGATTAAAAACGACGCTTTTCATCTTTTTTCCCCAACAGCGAAATAGCGGGAGGCAAAACTATCTGCTCCTGAGTGAACTCGCGGCTTAAAATCTTCGGTGTCCGATGTCAAAACTCAGCTCGCAGCTGCAGGCACGTCCTGGAGGGGTAACACCAAGGGGAAATCTCCCCACCAGCAATAGCTGCAGCTGGAGAAAAGCAAAATTCAGCACCGTGACGGTCTAGACATCTCAGTGGGAAGTTAAAAAAAATAAGAGATTGCTATATTGGGAAAAAAACCCTGCTTGGCATCTATTGTTCATGCCAGGAGCAAACCTACCTCTAGCACATGGCGATTTATTGCGGGGTGCGAGCTTTTTGGCCAAATATACTCCCAGAAGGTGGCAGTCCGGAGCCCAATTTAATTGCTGAATATCATCTAACCTGCTAAAATCAAACCGTTTGTTAAGGCTTTATGGGCGTTGATTTGTTTGGAGAATAGGACTTATAGCCAAATGTAAAAAAAAAAAAAAAAGAAGGATAAAAATGAGAGACAGCTGTTGCCGATAGCGGTATATTTATCTTGGGGGAAACAAATGCACTCGGGCGCCGTAAATATCCGGGGAAGCGCCTGGTGCCCATGGGAAAAGCCGGACGGGTGTTTCACGCGGGAGCCCCCAGCCATGAATCTTGGAATAACGGTGCGAAGCTGTCAGCCCCGCGGATTTATCGGCAGCCAAACGCAGGGAAGGGTCGAAAGCTGCTCTTTTATGCATTGACCCTTTTTTATTTTTTATATTTTTTATTTAATGCATTAATCCTCTCTTTTTTGTTTTCTCCCCCCCACCTCTTAAATCGATTTAGCCGCGTGAGCTCTTGACCATAGGCATCCAGATGACGAAAGGAGCAGAGCATCGCCAAACCCCTGCCAACCCCTTGCAGATCAGCTCAAGGCAATGATCAAATCTTGAGCGAAGAGTGAATTTTGGGGGGCTGGGGGTCGAGAAGGCAGGAATTGCAGCCAACTCCTGGGGCGTTTGCACAGAGGGAAGAAATGGTGAGCAATAAAACCCATAAAGGCTCTTTCATTTCCGGAAGCGGCAGTACTTTAGGTTTTGGCAGCAACCTGAGATCAAAGTATCCTAAATTTCCTTATGAAATAAAATTATTTCAGCTATTGCTGAAATATTGCCATTAAGTTGGAAATGTATTTCCCAAAGAGCTTGCGTCTACCTAAAAGAGTCTCAGATTTATAGGCTGCTTTTTTGCCAGCAATATATTACCTCCTCTTTCAAATAAAAATAATTAAAGACTAAGTTGAGAAGTTGGGGCTTTTTTTTTCAGCATGGTCACTGATGCCTTAAAACATCTAAAAAATCAAAGTATTGCAGACAGTTGTCCACCACCCCCCAGGTGAATATGACCTCCTTGCTTAATAAAACAGCTGTAAAACCGTATCAGAAGTAGAGCTGAATGCAAAAAAAAAAATCACATTGTTGGACTCCACGTTATCGTTTGCAGCGGATAATGTTAATATTACCTTTGCAAGGTGCAACTCTTGTTTCCAAATCAAAGGGAAAATGGGGATCATTTTTTCTAGCTCATTCAGCAGCTTCTCCCTCCCAGCAAAACATGCAATTGATAATGGAGGATTCAACACGAGAAATCAGAAAATCAGCTTTTCAGGCATTTCCTCTTCTCTACCCAAAGTTTCAAAATTATTAGAGATACCTGAGGATGCTTTTCCGGCCATGGGAAGGTATTTTTCTGTATTAAGGGAAGACTGTTTTTTCTAAAGGGCATTTTTTTTAAGAGGGGATGCTTTGGGATTTGCAATGACGCTGTGTTAGTCATGCTCCCTCCACAGTGGGCTGCAAGTTTCTTATGCCACCGTCTTCACGGAGGGCTTGTGCATGTTGAAGTTTATGATATATGCATTCATTATATGCATATATCTAAGTTAAAATGAAGAAATATAGCTGAGGGGGAAGGGAGAAGCACCTCCAGAGGACRATACATCTCGCTCTGAACCGCCAGCGAGGACAGGTTCACCCTCGGCGGGTGATGCCGACTCTTCACTGCCCATAAAGTGATTCGAGAGCGACACTCTCGCTCTTCAACATCTCATTTCTATCTGCCAACCTCCACCCTGTTTTGCTTGTTTTTACCAAAATTCATCCGTTACCCTGAAAGATGAACATCAGGTTTTCACAAGCTATTAAAGGAACCCCCTTATGCCACCCTGAGCTCATTAAAAATAAACCAAATGATATTAAATGGTAGTAAATGGGGAAGAATCCCATTTTTCAAGACATCACCCATTCTTGGTCATTCCTCACATTCAAGGTTGCTTCCAAGCGGGCTTGTGTGATGCCTCATCTGGGGATATCAGGAGTGTTTGTGCAAGAAATACCACTGTGCCACCAAATATTTTTTATTTTTTTAGGACTATTTGGTAGCCAAATTTCCTCTATCCAAACCCAGCAGGTTTGCTCTTGGCCATGATGCTGGTTCACTAAATGCTGACCTTCGTACCCTTCCCAGCATCCATCCCAATAAAAAAGGACGAATCGAGTCTGTGCTTCTGCTATAACCACGGGCTAAAGCAGAGGGAGATCTGATATTTCTGCAGGATAAACCCTGGACTAGAGCAAACCCCTTTTCTATTTTTCTCCTAAAAAAGCTCTTGGTCAATGTATAAGCACTGGGGTAAAAGGGAGAGGGAAACGCCATGTCGGACAATGCCAAAAAACTCTTGCCAAGCACCGGTTTGGTTTGTCACTGGATGGGACATCTCCCCTGGGTGCAGGGGAAAACAGCATTTATTTATTTAATATTTGCAAATCCTCCTCCAAACTCCAGCTCCATAGAAAGGGGGGAGCTGCTACAGTGAATTTCCGATGAGAACAACAGTTACCACTAAATATTTCTCTCCTCTCCGAAGATACCCATCCCTAAAAGGCTCCAGGGATATCTCTGCAACATAAACACGAGAATAAAACCTGCAAGAGCCAGTCAGAGCTTTAGTAGACAAGGTTAATGTACCTTGAACGGCAGCATTAAACAACTTTGTTCTTTTTTTTTAAGTGGAGAGCTGAGATACCTACATACATTTTAAAGTGTTATTTTTATAGAGGGAGACCATTAAAGCACCTTCCAAAACAAACCGGCGCAGGGAAACATCAAAGAAGCTTCTTCAAAGTAACCTGAAAATACTTGCATTTTGTGCAATTCAGCCCCCAGCCCAGCAAAAGTTCCCAAAAGAGCAAATCATGAATTTTTTTGGAGGGCAAATCAAAAAGCATTGAAGTGAAACGTAGCTGAGGAACCCAAAAAATGCGCAAACTTCCACTTGCCGGACACAAATTGTCCAGGAAAAGTTTCTGATTGCCTTGAAAGTGCTTGGAAAAAATACAGAGTGGATTAATTTTCCAACAGTTCTTGCTGCAAGCAATTAACTGTGAATAATTTATGATCAAAAACTTGCCCGGCGCTTTCAAACCTTGCCTTGCACACTTCAGTTTCCATTGCAACCTGCTAATCCCATGAGAGAGGAATCACTGAGCACCCACATTTCCACCACGCAAACACCAAATCTCAATCCCACGCCAGTCCTGCAATGGAAAGGTCCCATCCCCAAGGTCTCAGCCAGGTTCAGAGGAGCTTCTCGGAGGACAAAGAAGATGACAGTGAGTAAATGTGATGAATTTTGGAGAGATGGGCTGGAAGAAGAGGCTTAAGTATGGGTCTGAGATGAACGAGGTGCTGGGAAAATGGGAGATTTGTGGGGTTTGCGCTTCTTCTGTGGCACCAGCAAAGGCAACGTCAGAGCTGTTGCTTCAAGGATGGGCAGCCGAGAAGGAACACACTCAAAAACAGTCTTGCTCAGCAAAAATGTAACCGTCAGCCACATTTTTCCATCCCAAACTGACAACTGAAGTCCTTCACCAACTTCTCAGCCAGCACAAGTATTGCAAAGTGCAAATCAGACCAACACCGGTGCAAAACCCACCCGCAACCTCAACGCAGACGTGCGAATGATCCCAGCAAAGATCCCACCACAAACTATGTGATGACTTTTTGCAGCCATCGCTGCAGCCCGTAAACACCCTATGAGCAACAGTGCAATTTTTAATAACGCCTTTTTGGGGTGTTTATTTTGCAAATCAAAGCCCGCAGGCTTCACGCAAATCTCCCAACACCTGCACGAGTAATTGCGCTGGGTAAACACAAATGGAAATCTGCTTTTTGGTGGGCTTGCAGGATTTGGTCGAAATGGAAACCTGCTTTTTGCTGGGCTTGCCGAACTTGGGCTAAAAACAGCAGACCTAACCCAACTGCAGAAACACGGGCGAGATGTGCACAGGAGCGTGCAAAGATTTCCCCACCCGTGGGAAAGCCCCGAAAACAGAGCAATGCCGCAGCACACCCAATAAAACTCTCTCCTCCCTTAAATCTGCCTCGTTTCTTGCTATATCCTGCTAACATGCTTGCAAATTTTCCCTTTGGGAGAGGGAAAGAAATCCCTCTGGAGCCGGCTGTTTTCCTCTTTCCCATATGGCAGATAAATCAGAGCTCCCAACTCGCCGAGTTTCCGCTTCGCATCCCTCTCTTGCAGCTCGCTGGCTCCTCCCAGTCTTACCTCCCCGCTGAATTTCCTTTTAAAATGCAAAATTCCCAATGAGAAATGACTCTACAAACCAGAAGACAAAAATAAGGTTTTCCCTGAGGCATGCCAGGCTTCCCGGTATCGGCAGAGAGTTGTCTCCATCCAAGCCTGAGCCAAGACACCAAAGACTGCGATGTGAGCCGCTAGATCAATTGCCTCAATTTAAACATCTTTCATTTGCCCATTTGAAAGCAATTTTTTTGCCATATTTCCAGCCTCAGTGACGAAAGAGAGGTTTGAGATGTGATGCGGTGATTTACACAAGCTCCAGCTAGCTAGGGAGTTACAAATAGTTTTGAACTCCTTTAATTACGCTTCATTACACTGCCTTCTCCATTTACTCCGAACAGTAGACCCTAAGATGTATTCAGCCTGGTCTGAACTCAACACAACAAGGAAACTGGGGACAAAAAAGGACTGGGAAGTGTTTACGGTGTGACGCAGATGTGCCAAATTTTTTTGCAATTTTTTTTACACAGTGACAAAAGGTACAACCTGGCCTTGGAGGTGCATCTCTGTGGACATACAGGCTTCAGGAGGAGGAAAGCTGAAATGGGTTTGTGCCTGGAAAATGGGGGGACCCACGTACAAGGTGGAAAAGGCCAAGGGGAATCAAGTTATTTCTCAAAAGGTGTCTTCAGGATAGATTGTTTCTGTCATTAACCGCTTAGAGCAATGCCAGCCTTCTGTTCCAGAAGGTAATTAGGTGGACACCCATCATCACGTCTTTCTGTGCCTTTAGCAGGACGTGTCTGGACCTTGTTGGCACAATTTGCCAAATAGGTTGTATTTGGTCTTATTACTGGAGATGCTTCCCAGGCCAGATTGTGCTTGTGTCCTCCACAGACATGGGCTCGTGTCCTCCATGGGCTCAGTTTCCTCCAAGGGGAACAACCCAACGTGCCCAAAGTACATCACAGGGCACCGAGTCCTTCCACGCAAGCACTGGGCAGCTCACATCAAAATACTGATTGGAAAGAGGGCATCAAGGCAGGGAGGTTCTCCCCAAAAAGAGGTCCTTGTGGTGCCCCCAAGCTCCCACAAACCCACCAGAGAAGTGATTTCAAGGTGAGCCCAACCTGCACCTTTACTAGAAACAGTGCAAAACCAGAGCCTGATCTGGACGAATGAGAAATTCAGCCACTTCATCACATCCTTAATCCTGGGGGTTTTTTTGGCCAAGGGAAGGTCACCAGCAAGAATCAGGGCTGAAAGGGCAGCCTGGGGGAAATAATCCTGCTGTTATTGGCTGCTGTTTATTAAAAGGGACTTTCAGAAGAGGTAAGACTCAAAGAAAAGATGCTCTGCTGTGCCATGGACCGAATGAAGCTTCGCTTTGGGATGGAAGAACAAAAAATAGCTTTTGGGTTTTCCCCTGAGATGCCCCCACCCTACACATCACCGGTTTAGGAAGAAATCAGGCACTTTTTCAGGATATTTGCACAAATTGAAGGTGGCACCTCCATTTTCAGTGACCGAAGATTTCTCTTTGCTCCTTTAGGAGGAACGTTGCAGCCAACTGGGTTTTATTTTCTTTGTCACCTGCCGGGTGCCTACGGTTTTGGCACAGATCAAGCACATTTGTCACTCCGTCAAGCCCTAATTTTAGCGATCGGGGTTGACTAAAGGACTGCGAGACCCTTGGTTTCATGTACATCTTATTTTAAGCCCCGCATTTCAGTTATTTTTAGATGGTGACCATTTCTCCACATCCTACTAATGTGCCAAAAATTTGCAGTGATAACAGCCCATGTTTCAGGGTATTTTTACAAAAATATATCTGTGTTTTCCTCCGGGCTGACTATGGCTTGTAGGGCTCTTAACAACATGTTATCAACACGTAAGCTTTAAATCAAGACTCCCTGCACAGCCTGATTTCTAAAAAACAACAGAAAACACAGCAAAAAAGTATAATTCCCCCCTAAATACTCACTGCATTTAGGGAGGGGCTGATATAATTTGGATGTCCCAGAAAAGAGCAGAAATTCCCCCAGATAAAACCCCACCGAGGTTATGAATCACCACATCCCGTTCGATTAATATATATAATTGTGCAATTAATATATATAATTGCCTAATTAATATAAAGCGAAGCAGCCTTACCGTTTGGGGGTGCTCAGGGAGCCACTGCCCTGCAAGCGTCCTCCTGCTGCCCCGAAAACAAGATTTTCTGGGTAGGGATCACAACCTGGGAAAGCAAAGGATGAAATATTTGAATATTGAGAGAAAACGATGCAAAGAGGAGGCAAAATGTTAAGCAGAGGATGAAGCTTTCTGCACTAGGGAAGGTCTCTTGGCGGCGTCAGCGAAGCCACGGTGGGCAAGTCTGCTCTTAATGGACTTTTTTTTGCAGGATCGTGGGGAAAATAGGAGGAATCAAGGAAAACTTAGGTGGGAATATCCCCTTGGAGGTGAAAGCAGGGCTGACGGCTGAGCTAGATCAGACCTCCCGGGTTTTGCCCAGACAGGTTTGAACACCTCCAAGGAAGGACAAAAAATAAATCAGATTTTGAGAGGTCGAACCGAGATGTGTCCAGAAAACGAAGGCGTGCTCGTTGCCGGTCTATCCGCAAAGGATGAAGGGCGACGCAGTCCCGTCCTGTCCTTTTCGGCTCCTGGAGGGCGGCGAATCCCTGGCACGGGATCTCGCTGAGGTTTAGTGGTACAATCCGGGTCTGAAAAGGAGGAAAAAAAGGGTAAAAGCAATGAAACAGCATTGCCGTTGGCCGTGCACCCGTTTCGCGCTGGCTGTCGCCATCCCCCTGGTTAATTATAATCTTCGCTTGAGTGTAAATGTGCTTTTACACTCGGGCTCAGACGGCGCGAACTAGGGAAGAGCCATTAACTGAAAAACAGGGGAGCTCCCAGCTGTTATTTAATAAGCAAAAGTCCACACAGATGTTAGAGATGATGCTGCATCTACCAAGGATCTGGCCTTTATGGAGGCTGAGGTTGGGATTTCTAGACCCATCTAAGCAGACCCAGTGGAAACATGAAGACGGGCTGAGCAAGGATTAGCGCGGCCGTGAGGGTGTTTTGTGTTTGACTGCAGAAAAAGGAATAAAAGAGATAAAATTCCCCAGATCTCTGAATATACATCACCTCTAGCAAGCCCCTCAGATCTCCAATATACGTCTGATCAATCTCCCTTGATATACCTCACCTCAAGATATTACCTCTATGTTAGATGATAAACATCACCTGAGATCTCCGATATATGTCTGATATATCTACCTTGATATATATCACCTGGTAGAGAGCTCCGCAGATCTCCAATATATGTCTGATATATGTCCCTTGATACACATAATCTGTCGAGCTCCTCAGATCCTCAGTATATATCTGATATATCTACCTTGATATAAATCACCTCTAGACAGCTCCTCACCAATATACATCTGACATATACATCTCTGATATATGTCACCTGACTGGAGCTCCTCAAATCTCCATTACACATCTGATACATCTAGCATGATATATATCACCTCTAGAGAGTTCCTCAGATCTCCAATATATATCTGATATACATCCCTTGATACACATCACCTCTAGAGAGCTCCTCAGATCTCTGATATACATCTGATATATCTACCTTGATATATATAACCTGGTACAGAGCTCCACAGACTGTTGATATATGTCTAGTGTATATATATATATATATGCACCTTGATCTGCTGAGCTGCTCAGATTCGAATATACATCTGATATATGCACCTCCAGATACACATCACCTCTAGAGAGCTCCTCAGATTCCCAATATACATCTCATATATCCACCATGATCCACACCACCTCCAGAGAGCTCCTCAGATCTCCAAGGCATCCCCGAGGGACTCACCTCTGCTATACGTCACCTGCAGAGAGCTATGCCTTGTGTGGTGAGGCCGTATGGGAGATCCGTGAAAACCGTTTTCCCTGGTTTTAATTCCATCCCAAACCCCTTGCAAATAACAACATTACCATTTCTGTGCCCTCACAGACTGTATCCATCATTGCAGCAAGGAGTATGGGTCCAAAAGACAGAGATATATGGGGAAGCTTGCATAGGAAGTGCCATTTCTGGAAACCTGGACATCACCAAGGCCATTGCTCAAGGAGAGTTGTGGAAGCAACTGGGTGATTTTAGGGCAAAATGGGGCAGAAACCCCCAAACATGGAAAACTTGATGAAAGGGGCGAAAGGTCAAGATGCCCCTTGACTTCTTGTGCAAGTGTAGGTCCTGCTGAGAGATTCAGAGACCTCCTCTGGGTTATGCCAAATGCTTAGAAGGGGCTTGCGTCCAAAACTCTTCCACCACTACAGCAGCTGAAATATCCTTACGGATATTTATGATCAGGAATAAAAAAACCTACAGGCTCGCGCCTTGGAAGAGCATGCACAGGCTGATGCCAAATACGCATCAAAGACCTGGGACTTGATTTGCATTGGATTTGTCCTGACAACGTGATGAAAAAGCTCATGTTTTGTCGCAATCCTTCATCCTTCATCAAAGACTTTCTTCTCTCGTGGGAGAGACTTTTGTCATCTGGGCTCGCCGTGTGAACAAAACACGAGGAGTGGAGGAAAAGGAGCAGATAAATAAGGCTCTGCCAGTGCTAAAAATGCTCTGGTAGACTGATTTTCATCCTTGGAGGTGATCAGGGCTGAGGTCTTGGATGCTGTATGCATGTAGGATAAAAATACGGGCTTGTGCAGCTTCTGCACAAAAGATGCCGTTTTTGTCCCCATCACAAAGAGCTAACCCCACCAGGGACATCTCCTTGAACACCCTTGCAGAGGGAGATAAGTCTTTTTGAGCCAGTGCACACTTGTAGCGACTTCAAAAGGCATCCTTTGAAGTTTAACGGAGGCCTTTGAAGTCCTCCCGACGCGAAAGGGAATGGAGGAGATGCCTCCTTCAAGATGCTCCACCGCGGGCGACGAAAGCCAGCAAGATACATGGTGTCCTGACCACTCAAGGTTGCATGGAGCAGCTGCCAGAGGGTCGTAAATGAGACACCATTAATGACAAGCCATCAATCCCCCCAAATGCCCTAATCAATCCCCAAAAATGCCCTAAATCCTGATCTACTCGACCTGAATAACATCCAACGGCGGAGATGGGAACCCAACATCCCGGGACCTCAGCCTGTACCCAGGTTGCAAAAAGCCAAGGGCATCTCTGTTAATAAAGATTTAATTAAGTGTAAGGGAATGCTAATAAAGCTGACATTTAGCAAAACAAAATTCAGAATTTTTGCAAAAAGTCTAGGATTTTAAAGCAAGAAGGCTTTTCCCAGCATGTTGCCTTGTTTCCAATGTGAGCAGATCGCGATGCTTCCAACCTCATCATATCAATGCTGTTTAATTGCGACTGTCATTTTTTAATAAATTCAATGCCAGCTCCTCTGACTTGAGTGGAAACGATGAATGGTGAAATCCCTAATAACGCTGGGTTTTGCAGAATTTTTATACCCCACACTATGCTCAGGAGTCCACCGCAAGCTGTACTGGCCCCAAACTCTACATCCATGGGGAAAACCAAAGAAACCCTGTACGCGTCAAAAATAGTATAAAGGCAGAAATCAAAGCTCAAATTTCAATTTAACTCTTTAAGGAGCTCCGAGGGGCGATCACAACTCTCCAAGCACTTTGGCAAAAAATCACTGCCCTCTGCAATGAGGACCATTGCAAAAAACCCTTTGATTTGTTGGGGTTTTTCCCCCCACAGTGCAATTTCTGCAGCATCTCCAGCCTCTGAGCAAGGGCTGGGGCTGCAAGGTGGGGATGCTCAAAGGTGCAAAGAGCCATACGGTATTTTCATCCTTCCACCTCCCCAGTCCTGCAAGTTAAACCTGGTGATGCGCTAACTCCATCCTCGCTTGGAGAGAGTGAAAAGATTTAAGATGTGCTCATACACACACAATATTTCTGTATTTCTGCAGAAGCAAAGCTGTTTCACCGCAAAGCAGGGTCCAGGAGAGATGAGGCCATCGGTGGAGCCCTGCTACAGGCCATTTGCATTATCCAAAGGGGGCACGTATGGAAATATCGGACACCCCCACCCCCAAAAGTGCACATGTGGGCACATCTGGGCCCGGGGAACAAAAGCGGCCTTGCTACACCGCGCCGATAAATAATGGAAAGTCAAAGTGCCCCGCAGAAGCGGCACCATACTGTTTGGCCTCAGGCGAGACGGAGGAAAATTCGGTACCCATGAGGTCTGGAACAGTGGGATTAATAACACATCAATTTTAATGCAGGGTGGATTGTGGAGGGGTTTTTTTTTTCCCTTTTCCTTTTTTTTTTTTTTTATTTTTTTTTCCCTGCTTCACAAACAGCAAAGTGAATGTTTGAGCATCTCGGCGGGGGGTTAATGAGGACTCTGATTAGTTATTCAGATTTGCCGATGCTGCCTCCATCCATCCTCGGATGGGGGAATAACGGGAAAGGGTTTGCAGAAAAAGCTCTTAAAGACGACCTGCTTGGCTTTCGCAGCTCAGGCAGACACAGGTTTCAGGGGGCTTATGCCACAGGGATCCCCAAAACCAAAATCCTAGTGCCAGCTTCAGGGCAGAAAAGCATATTTTTCCACCATTTCAGGGGGATGTGAAAAGCTGCTGCGTGTTGGGCCACGCTGATTCCTATAAAGGCTCAAGGGAAGATATTTGGATTTGTGCATTTTTTTCACGTGAGGAAAACAAATTCTTGGGTGCTTTAAATAAAATTTGTGTGCAATTATGGTCAGAGGTACATGACCAAAAATGATGGATGCACGGATGCATGGATGAACGGTTGCAAGGATGCATGGATGAGCAGATACACAGATGCAAGGATGCATAGATGAACAGATGCGTGGATGCACGGACGCATGGATGCAAGGATGGAAGGAAGGATGGACCATCTCGTAAGCCACCACCGGGCTGCAAAAATGCAACATCTTCCACTGTTGCAGTATTTCACACCGCATCCCATAAAAGTCTAATAGAGTGCTTTATGTCCTTGTGCAAAAAAGCAAGGAGCTCACCTCCTTGCTCCTTGGCCCAGAAATATTTTAAACAGGTTGAGCTCACCCACTGCTAGAGTGTTTTGGGGTTTATTTCCAGGCTTTTGTCTTCACCTGCATCAAAAAAAAAAGGCAACCTGAGAAAATAGATGGCAGGTACCCGAAACAATGGTGCAAAAAGGCTTAAAGGATGGAGCCAGAGTGGTGTTTCGTGGTACTGCAAAGGGGGCTTGTCAAAAAAACTAGGCATTATTTCAGGATTCACGTTAGGATTCATTATTTCTTCATCAAGAAGAAATATTTTAAGGATGGACAGGGTGGTGACAGCACTCTCACAATGATCAATTCACCCCAGCGATGAACATCAGTGCTTTAGTTCTAGTTGGGTCTAGAGACCCAGCTGGTTCTTGCTTTGAGCATCACTCAACTTAGCGTTCAACAGGGGTTTTTTAGGGATCAACTCCCCGGTATTCACATCATTCCACACAGTGCCTGCCAGGATCTCAAAAGAAAGACAAACTGGAGTTATCCATCTCATTTTGTAAACACTGGGGCTCTCCATCCCAAACAGGCTCTTTTCCCCGGGACCGCCTCCATATGCTTCGTCTCCGTTTTAAATGGCACGTTAATTGTTCTGAATTAACAGCTCCAGCTGGAGGAGCAAACAAGCAATTTGTAACCTTAAGATAACGCCCAACTTATCTCAAGTGATTTAAGTTGGGGGTTTTTTGAGGGGAAATCTCGCCTTTCTGGTTGCGAAGGCACCGCTCAGAGCTTGGCTAAAATCACATCACCAAGAGGATTAATGCACCCACTTAGCAGAAGTGGCTATTAGCCCACAGCCACAGGAGGAGGTGGGATGGTAGGAAAAAAAGAATAAATAAGAAATATCCAGATTTGGCTTTACTTTAGAGACAGGAGCAATATAATCTGTCCTCTTCACTGCTGGGCAACCCAATGACTGCAGTAGGGCTCATGAATATTTTCTCCCCAAGACACTTTTTTTCATATTATGTTTACATTTTGTTTCAAAATATTCACGCTCTCAAAAAACAAAGAAATATTTCAAGCTTTATCACTTTGCCCTCTTTCATCTCTTTTTCCCTCTTCTTTTTTCATTTGCTGCTACATTGAGGAGGTGAGAAAGAAAGACCACGATGATTATTTGTTTACAAGTCTGATCTTCAACGTGGATAGATATTTTTTTTTAAATTGTCATTTTCACCACTTTAAATCCTTTCTAATATCACCCAGCATGCGGGATTCAAGAAGCAAAGTCCATCCTCATCTCCCCACCCTATCATGCCTGGTTTCAAGAGGATCAAATGGTGCTGGCAGTGAAAAGGACTCTACAGAAATGTTTTTTCTCCTATGGGAATGCATAACTGCTTTGGAAATGCAAGAAAAGCTGCTATGATTACAACCAAGTGTCTGCTGCCAGATTGATAGAAACGCCTCTTGCTATCCCAGCCAAGGTTGAGTTGCGAGTCAACGTCCATTGACCCCCAACGGCTTTCCAAGAGCATTAAGGTTGGGTCCCATCAGATGACCAGTCTTGTGGATGGAATCATGGCCCTCCAACAAGGTCTTCTGCTGAAGAAGAAGACAGTTCGGCTTCATTTTACAGGGGAAAAGGGGTTTCATTGTGTCCTGAAGACACCAAGAAGGGACACAAAAGCAATCCTCAGTATGGACGCTGCATCGAAATGCAACGATGCATCCTTCTCCAACGACAGGAGGTACCTCCAAAATACAGACCCAACGTCCAAGGCCATGGGACTTGAACAGCCTTGGATGCCTGGATCCCCAGTGCTGAGCCGTGCTACCTAACAACCTCCTGCCTCACGTATAAAGTAACAGGAGAAGCGATAAATCACTTTGGCACCTTCCCTGGGCATGGCAGCCCTCGATAAAAGACCAAAATTCAAGGGAGGCAGCCTGACACCACACTATTCCCAGCGCACCCTGTTACGCAGATTAATCCTTCTTGATGGAGAATTACAATTAGGGCTCCCTCTTAAGGAGATATCAGCAATCAGATATCTTATCAAATGCCACCTCAATTATTCAAATAATCCCTGGCTCTTGGATTTGGGTGCTGTTTAGGGAAAGCGGTCCGATTAATGTGCTGACACTTCCCCATCACGTCCGACATCCTCAACTTCATGTCTGATTACGGAATTTGCATTCAATTTAATTTTTTCCATCTGGAGTAAATGAATAATCCGAGTACCTACCCCAGCCTTAATTACATTTGTTAAATTAAAAACCCGGGATGTGAGAAATTTAAATGCATCTAGCTCCGTGGCCAGACAAACCTGCACGTTCAACCTGCTGCAGCCCTGCTCCAATTTCTCTTCCTTCCCCACAGCCACGCATCAAAGAAATTACAACTAGAAAACAAAAATTCTTTCTAAACGATGAAACAATAGATGATCTTTTGACATTTCCAGCGCTGTTTGCAGGGGAATGAGATAAAATGTAATAAATTCATATATTTCTGTGTGTTTCTTGGCTCCAGCAGCTAAAATTTCCATCTCTTTATGCAGGAGTCCTGGGGAGCAGAAATCCTTGATAATGCCAAACAATTCGACACTTTATTTTCTCTTTACTCCGCACCACGCAAAACACAGGCTTCAAGCTGCCAGCTGCTGGGAGTGAAACCAGATGCCACATCCCTTTTCCATATGGAAACAGAAATCACCCCGTCTGGGGGTGCGCGTGCTCCCCTCCGTCGCAGCCCTCCGTGACCCGGGGGTTGCTACCGGCACGCGGCAAAGCCTCTCCCCAACAGCAAAAAAAAATCACTGCAGTGGTGCAATTGTAATTTTTTACACTTGACCTGGTTCAGGCCAGATCCTGGTACCATCGACCCTGGAAAACGGCAGGGAAGATTTGCCCCGAGCCACCAAATTTCCTAATTTTAAAATAAAAAGGTAAACAGGGGGGTAGAAATAAAAAACACTGAACTTGATATTTTTTTTTAAGTAGCTTTGCAGAAGCTTGCTAAATTCCCCTCCTTTCGGAGAAGATGAAACTTAAAAGGCTGGAATTAATAGGTGCACTCAAGGTGGTGGCGAGAAAAGTGTCCAAATACTTAAAGAATAATTAAACGTAAATGGAAGATAAAGTATTTCCAGCTCTGGCCATTTTAGGAGCAATACTCCATATATCGTGTGATGGGAAATGTCAAATAAATACATTTGGGTGTTGATCTAGATGTCAGCGACAATGAAAACATTCAGGAAAGTCTGTTCTTAGCACTCCCAAAGACTGAATTAAATAACTTACGTATGAGCGAGTGCAATGGCAATAATCGCCCCCAGTTTGGGGCTTGCACGACCGGTAATAAAACACGGCTAAAAATATTCAGGAAAGCCATGCTCGGGTAAAGTGAGACAGGTGAGAGCAGAGCCGAAAATAGCTTTTCCCTTTGCTCCAAGCGTGCTCACAGCTCAGGCAACATTTCTGCGCTCCGGGGAAGCTGGATTTGACTCCCCACCCCCAGAAAAATCCCCTTGGAGGGGTGTAACAGAGCGTCCCTCCCCAGGCACAGCGGCAGGATTTGGCCATCAGAGAAATCCCCTCCAAGCAGGCAGCTCGGATGCTGTCTGATGGACACTGCGGTTCCTCATCCTTTCTGGCTTTCTTCTGCTTTGTTTTGAGTTAACAGTTATGGTGCCGGAGGAGAAAACATCATGTTTTAGCAATGAGGTCCCCAGTGAGGCTGTTTAAAAATTAATTAGTGCCATGCAACATATTAGCGATGAATAGTAATTTTAGCTTTTGTACCTACTTCATCATTTTCTACACCGCCGTTATTCCAGCTTTTCTATGGTCCTCCCGGCCAACCAGGACCAACATGGAGGGTACTCAAGAAATTGTTGCCCATGTCTCCTGGAAATACCCCATTCAACACCAAACACACACCCTCACCATGTGTTTCTGTGGAGCTTTTAAATAAATTAAGGTCATGGTTGCTGAGCTGGCCAGAAGGTAGGAACCTGCTCTGCTCACAGAGCAGGTTCCCATCATCTCAAAACTGCAGTCATCCAAGGGCACGAGGTTGGCTAGACCCCTCATGGCTCCTATGCAAGGTGGGTATTGTGGTATGGAGGAGGTTGTGGGTCCTGACTTTGTCCAGGATGGAGGACGGAAATCCTCCATGGGTGGAAATTCCCCAACCCTGAGGATGGAGAACCTTCAAGGATGGAGATCCCCCAACCCTGAGGATGGAGAACCTTCAAGGATGGAGATCCCCCAACTATGAGGATGGAGAATCTCTGAGGATGGATATCCCCCATAACCAAGGATGGAGATCTGCCAACCCCAAGGATAAAGATCCACCCCGCAACCCCAAGGAAGGAGATCCCCCAAATCCAAAGATGGAGACCCCCTCAACTCTGAAGATGAAGATGCCCCAGCCTCAAGGATGGAGCTCCACAAAACCCAAGTATGGAGATCCTCCTAATGTCAAGCATGGGAATCCCCCCAACCACACGGACGGGGATCCCTCAACCCCACAGGTGGAGATCTCCAAAACCCAAGGATGGAGACCCCCAAAACCTCGAGGATGGAGATCCTCCTAACCCCAAGTACAGGGATCCCACCCAACCCTGAGGATGTAGATCCCCAAAACCCAAGGACCCTCACAATCTTGAGGATGGAGAGTCCCCAAACTCCAAGGATGGAGATCCCCCAACCTAAGAATGGAGACCTTCCAAGGAGAGAGGTCCCTTCCAGCCACGAGGATGAAGATCCCCCCAAAACCCAAGGATGGGGATCCCCCGCTTTCCCCAATCCCAAGGAGGGTGATCCCACCCTGAGCCCTCACTGGCTGCAACCCCCACCCCACACTGCACTGGGCAGGACCTGGGGGCATCACCCTGGTCTGGTGATGGCCACCCCCCCAAATTGCACCCCCAAATGAGCCATTAGCTGCTCCTTCGGGCAGCGAGCGAGGCAGCAGAGACCGAGGAGCCTCGCCGCGTCGGCCGCCTTCAGGTGGATGGCGAAGCTGAGGGGAATTTGCAGGGACATCTGGAATATATTCATTTTACAGCATGTTTCATATCACAAACAGGTACTTTGAAGCAGTTAAGTAGTAGCAGGGCGGCACGTCCCCATGGGTGGGCTGCGGTTTGCGCTTTCAGCCCGAGCTGCCCCGGCATGACAAAGGGGCTGGGGAGACGGAGCTGACGTTTTCCAAACACAGCTTTGTGCCTCTGGGGGCAAATCCAGAAAGACATTAAAACCCAAAAGACCGAAAAAAAAAAAAAAAACAAAAAACAAAAAACACCCAACCCCCACATCTAAGTGATGTTGATCCCCATATCAGGCTATTAACAGTCCCATCACAAATTGTAAATGACTCAGATAAATTAAATGGCTTAGCAGCTGCGAGGAAAGGCCCTTCTGAAGATTCATTTGTTTCGCGGAAAAGAAATTAGTCGGGAATTTAAAATCTTTTCCAGCAGCTTGACACAGACGTCCTGCCAAAGCCTACATGTTGCTGCTCGCGCAGCCCCGGGATGCAGCCGGCCCCTGAAAGGAAAAGTCCTCCGCGAGCATCCGAAAGCAGGGGGATGCAGGCGTGCTCCCGTTAGCACACTGCTAACGAGGCTGCGCCTCCTCCCAGTAAAGCTATTAAAAGCCTCAAGCAATGCAGAGGTCTGGAAACGGGAAGATTTGACCCAAAACACCCCCACTGGTGAGGAAAAATCAGTGACCGCCCTGCAATAAAAGAAAAAAAAAGGGGGGACAGTAACACGGGGAGGGCTCGGAGCAGGGCAAGAAGTTGAGGTTGCACTCCTGGGTGCAGAGAGACGCAGTGATTCACCCCCAAATACGGTGAGCCGCAGTGATTTACCCCCAGGTGAGTCACAGTGATTTACCCCAAAAGCCGTGAGCTGCAGTGTTTTACCCTCAGAAGCAGTGAGCCACAGTGATTTAACCCCCAAAACAGTGAACTGCAGTGATTTAATCCCAGGTGCAGTGAGCCACAGTGATTTACCCCCAGAAGCAGTCAGCCACTGTGATTTACCCCCAGGTGCAGTGAGAAGCAATGATTTACCCCCAAAAGCAGTGAGCCACTGTGATTTACCCCCAGACGCAGTGAGACGCGATGATTTACCCCAGTTGCAGCACATCCCAGTGATCTACCTGATGGCTTCCCGCAAACCCCAAACCTCCCCGCTTTCCTAATGCTTCCAGGCAGGGAAACACCGGGGCCAAGCTGCGCTCACCACAGATGCCCTTTCTACAACGTTAACACACAAAATTAATGCGTTAAAACCTCCCCACGTTCGGAGGCTTCCCTGGCAAAGTCCTGCTCCCCATCCACGGCCCTTTTAGCTCATGCAAAATTGAGGGGTTTTGCACCTACAGACTTTATTTTGCAGGTAGCAGCATCTCAAAACCCCTTCTAGTGGAAGTTCAGAGGTATAAAAGATGCAAAACGCCCCTAAATTATTCACACGGTGTTTCAATCGAAGCCCCGTGATGGGATAAAGGGAAGGATCTGGTGACAGAGCCACAACCCTGGGATGTCTCCTTGTCTCTGTTTGGGTGGAAAAACCCTTCCTGTATTTACTGGAGAGAAGGGAATGGGGGAGGGGATAAAATAAAGCCGTTTCCTCCATCCAGAAAAGGGCTGGAGAGCGAGGAAACGCAAGGTGCATCCAACCAAAGCAACCCAGTTGCATTTGCCCTTTGGAGACATGAAAGCTTTCCCAAACTTTTGCAGGACTTGAGGAGCAAAATTAAAGTGGGGCACAGGAAGAGAAATCGCAAACCAAGAAACCCCACCACGTCGAGAAGGGATAGAAGCAACCAAACAGAAGTGGTGAAAAATGAATAAGAAACTCGGAAGTGATTTTGCATTTCAAATACAGGAGGTTTTCAAAAAGGAAAAACCCTGAAAGATCTTTTTTTCTTCCAGTTTTTCCTCGCTGTTTTGCTTCTTTCTGTTTCATTGAGCACCCAGGTGCTCCCGAGCTGGGATTTCCATTTCTCTGCCTCCTACTCGGGGCAAAACCCCAACAAACCAGTGCAAAAAAAAAAAAAAAAACAAACCTGAAAGTAGGACACCAAGCCCTGCTCAATCCAAACTCAGCTTGATGCTCACTAATTACCCGGTAATAGTATTTATATGCTGCTGGCACGCTCGGAAATGCAGCTCCTAATAACCAAGGTCTGCATCAATATTAATGTCCGGGCTTGCCTCTCAATACCCGGGGACCAACGGGAGACAAAGAAACATGACAGCAAAGTGAAGGAGGGAAGAAAATTAAATAAAAAAAATTTTTTTTCCATGTTTGGCAGGAAGGGAGTGCTTGAGATCAAATGATGGGATCTCTTCTTGGCATGTATCAGCAATAAAAATAAACACAAATGGTAAGTTCCCATCTCTGGGGCATAAATCTTCCAGCAGCAGAAAATTTTTCATCGTCCGTAAGCCCCTCCCCAAACTTTGAGTTCCCCCATACGTAGGAGAAGGCTGGAAAAACTCTTCTTTTCTTGTAACGGGAATGGATTTCTAAAATTCGGGGCTTTCCCCTTACCTGAAGTACTCCAAGACGATCAGCTTCAAATATTCATCCCTGCAAACTTCAGTCCGCTTTTGGTTGCTCATGCAAAACCTCAGGCTTTGGGTTGGCTCAGCAAGAAATGCCGCTTGAAACGAGCTCCTGAAAAGCATTTTTTTTCCAGCAATGCTTCCATCCTCATGGAAAGAGGAAGCACATCCCCCAAAATTCACCAATATTATATTGCACGTGAATATGCACATGAATATTTGCAGAAACGTGGCTATGCAGGGCACAGCGTGGGTTGCAAACGTGCCCCGGCGCCACTCTGTAATTCGATTAAAAAGCTCTTTTCTTAATAATTTCTATGCAGAGACACTTGGCACACCGGGAGCTTTTAGGCAGAGTTTAAATGGAGTTAATAAACTATTAATAGCCTGCAGTAAGGCTGTGATAGATTTGAGCTGCGTGTGCTCCGCGCGCCTCAGTACAAGGTGTTATTACCAACGTCTGCACTCGGCGCACATCAAAAAAAATCAAGGAGGTTTTCCATGAAAAATGCAGTTCCAGGAAATCCGATGTTTCACATGGAAAGATGAGTATTTTCAGGAATTTTTCCATCAAAATGACATCGGGCAATTCGAGAGCAAGCGTGGATGTAGTGTTTACCCCATGGAGTGTTGGGTGTGGCGTTAAGCCGCGCTGTTGACCAGTTAATTAGTGTTGATCCATGCTTGTTAGTTAGTAATATTCAAAGAAAATTAATGAAAGCCATAAAGTTCACATCCAGAAACTCAACATTAGGATGTTCCCAGATAGTTGTCTTTCGATGCTTTCATTTCCGTGGAAGTTGAGAATTTCCCTATTTTTAGTCAAATTCCAAGCGAGAAAAAGGCAAATTCTGGAAAGACCTTGAAAATAGATGCTCTGCTTCCCCAACAAACCATGGTTATGAAGCATTTACTGACATGTATTTACTGACATATATTAAACAACAGCAATGAGTAACGTGTTGACCCTTCAGAGAAGAGCCAACCCTGCGTTGATGACTAAGTTGCCTAGAAGCAGGACTCAAGCCAACTGCCCGAAGACTGCCATAAAAATCAAACGCCGCTATGAAGTGACTTCAGATACTGCAAGAAATCCCCAGAGACTATTTATAACCTCGTCTGGCAATTTGGGTTGGAAACAGCACTCTGCAGTTGTAGGCTTAGCCATCAATTCTGGTCAAGCTCAAGAAGAGCCATGGAGTGACCCAGTGGAAACAGTAATTTTTCATACGGAAATTTTCCTGAAGCTTAAATCACCTCTTTATTAAATATTTCTTAGTTCTAACTTGTGGAAAGAGGCCATGAGGTCTATTCCAAGAGGAACCGTCTATGAGAATTAGTCAGAGGATAGAAACGAGCCTTTCTCAGGGAAAAAAAATGCAGATTTCCACTCCAGAGATGCTGATCGGCACCACTGAAGGACCCAAAACCAACCCCCAAAAAAGGGGTTTTCTGTGTTTCTTTGTTGCGGTGATGGAAGAAGAACCTTCTTCCAACCTTCTTCCAACTTCCAGGTGCTCATCACCTTTTGGGCATTCAGAAACGCTGTTTCTCCAACCAAAACCACATCAACCCATTAGAAGACCCTGCCCCACCACTGCCAGCCTTGCCCCAACCCTTCCATCAGCACCAGAGAAAACATCCAAATCACCTCGGCTTGCAAATCCCTCCCTGCCTTTCCCCCTCCCGATGGCTGCTTTCCCCCAAGGAACCACCACAATCCCCAAAACCTGCCCAAAAACACGACCTACCAAAAAAATAAACAAAATCAAATGAGAAATTGAGTCAATTAAATTAATTGGGAATCGATGCAAGTCAAAACACTGCACAATCAACTTGCCGTATGGCCGCCTGCGCCGGACATGGCTGGTTTATCGGCGCTCGATGTTGGCCCACATTTCATTTACCATGAAACAGAAGCTGCAAGGACTGGGATAAATAAGAGTAAAAATGATTTTGAGGGTTGCTGTAGCTTTTCGGCTCTCTGTTGAGATATTATTGGCTGATCTCCTACACAGCTGCTCCCCGCTGAATAGGCACATCCCACCTCCAATGCCGTTGGCCATCAACCAACATGGGAATAAATACAAGTTTTGGGGGTTTTTTTCAATTTATGTGATTTGTTTGGGGATTTTTTTTTTTTTTGAGGAATATGTGGTGATTTTTCCAATATTGCAGTTAGATGGAAAAAAAAACCCTTCTTTGCTGTCTCATCTCCACCAAAGTGGGCAGCCAGAGGGGTTCCAACGTGGTGACCACTGTCGCATGGTAAAGTGAATTGGAACTATTTAATACCAAAACTGGGGGGAAATATTTGATTTCTGCAGCAACAAATGCTCCTTTTTCCAAAGCGCTAGTTCAGAATGGAGAAAAACATTAAGTTTTGAAATGCCTCAATGAAATTTAATTTTTGGTGTGAATCAACAGCTTCACTCCGTGCCATTTTAATGCTATTTTAAGTTGAAATGTCAATTGGAAACTAACATTTAAAAATGTCAAAACATTTCACGTCTGCAGACGGAGCCGGTAGTTTTTTTGCTTCCATGTGTCCAAACAGAAAATGCTTTTGGAATTTTACCGTGAAAAAAATATATATCTATAAAAATCAATATTTTGACTTCTTGGAATGAAAACAAAGTTAAAATATAATATTTCCTCCAGGATGCAAACAATATTTTCTGACAAGCTGTAATCACCAAAAAGTAATCTGAACCAAATGTTTGCTACCACAGTCTGTTATAGCTACACGGGAAGAGAAGAGAAACAGGGATTTTTGTTATTGTAGGCTCTCTGAACCCTTTTTTTGCCAGTTACTTCCATATTTCCACAGCTTTTATCTCTTATTATAACCCAACAGGATAAAAATTATGGTGTGCAAAGCCCACTCCACCATCCAGAACCATTTCCAATGCACTGATTTTCCTTAGTAGCGGGGAAAAAGCCTGGAAAACAGATAGTTTTTCTCATCTAGAAGAGGCAACATTTGATTTTGGGGGGATTTTCAATGTATTTTGCATTAATGACACCCCCTCACCCCCATCAGTTTGGGGGGGAAACAGCACCAGGAGTTTTTTCCCGTGCTCGCGCCGGCTGCAGGGAGCACATGCACGGGGGGTGGGTTTTTTATCCAATATAAATGTAATTTTCCAGTGATCTCATCTTTTAAATTCCTGCCTTGGCCATGCGTTGCCAAAAATAAAAAAAAAAAATAAAAATGGAAAAAAAATAAAATAAAAGCTATCGAGGCTGGTTGCAGTAAAAAAAAATTATTTTTACTGATTTTTCTGGTTCCAGGAGCAGGGTGTAAAAATGCAGCGTTGCAAAATGGGATGAAAAGTGGTGGTTTTGGAGCCATTGCCAGGTCGTAAAGCAAGTTTTTTGTCCCAAAGCTCACAGCTCCATCATCCTCGACGGAGCAGCTCGGCCACCCTCCATCACCTTTGCATCTCCCCCAAATTTCTCTTTTTCTCTTTTTTTTTCCTGAGCCCGGGCTACAGCCTCGCGCAGGGAATAAGCGCAATTATCTCGTCTCGCCACATTTTTCCAGCCCTGCCTGAGGTTTAATTAAAGCCAAGCGAAAAACACAGAGGAGAAGCGCTTCGTTCCGATATCGCCCCATTGCATGCGGCGGGGAGGGGAGGAAAAAATAGAGGAAAAAAAAAAGAAAAGGAAAAAAATAAAACCTTTATCGTAGACTTTTTAATTTAGCAAACCTTCCTGGTTATTGCTCCTTTATCATATTTCCTTTAAAGAAATATATCTAAATATATATATATATATATATATGGGTATGCATGCGCACATCAGTATAGACGCATATATATATGTACACTAGGATACACACGCACCCTCTCTATATAAAAACTATATATATAAGTGCACCCTAATCCCCTGTAATCTCCTTGAATTACACCTAAACCACCCTCCTTGCAAGTGACCTTTCCACAAAAGGCTGTTTCTATGCCAACAGCATTATTTGAGTCAGGCGAGAGAAAAAATATGGTACAATAATCTTTAATTTTTGCTTAATTTGGTGTTTTCCACAATGGCCAGGAGGTGGTTGATGCTAGAGCCACCCCAGTCACAGGAAAAAAAATAGTATTAAAGATTAATTGATATATATGGTTTGAATATTAGGGGGAGAGTGCGGTAACCTCGACCCAATTTAGACTTTGCCTAAATTCTCAGCATTGTTTTTGGGTGAAATTCTCCTCATTTGGGGGTTTACAAGAAAAATCCTATAGTTTTAAAATCCTTTTCACCTTAAAATCCGTACTTCTATCTCCTGTCTCATCTCACCCTGCTAACGCAACCCACGGGCATCGGTTCCTACCGAAAAGTCCAAATATGTAGAATTCTGAAAATCCCCAGTTTTTTCCATTTGCACTGATTTTTAGTGAATTCCAGTAAGGAGCTTGTCTCCAATGGAAAAAAATACAATTACAATAAATAGGAGACCTGAACTCTGAAAAATTTGGAGAAATTGTTAAAAAAATAATAATACGCATCACACCTGGAAGTAACCCTGGGTAACAAGGTGGTGATGAGATTTAGCGGAGTAAAAGCATCTCAATATAAACAATTTTCCGCAGATAAAGGCTGTTTTGGGTCTGGATAATTTTATCCCATTGAAAATCTGGGATATTTTTCTTCGCTTTCTTGAGTTCCTGGAGTTCCAATTCAGCCCATAAAGCTGCATCCCAAACCAGAGAGTTTAAAAATGACAGAGAGAAGGAAAAATGAGATTTTTCCAGCACAAATGATCTGTTTTCATTTGTTTCTGGGTTTTTTTGGTGTGTTTTAGAGAGCGGCACAAGGACCCGTGGCCCAATGGGTGGCAGCATCCCCAATACTGCCTTTTTTTTCCTTGTTGTGAGAGGGACATCATCTAAATTCCTGCATATTTTTTTTTCATTGGCGGGCAGGGATGTATTTTTATTTTTCTTCTGACCTGACCCCAACACCTTCACGGGTCTCGGGAGGGAAGATATTTCCCGACGGCTCCATCTTGCAAGGCGCCAAACCAAGAGGATAAAAATACTGGTTGCCATGGGAACATAAACTCCAGAGTTTGAAAATACCAGAATTAAACCTCACACTAATTTTGGTCCTTAAACCCCTGTTTTTGCATCCACGTTTCGGTGGGTTTGGGGGTTTTGGAGCAAAAACCTGAATTTCAAGCAACCCAAGCAGGGTTTAACATCCTTACAGATGTTTCCCCATAGCTGGATGCAACCCGAAATCAGAAAGAAATTTATATTGAATTTTTTTAAATTAAGAATAAGGATTAATCCCAGTTTGCGGAATCACCTCCCGCCATCCAGCCTCGGAGCCACGGCTCTGCATCGGCCCCACGGATGCATCCCAGTGCCGGGGCGAGGAGCTGAGCATCCAGGGCTAACAGAGGGAATATGAATTATTGCATATCATCCGGAAAAAAACACTCACGAGGTTTAATTTTATTTGCTCAAAATACACCACAACCACTTAACAAATATTAAATTATAATAATAAGGCCCCAGTGCTAACGATGCTCGGCCAGAACATCCCCTTTTCCGGTGGCATCAATAGCTTCGAACAGGCTTAAAGCAACTTTTGGAGTTGGTGTCTGCAAAACTGCTCAGCCTGAGAAGGGAAAAACCACGCTCAAAGGAAAATAAATCATTTTTTACTTCATAATAAGCAATGAATTTGGGATCGCAAGCCCCCTGTTTGGGGATAGGCAGCAGGTCACATAAGAAAAGCTTAACGGTAAAAAAAGGATTACGAATTAAAAGGGGGCAGGGGTAATCCTCTGTGCAAAGAAAGATTCCCATCATTAAACTTGAGTTTCCAAAGGCAAAACAGAAGAGGGAATTCATTCCTCGCGTCAGAAAAACACGGAGTTACTGGAACTAATTTGTTGGCGACGGCAATAAATCGACTCTACGCTGGCACCTGAGGAACTCTGCAAGTTTGAAGGTTTGGCGATGCAAGGCAATGCAATTATGTCTGCAGGTTTTGCAATGCAACGTGTGTGTTTGCAGTTTTTTGCAAGGCAATGCAATGCAATCTGATGTGTTTGCAGGTTTTGCAATGTGTTTGCAGGTTTTGCAATGCAATGCATTTGCAGGTTTTGCAATGCAACGTGTCTGAGGTTTATGCAATGCAATGCACTGCGTTTGCAGGGTTTGCAATGCAATCTCTTTGCCGTTTTTGCGATGCTATGCAATGCAATCTGTTCGCAGTTTTTCCAATGCAATGTGCTTGCAGGTTTTGGCAACTCCGCCGCAACGCGTTGCACGCTTGCACTTTTGCAGCTTTCCCGTTTGCTTTTTTTTTTTGCAACTTTGCAATGCAACGCCCATTTGCTTTCTTTTTCAACTTTGCAATGCAACGCCTGTTTGCCCTTTTTTTTTTTTTTTTTTTTTGGCAACTTTGCCTGGACCTTTGCAACTTTGCATCGCTCCAGACGCTTGCCCTGGAAGCTCTGAATCAGTTCAACCATCTCCGTAACACGGGCTAAGCTTCCTCCAAAATTCAGGCCCATGCTTTTGAAACCACCCCCAACCCCGGCTGCAAAACTCCAGGTGACAAGAGACAACGCAGCACCCTGTTGTTTCCACAAATGACTACTTCCACTCTCTTTCCCCCCAAAATAGGGGGGTTCTGCGTAATTTAATTTCTCTGGAGCAACCAGGCCACAATCCTGCTGCGTTTTGAGGGGAAAAAGCTCTGTTTGGGGGCATTTGTGGATGTTGGTGGGACACTCCACCAGGCGCAGAAGCAACCGCGGGAATTTACTTACCCAGGCGATGCTTTCCTTTTGCAGCAATATCCCCCCCCCCCCCAAAAAAAACCTGATTTTGGGGAGAAATGAGCCTCTGTGCCCAAAAAGGGCGTTTTTCACCCCAAATTCCTAGCTGGGAGAGGAGGCTTGGCTGCTTGCACGCCTTTGCAAAAAAAAAAAAAAAAAACAACCAAGGAAAAGCAAAAGAAAAGCAAGCAAAGGAAGGAAAAGAAAAAAAAAAGAGAGAAAAGCAAGGAAAAGCAAAAAAAGCAAGCAAAGGCAAAAAAAAGCAAGCAAAAAGCAAGCTCAACAGAGCAGTTTGGGGAAAAAAAGGTTGAAATCAGCTTCGCCGAGCCGCTTTCCCCTCGCCCCATAATCCCTCGCTGTCCCCCAGTGGGCTTGTGCAAACAGCATCCGAACGGCGAGCGGCCGGGCTCCGGCCACGCTCCTCCGAGCTGGGATTTTAAATAAATAAGTGAAATCTGCTGCGGGCGAGGGGCAGGGAGAGAGGTTGCACCCGGGGTCCCCGCACCGGCAGGGAATCTGCATTTTGGGGCTGATGAGAGGAGGATCTGGGGGGGGATCTGTGGCTCCCCCGCGTCCGAAAATATGATTTTCCAGGTAGCAGGGGAATGGGAAAGTCTGTTTTCGAAGCCAAAGCGAGCGTTGCAAATGGATTGTATATGGTATACAGCATATTCCG
Organism: Oceanodroma leucorhoa; assembly: GCA_030449065.1. Taxonomy (NCBI): domain Eukaryota; kingdom Metazoa; phylum Chordata; class Aves; order Procellariiformes; genus Oceanodroma; species Oceanodroma leucorhoa. The sequence goes on from JASVER010000066.1 coordinate 99,665, forward strand.
AATTAATTTGCTGTCTTTTTTAGTAATGCGGCCAGAAAATTCAAGGTCTGGGTATGGCAGAGAGAGAGGGAAGAGGCCACAAGGTCACCTCATTCCATCATGTTTTATATATCTCATATTATAGATGTTATATATTATATATATATGTTATATGTTATAATATATGGGAATAATATATACTGTATTAGTTATTATTCCAATAATATATTATATATTAATCCCATGTATTAAATATATGCTATGATATGGTATGTATTATAACATATATGGGAACAATAAATTATTTATTCTCTATTATTCCCATATATGGATATATATTATATGATGGGAAGAATATATAATAGATTATGTATTATTCCAATATATATTATCTATTATTCCCATTTATTATATTATATCATATATATGATATGTATGGTATGGTATGGTATGATAATGATATGATATGATATGGTATGACATGACATGACATTATGACATGACATGACATGACATATATGGAGCAATAAATAATATATATTATTCCCATATATGGGAATATACATAATATAATGTCAATAATACAGAATATATTATCTAGTATATATTTTAATATATCTTTTTATATATCATATATGTATTTATATCTATCATAGATATGTATTTATATCTATCATAGATATGTATCTATATATATGTGAGCTTCATTATTTTTCTTGGGTATCTGGGAGGGAAAAAGGTCTTTTCACAGTGGTACCTGACGAGAGACGGAGGCAGCACACCGGGACCCACGAGGTTACTGCGGGATGGGGGCAAAGAGTGCAGAAAGCAGATTTTGGGGGAATACGGCCCTTGCACGACAGGCAAAGGACAACGCCAACGGCCATTTGCAACCCCTGGCACCAAAACCACCTTTTTCCCCCCCAAAAAAAGCCCACTGCATCATTCCAGGGATGCTTTCGGTGCTCCAAAATAATTCAGATGCTCACGATGGGGAAAAAAAAAAGGAGATTTTCCTTATTGACCACCATCCTTGCAACAAGCAGCCGGAATTTGGTGCCTCTTCCCCCTCTGAGTTTTTACCTGGACCTGTTTTTCAGCCCTTCCCTAATAAAAAACAAGCCAATAAAGTGAAGATGAAAATACATTCATTAGGATTGATAACGCTCATTAAAACTGGCTGTGTAGGAAAGCATGACTCCGCTTCGGAGAAGTAAGGGGGGAAAATGCAAATTCTTCTGCATGAAAAGAGGAGATCTCCCTAATCGCCCCAATCAAACGCCGGCGCAATTATCTGTGGCCAACCCAACGGGTTAAAATTATCCTCTTCATCTCCGGACACAGTAAGGAGCCGAAAAATGTTTCATTTTAATAAAAATGAAATCTGGACCCTGCAGAAACCAGCTCCACTAATGACATGTTTACACAGAAAAAGACAATTTCTATTTAATGGTGATTACTAGCGAGAAGAAATTAAACTTCCTGGAGTATATGGGTTAGAGATAATGGGAAGAAAAGAAAGTTATTGAGGGTGTGTAAATCAGGAGAGCTGCATATGGGGGGGATATATCTGCACGTGCTGCTTGCTAGGAGCACACATCCCTGCCTCGCTGGGCTTCTGCAAGGGTCTTAGCGTGCAAAAAACGTATACGTTTTGCTACGAGGACTTTTGTGCATATGCATGCGTTTGCAGACATGCAAATATGTGTGTGCATGCACGTGCAAACACGCAAATGCATGTGCAAACTTGCAAACGCACATGCAACCATGCACATATGCACATGCACACATTCAAATGCACCTGCAAACATGCAAACACGTGTGCAAACACGCAACCACACGTGCAAGCATGCACGTGCACGCATGCAAACACACATGCAAACAGGCACATGCACACATGCACATACACAAATACACGTGCAAACATGCAAACGCACGTGCAAGCATGCTCACGCACATGCAAACGCACATGCAAACATGCACGTGTGTGCATCTGCACAGGAGTCCTCGTAGCAAAATACGTACGGTTTTTGCATGCTAAACTTGCCCGGTCCCGCGAGTGATGCTCCCAGGTGTCTGGGGTGCTTTTTTCACTCCCACGTCGGGAGAAAAAAGTGCAAAATAGGGTTTGATTGCGGGAATTCAGGGTTCTGGCTTGCAGGGTTACCTATGCTGATCCTTCCTATTCATTTTTTTTTTTAATTATTCTTTTTTTCCAGGGTGAAAATTATTTTTTTTCCCAAAAAAGCCAAGCCAAGACGAGGTCTTTTCGCAACCGGCTCCTGCAGAGGATGAAGTAAGTTTTCGGGTTCCTCTTTGTGCCAAGGCCATTCCCATCCCACACCGACCTGTGCAAACCCATCCTGGGGCAAAATCATTTCGACGTCGGGCTTTAATGTCTGCTCTTTTATAAAGCAGAGCAAACATCTGCAGAACAAGCCCAGATGTGAGTCGTTCCACCACCCCCCCCCCCTCAATTCAGGAATTTCAGCTCCAAGGCACATAATAAGGCAGCGTCTGGGATGGTTTAATAATAGTAAAATTAAAATTGTTAGCGAAGCATAATGAAGAATGCGCTCGCAAGGAGGTTTGCAAAAAAAAAAAAGAAGAAGCCTGAGCTGAAGTCTCTGGGGAACTGTTGGTTCAGAGGAACGGTAAACAACGCGCAGAAATGCAACTTAATTATCTTTACAACCGGAGTACGCAACCGGCTGCTGCAGCTTTCGAGGGATGCGGGAGCCGAGAGGTGCGTGCATCCCTACGTCGGAGCCTCAGCATCCCCGAAACAGCGAGAAAAAGACTATTTTGCAGAGTTTAGCTTGAATTTTAAGTAAATTCATAAGTGTGGCAGCTCTGTCACGGCGTTGGGGTTGCTCRCCCTGATTTCTCACTCACCGGGGCAAAACGCAGCTCGTCAGTGTTTTTCTTGCTCAGTTTTTTTGATCTCATTAGGGCAAGAAAAGCAAATGCTTGGCTTGAACTTGGGCAGGTCTCACCACACACGCGGCCGCCATCCCCTCCCTGCATTAACACCAGCCGGGGATTTGCCACCCATCACTCAGCGGGACGATCTACCGTGCAAAAAGAGCTGAAAAAAATGGGAATGGGCCATAAAAATGCCTAAATTCAGCTCTTTACCCGATGCTCTAGAAACTCCAGATGCGGATTGAGTTTCTTTTGAAGCGCAAGCCCCTTCACTTCATTTTCGCATCAGCTAAAGCGAAAGTACCCGGCCAAAACTAGATGAAAAGCAGGAAGATGCCACGCCACGGCGGATTTGGGAAGGGAAAGCGCTCGGTTTTCGCAAGGACTTGTTTTGTGCAAGAGCTGCTCAGAGGATGCACCGGCCCCGTTGCAGCCGTCAGGAACATATTTTTATATATATATTTATATATTTCCATATGTAAGCTGGAAATTGTGTTAAATTTAAACTGAGGATGTTGGTGAGGATGCTAGGAGCAAAGCAAAGTTTAAAACCCATGGATGGGGACTGGCTTGGATTAAACCAAGGATGGCTTGGATTAAACCAAGGATGCTGGAGAGTAAGGATGCTGGAGACAACCAATGCAAGGATGCTGGAGAGGACTGATGCAAGGATGCTGGCCAGGATCAAGCCAGGGATGCTGGTTAGGATTGAACCAAGGACGATAAATAAACTCAAACCAAAGATGCTGGTTAGGGCCGAAGAAAAGATGCTCCGTAGAACCGAACCAAGGACATTAGCTAAAATCAAACCAGGGACGCTGGCTAGAACCAAAGCAAAGATGCTGGGTAGGATTAACTCCAGGATGCTAGAATCAAACCAAGGCTGCTCGCTAAATACAAACCGAGGGTCAAAGCAAGGATGCTGGCTAAGATTGCATCAAGGACGCTACCTAGAAGCAAACGGAAAACGATGGCGAAGATTGATGTAAGCTAGAATCAAACCAACGCTGCTGGCTAGGATTCAGCTAAGGAGGCTAGTTAAAATCAGACTGAGGATGCTGGCTAAAATCAAACTGAGGATGCTGGTTAAAATCAGACTGAGGATGCTGGTTAAAATCGAATCAAGGATGCTGGCTGGGGCTGAACCAAGGGCCCTAGCTAAAATCAAACCGAAGATGCTGACTGGGACCAATGCGAGGACGCTGGCTAGGACCGAACCACGGATGCTAGCTGAAAACAAACCAGGGATGCTGGCTAGGCTCGAACCAAGGCCACAAGCTAAAAGCAAACTGAAGATGTTGGCTAGGCTCAAAGCAGAGACTAATGGCAAAGCTCAGCGACTCTCCATTTTGATCCAACTTTTAAAAAAAAAATGCGAATTTTTACATCTCCCCAGGCTGCCAGCAGCCCGGCGAGGCTCAGCGCTGCTCCGTAGCCCCTCCGGCGCGGTGGCGATGGTTTTTTTTTATTAACCCGACTGAACTAACTGGGAAAAAGAGATGCTTTCTGGCACAGTTTGGATCCCAAAAGATCCATCCCGCTCCTGGCTCCGGAGCTAAGGGCAGCCTCGGGCTGTCTGCATCCCGCTGCCGGTGTGGTACAGGCACGCCTGTAAGTTGGTTCAACACCCCCAAACCCCACAGGCTATTTCTTACCACGGCATGGTTTTTTTCCCTGCAAAAATCATTTGCTGCCGCCACTTAACTCATCGCACAGCCCCGGCGCACAAATTCGGCCATACTTAGGTCAAAAGGTGCTTTTTATCCCAAATTTCTTGCAAAAGACATGCTGCTAATAATTTCTGCACCAAGCGCAGGGCTTGGCTGTTAAACAGTGATGCTGCTTGTCGAGGGGTGTTCACCTTTTATCAAAGGCTTCCCGCAACCCCAAACCAACCAAATCCCCCCCCAAAATCTGTATTTCGTTCCCGAGCTCGTAAGAAAACCTCAAGATTTGGGTTTAGTGGCGTTTGTTGACACCTGTTTGCATTGGTAAACCAGCAGTCCCAAGTGCAGAGTAATTCAGTCCGGCCATGGCCTTTACCCACCCTCAAAAAAAAAAAACCCTCATCCTTTTAAATTCTTAAAACTTTTAAATTCTTAAACCTTTTAAATTCTTAAACCTTTAAAACTGCTTTTTTCCCTCTGTATTTTAAAAAAAAAAAAGTGATTTTTCCCAGAAACATCTGATCTTTCATCACTCCCTTGGGACACCTGGGTTAGATTTAACCCCCAGAAGTAACTCCAGGACAGAGAAAGCTGCAAAAAATGGTGTTTTCCCTGCAAATCTAATAGTGATGCAACAGCTGGAGGAAAAAACGGTCCCTGACCACACACCCAAATTACACCCACTTTCCAAATGGGACAGAAAATAATTCCTCTGCTGAGCTTTGAAGCCAACGTAGCTGCTTTACAACATTTTCTGCCCTGGGATGAAGATAAATTAAGCCCCGGGTGTCGCTAAAGCCCTGTTCAACATTGCATCGTAAAGAAATATTAATTGCAAAATGGTTTTATAATTATTTTAATAAGGATGCGGCTCCGGTACGATGAGATGTGATGCTCTGCAACGGGGATTTTTTTTTTCATGCATTTGAGTGCTGTAACGTCGCGATCTGGGGCTGGGGAGGTTTGGACGCACGGTTATTCGAGCTCTGTGCTTAATGACGGGCAGCCTAATTAAGGCCAGGGAGCGCTGGCTTCGTCGGGAGACCCTGTGTTAAGTGTGCCCCGGGTTTTTTTGGAGGTGAGCATCCCTGGCCGTCTGGTCTCTCATCCCAGCAAGGTCACGTCTGCGATAATTAAGTATTTTGGCTCATCGGGCTGCATCATCCTTGCACAATCAGGGCTGCTTTTTGCTCTGCGCCGAAATAATCCCGAATAATATCCCGAATTATTCTGCCGATTGAGCTGGTGTTTGTGTTCCCGGGGAAGGAAAAGCACGTGGGAAAACACGGACGCTCTTAAATTCCTTGGAAATAAGGAGGGCTGAAAGTTTGGAGGGATGCAACCCCCAAGCACGGATGCTAAATAGGATGAGGATGAGGATGTTTGTAAAATAAGGATGAAGGCAACGGAGTGCATCCATCCCGGCCGGCCGCCGGATGGCGAGGAGCCCCGAAAGGACAGGGCAAAAATTAGCAAGAGCCATCAACTTAACGAAGTGGAGGTCTGGTGTCACCCCAGCGCTGGGTTAATGGAGCTCTGCAGCAGCAGCTGGCAGCCGCCTTCGCAAAAAATGCAGGATTTTGCCCCAAATCAGACGCTAAAACACACTTTCGGCGCGAGGCGAGGATGCGAATGGTTGCACGTCATCGTGGCCGATTGCTGGTCGTTGCTTTTCTCGCTCCCGAGTGCACAAACTCCTGCAAAATCTATTTAAGGGATGGCTTTTTGCAGGGTGAATTTGCACCATGTCTCAGATGCTTCAGCATCGTCTGGCGCAAACTGCCACCGCTGCCGTCGCCCAAGATTTTGCCACCCCCATTTTAGAGGTTTTTCTGCTTCCTAAACCTAAAATTGCAGCTCTGGATGGTTAAAGCAAACCTAAGGTCCCCCCCAAAAAATGGTGCCACCGTGAGTCACCTCTTCGGTACCTACACGCATTTTCAAAAGGTTGCGTGCCCGAAAAATGCCATTTTTTCTAGGAAAAATCCCACTGCGTGCACCTTGCTGGAAGGTAAGGCTTGAAGGTCAGTTAGTTTCTTAAAAAGATAAATTTTGCAGAGTTTTTTTTAATGCATTTTATCTCCTTCTATCTCTTACAGGGAATAAGGGTGAGCGGCCCCGGGCTGGGGATAGCACGTGGGAATTTCTCACGGCTCCCTGAAGGACGCACGGTTCAATATTTCCATTATTATGTGGAAAGATAAATATATTTACGAGAAGCCCTTGTTCCTATGGCAAAAAAGATTATTTTAAATTTTTTTTTTAACGGGGCACAGGCAGTTTTTGGGGGAGACACCTGACGCTACGGATGCGGTGCCGACCAAGCGGCTTTCAGAGACATTTTAAACAAAAAAAGGGATTTTCCTGAGATATTGCAAGATGTGCTCCCCTGATTTGGGGGGTAAATCCATATTCCAGTGGTTTAACACCCATAAGAGTTGAATATGCAAACGGCAGCATCCCGGCGCCGAATGGACCGGTGGGAGCCCCCCCGATGCCCTTCCCGCCCAGGCACTGACCCCCAATAAATCTGCCACCCCCCCAACAGCCATACCTGCCTTTCCACTTCTTATCTATAGAAAACACATATATGTCTTCATTCATTATCCAATTATATCCATCCAATATATATATTATCGGATTATTATACCTATATTATATATATGAGATATATGTCTTCACCAACATTATCCAATTATGTCCATCTAATATATATTATTCAATTATTATACATATATATTTATATTAGATATGTATGTCTTCATCCACATTATCCGATTAAATCCATCCAATATATGTATTACTGGATTATTATACATATTACATGGATATAATTGGATAATGTGGATGAAGACATATATATTGTCTATATATATAACCGTCCTATATGGGGGGGGGAAGAGGTTATATATAGAGAGGGTATATTAAAAAAATACACGTATAATATATATTGGATTGATATATTGGATATATTATACTACATATATATTCAACAGGTATATTATATAGATATAATAGTATGGATATAATATTATATAGATATAATATATCTGATGGATACATATAATAGATCCAATGCATAGATATCATGTAATATATCAAATATATCCAATATATATCATATATATATATTATATCCAATATACACATCCAGTATAATAGATCCAATGCATGAATATAATGTAATATGTCCAATGTATCCAATGTATATCCTATATATATATATATACACATACATATACATAAATATATAAAAAATATCCGATATATCCATCCAATATAATAGATCCAATGGATGGATATAATGTAATATATCCAATATATCCAATATACATATCCCACCTTCTGAAAGCATTAACCCTTTCTGCTACCGTTTTTCATCTCCTTTATCAAACTTCCGCACTTCTCTCGAAAAACAAAAACTTTTCTCAAGTTTTTTGGCTTTTTCCCCTCCACCATGATGGCGATAATTCAATTTTTTCTATGATTGCTACGATTAAAGCATTTTTCCCTCTGTTTTGGGGTGCCCCTTGCACCTTGCTTCCAAAAATAGCTATATTTTTCAGATTTAGCAGGCATGATGCTTATGAAAGCGATATGGCCATTTCAGCCCAGGTTTTACCCATTTTTAGACGCCTACCCAAATACCTCATAATTCTGAGGGTGGGTCTGGCTCTTGAGTATTTCACCTAAATGAGAATTTTGCTTTTTTGAAGGGTTTTCCATGAGTTTCCAGCTGAATTTTACTTTGCTGTGAAGCCCCATGCCTGTGCCAACGATGTCCGTGTCGGGGCGCTTTGGCCCTGAGCATCATACTACGGCCAAGGGTTCCATTTTGCCTTTTTTTGCAAAAAAAAATAAAGTCCTGCTAGGAATTGATTCATTTTTTGCAGAAAAAAAAAATCCCTGAGCCGTGGCGCCCGACTCCGCATGGTACCAGGATGGATCCCGGCTCCATCCCAGCACCTGGACCACATCCACATCCAGCGAAAGAGGGGAAAACGCAGAGGAAGGAAGGCGAAAATGGGAAATAAATAAATAAATAAATAGTTTTTAGAAATAAAAATAAAGCTGAAATAATATCTGCTTGAGGAGCAAAAATAATACCTAGCGAGCCTTCAAATTTCAACCAAAACTCAAAAAGCTTTGCCTCTACCCCTGGCTGCTGGGCAGATACGTTTGGTATTTTATAGCAATAAATGGGTATTTTATAGCAACAAATAGATTATATAGCTATATATATAGCAATATGATTATTGCTATTATAAATAATCTATGCTATATAATATATAGCAATATAATCATTACGAGCAATATATTATATTGCTATATATATAGTATTATATATTGATACAATATATTGCTTATATCAAGCAATATCTTATGTATTTCTATACTATATAATTCTATAATGTAGTTAATTATTTATTAATATGATCATGTATTACATTAATATATTATTATGTTATATAGCAGTATTATATTGCTATATTATATTTCTGTAATATATAAATATATGTATTATATTTATAGCAATAAATGCAGTATATCGCCATATATATAGCAAAAAAAAAAAATGGAGAAAAGCCAGCTTTTGCAAGCCAGCAGGAATTTAAAGAAAAATAATTTTTAAAATCCTCCCAAACCCAGAAAGGTTCAAGCCTGGATACGGGGAAAACCCACGCACACCTTGACGATGCTGCAAATATAATGGTCATCAACACACACCCAACACCAAAAACACACCCAAACCCCTTTACACCGGGGAAAGTTATCCCGATAAAATAAAAGAAGCTGTTTAAATATCTTTTTTTTTTTTTTCCTTTTTTTCTTTCCCTTTTTTTTTTTTTTTGCCCACAGAGCTGGAGCTGGGAATCCATTAGCCTTTAATGAAGTGAAACCCTCATCTTGCCGGAGCCACCTCATTTAGCGCAATTGTTTCGCAGCCATTACGGAAAGACAATTACAAGGAAGCGGCGAGAGTAATTGGAAATGCTGGCGGGAGTTGGGCGAAATGATAATAAATAAAAATATTCCCCCTAATAAGCTTGCCAGGAGGGGGGTGGGCTGGAGAAAATCAACATAATTAGAACTGAACCTCGGCGAGGAAAAACAGACAGCGGGGTGGCGAGCGCTCGGCACGGAGAAGAGGGGGAAAAGTGGAGAAAACTTCATTTTCTGCCCCAAAAACAGCCGGAAAAAATACTTTTCCCACCTGTACGAAGCTATCGGGAGAAAAAAAAAAACGGTTGGAAAGGGGGATGCTGCCCACGGGGATGCAGGTGATGCTCCTCCGCTACCCACCCCAGGATGGGTTTGCTCCTCCATCACCTGCTCCGGGCTGAAATTAAAGGGAAAAAAAAAACTTAAAAATGAGATGGTTTTGCTCACGGGACGGCGTGGAGGAGCAGCGTCGGGTAACATGAATTTCTCTGCAACAGAGGTGTTTTGGGGGTTTTTTTGCATGCCAAATGCAATTATTTTAGCAAAAGGCTGTATTATTTTAATTGTCCCTAAGAATAAAAAAGCATTACGGACAGAGATTTTGGGGGCATTTTGCTTGGCGAAGGAAGGAAAAAGGGTTAAATCACGTTGAAAACCCCAGGCAGGCAGCTGTCAGCAGGTTCCCTCCTTGCTCCTAAAATCCCAGCTTTTTCCCCCAAAATAAGCCCTGTGTCCTGCGCAAGCATCCAAGCTCCGTCCCCATCCTCATCCCACCCCGATGCTGCTTCGGCAGCTCCTCCAAAGTGGTTTGCAACAAAATAAGTCCCACAAATTGGGGTTTTCCACCAAAAAAAAACATTCAGGCAGGGGTTTGCAGCAAAAAAAGGTCCTTTAAAAAACAGGGGGTTGCAGCCAAAAAAAAGTCCTTAAAACAGGGGTTTGCAGCAAAAAAAGTCCTTCAAGTAGGGGCTTGCAGCAAAAAAAGTCCTTTAAACAGGGGTTTGCAGCCAAAAAAACAGGTGTTTGGAACAAAAAATGTCCTTCAAGCAGGGGTTTGCAGAAAAAAAGCACTTTAAATGGGGTTTGCACCTAAAAAAGCCCTTTCTCCTGGTTTCGGCTGAGATAGAGTTAAGCAGGGGTTTGCACTCAAGAAAGTACTTCAAAAAGGGGTTTGCACCCAAAAAAAAGTCATTCAAAAAAGGATTTGCACCGAAAAAAGCACTTTGAACAGAGGTTTGCACCAAAAAAAGTCCTTAAAACAGGGGGTTTGCAGGAAAAAAAGCCCTTCAAAAAAGGGTTTGCACCAAAAAAGCCCATCAAACAGCGGTTTAGCACCAAAAAAAAGCACTTTAAACAGGCGTTTGCTCCAAAAAAGCACTTTAAACAGGGGTTTGCAGCAAAGACGTCCTTCAAACAGGGGTTTTGCACCAAAAAAAGCACTTTAAACAGGGGTTTACAGCGAATGAAGTCCTTCAAACAGGGGTTTTCACCTAAAAAAGGCCTTCAAAAAGGGGTTTGCACCCAAAAAAAGTCCTTCTAACAGTAGTTTGCACCCAAAACGCCCTTAAAACAGGGGGTTTGCACCCAAAAAAGCCATTCAAGCCAGAGTTTGCAGCCAAAAAAAGTCCTTTAAAGAGGGGTTTGCAGCAAAAAAGCCCCCCCCAGTATCTTCCCTCTCTGCTCCCATTCTCCGTACCTGCAGTATTTGCCCCAAAATTCATCTCTTGCAGCTGAGCTCAGAATTTCGGAGGGCTGGGTTAAATCCCTATCCCATCATATTTTCCCGAATATAGGTGAAATACCGCCCAGGGAATTCTATTTCATATAATTTCTTTCCTACTTGGGAGTCTCTGCAATCCCGCCCAGGCAGGTGGGATAAGCCAACAATGCCACGAGCATCCCAAGCCCCGACCGGGATGCTCCCAAATATAAAACACCCCCAAAAATAATAAAATACACACCCCCCCAAATGAAATACCTCCCCAAAACAATAAAATACTCGCAATAATAAAATAGCCCCCAAAAATAATAAAATACCCCCCAAAATAATAAAATACCCCCCAAAAAAATAAAATATCCCAAATAAATAATAAAATACCCCCCAAAATAATAAAATACCCCAAATAAATATTAAAATACCCCCCAAAAATAATAAAATACCCCAAATCTCAGCTCCAGCCCTCTGGAGCGAAGGCGACTTTCATTTAAAAACCACGCACGTTTTTTTCCTTGCCGTTTCCAAACTCCGTTAAGATCGTTATCACAGAACGAGATCGGAAATAAAACATTTTTATTTTCTTTTTTGTTCCTTACGGTGGGATCTTTTAGCAGTGCATCCCCCCTCCCAGCTCCCATGGAAGTCAACTCATGTTGAGAGTTAATGTTTCGTTAATATTTTTTTGTTGTTGTTAAATATATTATTTCTTTTTATTTTAATTTTCCATATTTCTCCTCGGTCGCCAATTATTTTGCTCTCAAAGGGGTTATCGCAATTCTCCCCGTAACTTTTTTAGTCTTCCTGCCTTCTGTAAGCTGCAGGTGATGCTCACGCCACAATACCATGTTATTAAATATTATTAAATATTATTAAATTTTATTAAATCTTATTAAATATTATTAAATATTATTAAATATCCTGCAAAGCTGCATGCACAAATATTTGGGAACTGCAAAATGCCTCCACTACCGGGCTGGGATGCTGCGCTGGGTACCAGCGGGCAGAGTCCTGTCAGGAAGATGTTGGGCAAAGCTCTTGCAAACTGGGGGAAAATTGGGCTATTTTGGAGCTTTTCAGTTCACTGATGGTGGAGGAGGGAAGAAGGAGGCAGTCGCGGTGCTTGCTGGGAGCGCGCGTGGGAAAATGCGCGTGGGAGCGTGCAGGGAGCGTGCGGGGGAACGTGCATGGGAATGTGCATGGGAGCGTGCATGGGAGGGTGAACAAGAGCTTGAAGTGTGCAAGGAAGGGTGCATGGGAGCATGCAGGGAGCGAGCAGGGAGGGTGCATGGGAACACGCATGGGAATGTGCATGGGAGCTGGAGGTGTGCAAGGAAGCGTGCAGGGAGTGTACAAGGAGCATGCAGGGAGCATGCATGGGAATATGCATGGGAGCGTGCAGGGGAACACGCATGGGAGGGTGAACAGGAGCTGGAGGTGTGCAAGGAAGCGTGCATGGGAACATGCAGGGAGGGTGCATGGGAACATGCATGGGAGGGTGAATGGGAGCTGGAGGTGTGCAAGGAAGCGTGCAGAGAACGTACAGGGAGCATGCAGGGAGCATGCATGGGAATGTGCATGGGAGTGTGCAGGGGAACATGCATGGGAGGATGAACAGGAGCTTGAAGTGTGCAAGGAAGCGTGCATGGGAACATGTATGGGAGGGTGAACGGGAGCTGGAGGTGTGCAAGGAAGCGTGCAAGGGAGCGTGCAGGGAGTGTGCAGGGAGTGTGCAGGGGAACGTGCATTGGAGGATGAATGAGAGCTGGAAGTGTGCAAGGAAACGCGCAAGGGAGTGTGCGGGGAGCGTGCAGGGAGCACGCATGGGAATGTGTGTGGGAGGATAAATGAGAGCTTGAGGTGTGCAAGGAAGTGTGCACCGGAGCTGGGAGCATGCATGGGAGAGTGCCAAGAAACATGCCTGGGAGCTTACAAGAAGCGTACACGAAACGTGCACGGGAGATGGGAGCGTGCGTGGGAGCTGAACGTGTGCAAGGAAGCGTGCGTGGGAGCTGGGAGTAGGTACGGGAGTGGGAAAACGAGTGTGCACGGCAGCGTGCACAGCAGCGTGCATGGGAGCCGGGAGCACGCATGGGACCGTGCATGGGAGCATGGAGGTGTGCAAGGAAGCGTGCAAGGAAGCGTGCAGGGGAACGTGCATTGGAGGATGAATGGGAGCTGGAAGTGTGCAAGGAAACGTGCAAGGGAGTGTGCGGGGAGCGTGCAGGGAGCACGCACGGTGGGACGCGTGCAGGGAGCATGCCCGGAGCGCGCACGGGAGACACTCCAAGCGCCGAACTGCAGCCAGAAACGACACAAACGGAGAAAGAAACCTGTGGGAAATGCGCCAAAAGTTGATTTTCAGGGAAATTTCCTTTTTTTTCCTTCTGGGGAGGAGCAAAAGCAAAAGCCACTTTTGATACAGCGGAGTGAAAAACTGCAAGTTTGCTCTTTGTTCTTATTTAGGTGCACGTCTGAGCGACCGCCGAATACTCTCGCAGCCCCCAACTTTTGGTGCCAAAATCTGAAATTTCGCTGATCGACACTCCTTTCCCCAGGGGGTCTCTGGGCGCCCACTCAAAATCCTGTCGGATTTGCCAGAATTGGGAAAATTCACAGTGTTACTGCACCCACCAGCCGGCCGGCGATGCTTTGCAGAGGACTGGGCATCACTTCTGCATTTGCGGCAATGCTGCGGCAGCAAGCAGCCCCGTGAAATTTATTATTACTACTACTACTGCTATTATTATTATTATTATTATTATTGTTATTATTATTATTTTAATTCCGTAATTTGGGTGTGAAAATTTGAAGTGAATTGGCGCCACTGCTGTTGGCGCACTGGGCTATCAGCTCCAAGCAAGGTGCATGTGAACTGGTATAATGTGAAGAAGGCTGTGCAATTTTATATATATATATATATAAAAAAATATATACAGAGTTATACATATTATATATATTATATAACTCTGTATATTTATTATATATTGCATATAATTATACATATTATCTATATTACCTATATTATCTATATTATAGGTGTTACCTATATTATATCTATTATAAACACACAGTTAATATTTATCTATAGACACACTATAAAATTATATTATCTATATTATATGTTACCTCTATTATCCATTATATATATAATAACTATAGAGAGTTAATATAGTTTATATAATAAATAGACTATATTACATACAGATATAGATAATATGGATTATATATTGTCCATATATCTATATTATCTATATATTACATACTATATATGATGACTATACAGAGTGAATGTAGTTATTCTATATATATACACTATATAATATATATAATATAGATTACATAGATGATATAGACAGTATAGGTGATGTAGATAATATAGATAATATATCTAATTATATCATATATATAACAAATACACAGAGTTAATATAGCTGCTTCCTCTTCACTGGAGCTCCGGCTAAAGGGAGGGTGATTTCCTTGAGCTGCCTCTCCGGGGAAGGATTTGCCACAAGGACTGGTGCTCAACTGGGACCCCTGAGGGGGCCACGGCCAGCGCCGGGGCGGGGGATTCCCCGGGGGCTACACGGTGCCAGCACCAGGGCGGGGGGGTTCTCCCGGCAGGACGGCCGGGGGAGCGCAGAGGGGCTCCCAAAATCCGCGCCCAGGGGATGCCGGGGAAGTGATGGAGAGGAGGGTGCTCAGGGAGGGCTGACCCAGCGCGAGACCGTTTCGGAGCGGGGTGATCCCCCCCCACCCCCCGGATTATTTTCCCCATGGAAAAAACCCAACTCGTGGCCAAAATCCCCCCAGCAACGCGCGCCCAACTCCGGATTTCCCACCGAGGCTGAAAAGATCTTATTTTATGCAACCCCCATAAATGTATTTTTATATATTTTTATATATACACACACACATATATAATGCAAATAAATATTAAACTATATACATTATATATGGGTAGAACTGCAGTTATATATTATATATTATATATCATATATCATATATCATATATTATATATTATATATCTTGCACATTGCATGTCATATGTACTGTATATTATATATATTATATATAATATTGTATATATTGTATATATGCTGTATGTTATATATTACATATTATCATCTATTATATATCATTATATATCACATATCACGTCACATATCACATATCCTATCATCATATCTATTATATGTTATATATTGTATATTATATGTATTGTATGTATTTTATGCAAACCCCTATGGTTCAGCCCATATTTTATAGAAAATATACATATTTTATGCCAAACCCATGGTTCAGCGCATATTTTATAGTAAGCAGACACGTTTTATGCAAAACCCACCATTCAGCCCAWATTTTACAGAAAATATGCATTTTTTAAGTCAAAACCCACAGTTCAGCCCCTAAATACACCCAAAAAGCTGCAAAAAGAGCCGAAATCTTTGCCATCCACAGCAGGACAACCACGAGCCGGCGGCCCATCCCTCTCCTCCATCTAAATTTGCATTATTTAGACTTGTTTTATGATAGGGCTGAGATTTATTTCCAGGGTCGGGATCTGGCACGCGAGGCATTTATAGGGATCACTTCTCATTTGGTAGAAATATGCAATAATAATAATAATAATAATATTTGAGATATTTGAGATACAATGTATCTCAATTCTATATCTCAATTGAGATAGATTGAGAAATAATAATATTTGATATATTTGAGAATATCTCATTTAGAGGGATCTATTCCATTCTATTCTGTTCTATTTAATCTGAAGCAAATTTGCTCAGAGATCCCCATGGGAGACGGCGGAAATAGAGATTTTTAGGACAAAAACCTGCACTGCGATATAGACGTGCGCGACTTCGGATTGAATAGGACTTTCCTGAATTTGCAAGAATTTCCTTCCCGAATTTCCTGTATTCATTTTCCCAAATTTCCTGAATCCATTTTCCTGAATTTCCTAAATTTACTGAATTCATTTTCTGAATTTCCTCATTTTGCAGGATTTTGCTATCCTGGCGCTGTGGCTCTTTGGAGAAAATCCAATTTATTCTTAAATAAATCCGCCTTTTGCTGCAACACCCCAAGACCCCGACGACAACCTTCGGGGCTATTTTAGAGCCTCAAAACCCCACTCTGCTTTTTCCCAATCAATCAACCTCAGATAAGCCAAAACCCTCCTGAATTTGGTACTTTGCAACCAGAAATACATCTATTTTTTGACGCACGAGCATCCCGATGCGCGGCCACGCCGGAGCAAAAAAGGGGATGCAGGGAGCAACTGTATTTTTGGGGGATGGAAAAGCTTTTTTAGGGTTGCAAAAATTAATTAATTTGCCAAGGCGATGTTTGCATTCCGCAATCCCCGTGGGGTTTTTTTTCGGTAGCCGAGTGGAAAGGTTTATTTAGCCAGCAGCGGCGATGGCTTCACAAACATTTCCCCCTATCCTGCAGGGAGAACTGCACCGACCGAAAGGAGATTTAATTAGTGAAAATCTCGTTAGGCAAACGAAATTATCCGTAAGACAATACTCCTCTGGACAGGGGGTATGATTAAACAAAGCCATTAATTGAGAAAGGCGCTCCAGCAGTCATCTTGGCTCGAGGATTTGGGGGGGGGGGGTATTTTTTTTTTGRGGCGAGGGGGGGGTGTTAATGGTAAGACCCCTCCGTGCTCGCCGAAAAGCCCTTGAGCATCTCATCAGCGCGCCTTGATTGCATCATGCAAATTGCAAGCCGGCACGCGCCGACCCGCCGTTAAGTTTTTTAGTTTCATCGCCCCCCAAAATAGGAAAAAAACCCGTATTTTGGAGACGCGGGCGCAGGAAACCCCAAATTTAGGTGGGGGGCCAGATTGGTACCCACCAGGACCGCATGCCCGCTGAGCACTAAGTGATGCAAATGCTATTTTTTTAAGTTATTTTAAGATATTTTGGCATTATTTCTAGCTCTTACTCAAGGTTTTTTTTACCCTAAGGTTGCGGGCGTGTTCACACTGGTCCCTAATGACGGCTGGGAGCACCACAGCATCCACGTGTCGTAACACTAACGGCATTCGTTTAGACAGCACGGCACTATAGGGAAAGCTAAAATAGCTGATAGCACAAGCTGCTGTACTTAATAATTCCCCGTGATTTAAAATCGGGAGGTTATAACAACCGGCTGGAGAAGAGAAGAGAAACGCCGCTGTTCTTTTAACCTTTCGCTTTATTAGTATATTACGGAGCGACCTATAAAAAGCATCAATTCAGGGCAAGAGAAGCCTTCGCTTTTCCAGGAAGTGCTCCAGGATCCCTTAAAAAATGGGGGAAAAAGTGCAAAACCCTCATAAAATAGATACCCAGCGAATGCTCAGGGGTTTTATACTGATTTTTTTTTTTTTAATATATATGTATCTTGTTCAGGAGGAATCGCTGGGGACCTCGTGCCCGCCGCCACCCTGGCAGCATCCTCCATCTCCACTTTTTAGCATCCCTAAAATGATGCTTTCCCCCCCGCCATCGGTTCCCAAGCGATGCCTGGAGGAGAGACGCAATACCACCGTTGCCACCCAAAAAATTGGGAAATTTGGGGGTTTTTAGGCACGGTGTGAAGACGAGCTTGCCGAAAACAACCCAGGGATGTGTCAGGTACCAGGGGGGGTGAGATGATGGAGCGGGGCAACGATGAATGCTGGAGGGATGACCCACCTGATGCCGGCAGCAGCAGCAGGTAATTAAGAAATCCCAATTAAATCCCAATTAAATCCAGGCTGACAGAGCCCTGCGGCTGCAGAAGAGGGTTTGCAAACACCCTTGTCAACAGCACCTCCTAATTTTGGGCATATTTGAGCCCGTTTTGGCCAAAATCCCAGCAAGCCCTTGCACGGAGCAGCGCGCATCAGCTCCTCCATCAACCGCTGCCGACGGCTTTTCCCGATCCAGATTTAAAAAGTGAAGAGCAAAAATCCCGGTTTTCCATTTTACATTATATTTTGGGGGGGGAAATCCCACGCAATTCACCCGCCCCCCCCACCTTAGGACCTTTACCTCCCGCTGCTGCAGGCGTTAGCATCCCATCCCCCACAGCATCCCCGAAAATCCCAGCCAGATCCCTCTTTGCTCCCGGGGGGGGAATAAAATATCCTACGGAGGTATTGCAGAATAGATAAATTACAGGGGACCACTGAGCCCCAAAGCATGGAATAAATTCCCCATTATATATGGGGAATATACATAATATTCCCCCATATATATCTATACATCTTCCCCAATATTCCCCAATATAAATATTATATTCCCCAATATATTCTCCCAATATGTTCCTCAATATTCCACACACGCACACACATACGTATAAAATATATATTAGCCAATATATATGTATATGGGGAATATCACATAATATTATATAAAGTTCTTCAATTATATGATTCTATGATTCTATATTAATATTATATAATATTCCCCAGCATATATTGAGGAATATATATATAGTATTTCCCAATATATTATATTCCCCAATACAATCCCTCAATATATTCCCCGATATTATATATATAAAAAATATATATTATATTCCCCAGTATATATATATATATGGGTAATATGAGATAATATTCTATAATATTCCATATATATATATATATATATGGGAATATATAATATTCCCCCATCTATTCCCCCAATATATTTCCCAATATTATATATTTATTTATAGCTATATATAGAAAATATATTTAATATTCCTCAATATATATGGGGAATATATATTCCCTGCTTGCCCGTACGAGACGGGATAACCCCGCAATGAAGGCGGATGCCCAGCAAAGCAAGAAGCCACCAGCATCGGGTGTTCCTAAGGGATAATATTCCCAGTTTTTCCCCATCGCCCCGCCAGAAATGACAGCCAGCGAGCACGAACCCCGGCCACACGCCGATGGTTGGTCACCGAGACAGATTTCACCCCAAAAAACTCCTTCCTCATCCTTCGGCAGCGACATGCACAGCTGCCATGTGGATTTTAATTTAATTTGATTTTTTTTCGCTTTTTTTTTTAATTMTTATTTTTAATTTCGTTTTAATTGGGGATGATGGAGAGGGAGCAAAAATTTAGGTGGTACCCAGGACCGGGAGGTGACGCTCCGGCTCCGTACCCCAACAAGAAGCGAGATGCTCACGGGATGCGCTCAGAGCATCTTCTCCCTTCTTGCTTGTTTTGGTTTCGGCGCTTCATCGCCCACCCGCACCCTCCATCGCACCCAACCCCGCAGCAAAAATCCCCCCGTTCCCACTAAACGGCACGAAAACACCCCGGTTCACGCCGCCCTTAACTTAGAAGTGACTCAGCAGCTGCAATTAATGCAATTATTTGAATTTTTTTGCAATACCCATCAATTTTTCCACCTCTCGGGCTCAACTCGCTGTTGTCTGATTTCTGCCCCAAATTTGCTACAAGTTTTGAGCAAAACCCACTTAATTATTCGCAGGCAAAAGGGGTTTATCCTTTAATGATGCTCGCATGGTCCCACTCTTGGGACACACAAAAACATCAAAAAATGTGGTTTTATTTAAAACCTGGTTTCATCAGAAAATCAGATTTTGCAGAAAACCTGTATTTTTAATGAAAACCACCGTCGGGCACCAGGCGCGAATGGGAATTACGGACCTTGGGCATCAAACGTGCCGAGAAATTAATTTTCAGATGAGACCGGAACGACCAGCTCAGCAGCGCGGGATGTTCCACGCTTGCAGCGAGGAGCCTTTTGGATGGCTTTTGGGAATTTTAATGCTAAAAGGGAGATGGCAGCTGCTGGGGTCTTGAATTTGGGTGCCCTGCAAGGGTCTTGGCTAATTAGGGTGCCCTGTTGGGGTCTTTAATTTGGGTGCCCTGTGAGCATCTTTGCTAATTTGGGTGTCCTGCAAGGATCTTCGCTGATCTGGGCACCATTCCATGGTCTTTGCCAATTTAGGTGCCACACTAGGGTCTTTGCTAATTTGGGTGCCCTGCAAGGGTCTTTGCTAATTTGGGCACCATCCCACTGTCTTTGCTAATTAGGGTGCTCTACAAGGATCTTTGCTAATTTGGGTGCCTTGCTGGGGGTCTTTCATTTGGGTGCCCTGCATGGACCTTGGCTGATCTGGGTACCACCCCATAGTCTTTGCTAATTTGGGTGCCCTGCAAGGGTCTTTGCTGATTTGGGTGCCATCCCAGCACCTTTGCTAATTTGGGTGCCATCCCATGGTCTTTGCTAATTTGGATGCCACACCAGGGTCTTTGCGAATTAGGGTGCCCTGCTGGGGTCTTTAATTTGGGTGCCCTGAGAGCAGCTTTGCTAATTTGGAGACTATGTCATGGTCTTTGCTAATTTGTATGCCACGCTAGGGTATTTGCTAATTAGGGTGCTCTGCAAGGGTATTTGCTAATTTGGGTGCCCCGTCAGGATCTTTTGCTAATTTGGGTGCCCTGCTTGGGTCTTTAATTCCGATGCACCACAAGCATCTTTGCCGATTTGGGTGCCATCCCATAGTCTTTGCCAATTTAGGTGCCACACCAGGGTCTTTGCTAATTAGGGTGCCCTGCAAGGATCTCTACTGATTTGGGTACCATCCCATGGTCTTTGCTAATTCGGGTGCCCTGCTGGGGTCTGTAATTCGGGTGCCCTGCGAGCATCTTTGCTATTTTGGGTGTCCTGCAAGCATCTTTGCTAATTCGGGTACAATCCCATGGTCTTTGCTAATTTGGATGCCACACCAGGGTCTTTTTGCGAATTAGGGTGCCCTGCAAAGATCTTTGCTGATTTGGGTACCATCCCACGGTCTTTGCTGATTTGGGTGCCCCGCTGGGGTCTGTAATTTGGGTGCCCTGCACGGATCTTTGCTCATTAGGGTGCCCTGCGAGCACCTTTGCTAATCTGGGTCGCACGAGCAGCGCCGGGAGCCTTCAGCAGCGGGTCCACAAAAAGATGCTACAGAGGTGACATCCACTCCTGCCTCGGTCCTAACCCCCCCGCAGGCGAGCACGGCGCTGGTCCATCCCTCAACCGCGGGCATTTTGGGGTGCCGGTGGCTTTGCACCTCAAAATCCTGCGAGGTGCATGCGATCCACATCCTTGCAGGGGTAGCCAGGCAGCTGCCGGGATGCCTCGCTGGCATCGGAGCATCCCGGCATCTCATCCGCAGCCCCCGCGCCGCGTTAACAGCTCGTATTTTGCTAATTGTACAAACCTAATGGGGGAAGGCGCTGGCGGGGGGAAAAAAAAAAAAAAAAAAAAGGGTAATGGCCATCAGGCCAGCAATAAACCAAAATTAATGGTCCGTGGGAAGAAATCATGTCCACTTAATACCAGCTTTGAAACTCTAATAGAATAATGTAATACCGAGGGGGTTTTGCTATGTACGGGGGTCGCTTACGGCACCGTCCGTCACACGCGGAGCAGGGCGCGCTCCGCCCGAGCCCCCGCCGCCCTCCGGAGCCGGAATATTTCGGGAGGTGCGTGGAGAGAGCAAGAGCATCCTTCCACCGCCCGGGAACGTGGCGGGCAAGCAGGAGGAGGGAGGGATAACTCCCGCGGGAGGCGATGGGGGGAAGAGCCCATCTTTTTTCTAGTTATTACCTTTTTAACTTTTTTCTTTTTTTACCAGCTTGCTTTTTTCTTCAATTTTCTTTTACCTTCAATTTTCTTTTTCCTTTAATTTTCTTTTTCGTTTTTACCTTCCTTTTTCTTTTTTCCCATTTTCTTTTTTCTTTTTGTTTTTTTTCCAATTTTCCTTTTTTTTATCTTTTTTCTTTCTTTTCCTTTTTTTACCAATTTTCTTTTTTCGTTTTATTTTCTTTTTTCTTTTTATTTTCTTTTCTCTTTTTATTTTCTTCTTTTTTTTTCCCTTGAGACAGGGAAACTCAACAATTCCTCTGCCACATCGGGGGGAAAAAGCCCGCCCAAACCTCTAACACACCAGCATCCCCAGCAAGCCGGCAGCACCGCGGCCACACCGCCCAGGGATTCCCAATCCCTATTTTCAGTATCTCCCATCCAACCCTTTCCCCAGCCCTGCTTCATGCCAGTAAAAAATTAATTATTTCAGGATTTTTGCTCACCCTGGGATGAAAAACCAAGTGTACGAATACCCCCATTCCTGGCGGGGAGGGACGGGGAGGAGGCGCATCCCAAACTTTCCTTTCAGATTAAAAAAAAAACCCCGACGTGAAAAACTTTTGCCCGGGAAAGTCTGGGCATGAGCAAAGCCCTTAATTCCAGGAAAACCGGGATTAAAAGCGGATGTGGAGTATTTATACGAAGTTGTGTAAATACAGACGCCACAACCCGGCGGACGTCAGCAGCGCTTTTAAAAATCTAAAATATGTGACGGGAAAAATCCGTGCTTTCCACTGAAGCTACACCACCCTGGAGCCAAAAAAACAGTAAAAACCAGTAGTTATTATTAATGCCCCAAATCATACTGGTAATGCAAGGATGCCTTCTCTGGCAGCATCCCAAAACCAGGCTGCGATCCCCATCTCCGGCTACGGGACGGCTCCCCTCCGATGATGCTAAAACCCCCCCCACGGAGGCTCCAGAGCTTTTTCCTATGGGAAAATCTTAATTTTTCCCCCTAAAAATGCCAGCGGGGGGGATAATTGTTAAAAAATGTTCCTGCTGTTGAGGATCCACTCGGGGCCGGAGGAGGATGGAGATGATGGATCATCCCGGGCTGGACCAGAGATGTTCAGGGATGCTCCAGCTCCCTGTGCACAGGGGGAAAACCAAGCACCAAGCATGGATATACTCAATTCCCAGATTTTTCCTGCAAGGATTCAGGCTAGCCGTCTGGAAAACTCAACCGGGATCGCAGGCACAAGCTGTTTTCATCCCCCCAAAAGCAAAAAAGAGGAGCGAGGGGCCGCTCATCTAAATAAACCCGGGATATAACGGAGGGATGCGCTGGAGACCGCCGAGGCTCGCGTTGCCGGATCCGGCCTCGCCGAGAGATTTCAGGGCCGTGCCGTAAAGCCGCTATTTTAAGATGAGATATTGTTTCACCAACAATTTCGCTTGGTTTCATGTGACAGCGACCCTAAAATAAACAGGCGACCGCCCCCCCCCCCCCCCCCCCCCCCCCCCCGTCTTAAAGGGAATAGAAATAGAAATGTTAAGTATAATAATGCAAACGCCCAAATAATGTGTATTAATGATTTTTTCTTATTTTAGGTTATTTATAGGAAGGAGAAGAAAAGCACGCCCAGGGCGAAAAGCGCTTTGGATTTCAGCAAATATTTGGAAAGCTCGTTAATTAAAAGTACACCGGACTCAAAGATGCTGCTGAGATCCGGAGCTTGGGATCACAGAGGGATTTGGGGGGATTTTTACCCTGATTTGGGGAGTTTTCCCACGGAAATGAGAAAAAATAAATAAAAGTTATCGCTCTCCTGGCAGGATTCATCCCCGCCGGCCGCGCACTCGGGGTTTTCTTACCCAAAGCGGTGGCAAAGACGTGATGCTCCACGTGCCAACATAGCAAAAATTGTTGGGAAAATTATTGTTTGCTGATTTTTTTTTCTTATTTGCCACCTGCAATGAGCCCAATGGCTGTTTGGGGCCAAAAATCTCTAATTTAGGATTATCCTCATCCTCCCACTCCCTGGAGCTGCTTATTATTATTATACATTAAAATAATTTCATATTATATTATATTATACATTAAAAGAATTTCACTAACATTTCAATCTCTTGACTGAAAATTATCCTTTATCAGCTGGAAAAATCGCTTGCATCTCTCATGGGAGATAAATGCCCCTTTTTGCAGCTAAAACTCGCTCGGCAGCAAGTCTTGAAGTTATTTTTGACTCTTATTTCTGCAGCTCCAGGGACCTCACCTCTGCGTTACTTACTTTCCTCACTTGCAAACGGGACGTAAAGTTTGAAACTCGTCTTATAACCAAAAAAAACCAGCAGCAGGGCAAGGATTTTTCCAGGAATCCGAGCATCTGCGATGCTCGCGCGCTCGAATGCCCGTGGGAAGCGCGCCGGGAGCGCGCGCGCGCGTATCCGAGCGGTGTTTTTCCCTGGAAATCGCCATCGTATGGTGCTCTGGGATGTTTAACTCGCATGGTAAAAGTTATTTTTATTTATGAGTATCTGACCAGGTCGATCGCCAGCTCGCCGCTTCCTGGCGGAGGATGCGCCAATGATTTTCCTCCCCAAAAGCCGCGATGGGGAAGGCGACGGACGCCCAGCGCTCGCTCCGCTCTCCTGCTTGATGATTTCCTATTATAAATCAATCCATCGATAGTTTTCTCTTATAAATCAATCAACCCCCGATTTTCTATCATAAATCAATCCATCACTAGTTTTTTTTATTATAAGTCAATTAGAATTAAAGCGAATTTAATTAGATTTAGGTTCAATCGCCGCCGGGCTGAACGCCACCGTGCACCCCCCCCCAAAAAAAAAGCAGGTATTTATAGCCAGCGCGTCTCATCCCTGCTGCCCTCAGCCCCAGCGATTAATTAAATTAGCACAAAGAGAGGCTTGTTGAGCGTCCCCCGGCCTCGCAAAGTCGAGCCGGCGAACAGGAAACAAAGGGTTGAATTCTGTCTGGTTGGCTGAAGGGTGCTGTGTGTCCCGGCCGGGTGCTGGAGAGGGGCCAGGGGTCCCCGTCGTCCCCCCCCCCCC
>JASVER010000066.1:136992-182117 GCA_030449065.1 Oceanodroma leucorhoa
CCCCAGCACGACCTTTCACACCCCTTAAATTTAGGGCACCCAAAAATATCCCTCCCCGGGACGCTTCCCACCCCAGGCGCTTCTTGTGGGGTTATGCCCTGAGGCGAAACGCTCCGATTTTGGGAGCATCTATTAATTATTATTAAGGGGGGGGGGATTTCTGACCGAGCTCCCCCTCCCACCCCAAATTTTGGCTGCGTGAGACCTTAACACCCCCTCCCACCCCAAATTTTGGCTGTGTGAGACCTTAACACCCCCCCTCCTTCTCCCAAAGACCTGGAAATGAGGTTTCCCTGGAGCTGCTTCCACTGGGAGCACTGGGAGCACTGGGTTCTGCAGCCAAATTTTCCCACATTTTATTGCAAAAGCCACAGGGACGGATTTTTCCGGATCAGCCACGGCCACAGTTTGGTTTCTCCCGATTTTCCATCCCCTTCCCCAACAAAAAATGCCATCAAAACCGTGTTTTGTGAGAAACGCTGATTTTCTGCTCGTTTCCTAAGGAATATTGGATGGGAGAGGGAATCACTCGAAATAGCCCTGGAATTATTTCGGGATGGGTTAAAATCGGTTCCAAAGAGTTACAGCGGGACGTACGAGCCAGCGGCAATAAATGATGCGTAAGGGATGGCTGTAGGGTCAGGGATGTGATGGGAAAAGTGAAAAAACGAGCTTAAATTTAAAGCTAGGAACCCAAAACACCCCAATTTTCCCTCTTGGGTTTCCCGGGGCGAGCGACCACTTGCAAAACCCCCTTTCTAAATCCTTCCTTCCAGCTTATCCTGAAAAAAAAAAAAATCCGGAAAATATTTCGGATGTTTGTGCCTCGTACTTGCACAAAATCCGATGTTTGTGCCTCGTACTTGAGAGCAGCCTCTAAAATACGGTGAGCGCCTTTGGGTTGGCCGTTGGTGAGCAACCGAAAACAGACGGTTCGTGCTTGGGCTCCAGCGATAAAATAACGGAGAGATGCAGCGGGTGGTTGGGATGCATCTCCCCCTACCCCCCCGAAAAAAAAAAGCATCACTGCATCGTGTCGCTGGGACAACCAGCAGGAACGCGGGGCATCCCCCCCGATCCTTTGGAGATGTTGGGGCAACGATTTATAAGAATTTCTTGCCTTGTAAATCAGCCGATGGGATGGTTTTCCCCCTCCCTCATCACTATTCCACGGGAGCGAGTGAAGACGAGGAGCCATAAAGCTGTCGCCGGTTGTTTCAGCCAGCTGGGAATGCCCGGCAAAAAAAATATTTTGGGTTTTTCAGAAGCTGGAGAATTTGAATGGGAGAGATAAGGGGAGGTGGATGGAAACCCCATCATCTTGGTATCCAAGGACGGCGGGATCATCCGCGCTCAGCACCTCGTCTTGAAAAACAGAGATGAAAAGAGGGCAGGCACATGTGGGGCATATTTTAAGCCCCGTCATCGCCGAAAATGTCCAGCTGCCCAATATTTTAGGGTTCTCCCGATGCAGGGTTGTTTCTTCTGGTGTCAGCAGCAGCGAGCATTCCATGTTTGCTCCTTCAGCATCCCAAGTTCATTCCTCGAGTATCCCACGTTCGCTCCTCGAGCATCTCATTCCTCTTCCCCAATTTCTGTTGCCGATCACCAAAACGATTCCTCCACTGGTTTCGGAAACTCGCGCCCATCCTCCAGGAAAAGTATCCAGGCCTGGATTTTTCCTCCGCAAATGCAAAAGCAGCTTCTTCCCCGGAGAGATTTTCCAGAGGTTAATTATCATCCCTGGTTACAAAAAAAACGGCGCCTGATTTCCCAGTTGAATTGGCTCCGCTTCAACATCTAGCCATGGGGTCTTGCTGTATTTTTTTCGGCTGGAAATTAAAAGTCTCCTGCACTCAATCTTGGGTTTTTTTCCCCCAGAAAAGCATCTTTTTGCTGTACAGGTAACCACTGGATGGCCTTTTTTTGATCAGATCTCATCCTGCCAGCCCTCAGCCCCCCAGACCAGGGATGCTCAGCATCCCACGGGGGCTCCGGCGGGTACCGTCCCGCTTCTCCCCACCCTGGACCACCCTCCGGTGACCGCAGCCCAGGGATGCAGGTGATACCCAGCTGGAATCGATGTCCAAACCCCCAAAACCACAAAACCCTCAATCAAACACTTTATTCCACATCCCCATCCCAAACCAGGGCACGGACTGTTGGAAAAGCTCCCTGAAATTAAACCCTCTTCACTCAGGGGTTCCCCCGAAATCTGGGGGTTGTGCCGTTTATCTGCCACAAAGCTGGGGCGCGGGCATCTCGGAGGGGTGGTTTTTTGCGCACTCGAAGTTGGTGTTGTAAATATATAATTACCGCAAACTAATCAGCGCTTATTCAAGAGCACACGGACGGTTCCTTCTCAACAGTGATGAGTACTCAGAGCGAGTTTGCTAAAATATTAAACATTTGGCAAGAGCGGCGACGTATATAACCGGCAATATTTACATTTTTACATAACGGGCTTCAGGAGAAAACAAATTACATAAAATATAGCRGTTTAGTCTCCGTCGTTTGACTGCTCCTCCATAAATAATTTAATTCTCTTTCCAAGATTGCATTATTGCTTGTGTTGGGTTTCTCTAAGAAAACTGTGATGGGATACTCTGAAAAATACATAAGAGCGAAGCCGAGTAAATTATTAAACGATAGATGTTAAAAACAAGATGGGGTTTTAGGATGCAGCCGCAGCCGGGACTTGGCTCCTAAGGCTGAACTTTGCGGCTGAGCCCGGCTTAAGCACTGCGATGGGTTAGAGGGGCAAGATAACCCCTCCAAATTGCAAGCTCGCTCCCTGGGAGGATGTCCGACCCATTCGGGAGTTAAAGGATGCTAAAAAAGGGATCCCTAAGGAAAATTTAGGACTTGTTTCGGATCAGATGTTGCTCCAAACTGCTCAGATGTTGGTGGTACCCACCAGCCCTTCATCCTTCCTGCTCGGGCACCGCACTGCCATCGGGGGACGATGCTTAACACAAATCACCCATTAAAATTCGTGTTGGATTTTTATTTGCATTTAGGATACAGATATTTTCTCACACCTTTCAAAACCCTCCCCAGTCACGAGTTTCAAGAAGAGAGGAACAAAATCAGCCTCATCCAACGCAACCTTAAAAGCAACATAATTAACCTGGGACCGGACAGACGGACAGTTGTCTGTCCGAACCCAATGATGCTTGCACTGAATCCGGGCTGAAGTTAAGCAATTCCCCAAATTTTAACTATTTAGCTCATGGAGGATTTCTATTAAAGCTGATGTCCCTCRGTTTGTGGTACTTCAGATACCCACAGGGCAACTCCTCTCCTTAAATACGTTTATTTTTACCTCTGCACATGATTTTCCTGGGAATAATAAGAGAGTGAATCCAAAAAGATTTACGGCACCGAGGCGACAGCATTATTTTTGAAGCCACCGTGCATCTCAGACACACAAATAGGAGCAAGTAACGCTACACAGATTTGACAACTATTAATAGATAAGTACACCGGAGAATGTAATTAAAGGCTTTAT
Source organism: Oceanodroma leucorhoa (assembly GCA_030449065.1). Taxonomy (NCBI): domain Eukaryota; kingdom Metazoa; phylum Chordata; class Aves; order Procellariiformes; genus Oceanodroma; species Oceanodroma leucorhoa. Next base: position 140,504 of record JASVER010000066.1, read on the forward strand.
CGATAATCCATAGGCACAAGGAGGATATATTAAGAATAAGTGATCGATGCCGGGATGGCTCAGTATTTCCAGAGGTTTCCCCATGCGAGATTAAATAAGATTAAAGCTTATTTCTTGTGTGGGATTGACGGATCGATAATAAAGAGAACTAAAGCCAAAAGAAAGGATTTTTCCCTGTTGCTGCCTCTGCCAAGCAACCAGGATCGAGTGGGAAAATACCTGAAAAAATGGGATTTCTCCCCTCCCCATGCCGGCTGAGTGGGGGTTAATGATGGCTCGTTGAGCCGGGAAAGCACTTTGGGGTCCTTCCGGAGGAAAAATGCTGGATAAATGGCAGGTTATATATATTTTGATTAGAAAATCCCTGCTGCCAACTTACTCCTTTTAAATGTTTAATTTCAAGGTGTAATAAGTCGACGGCYGGTTCTTGCTGCTCCTTCAGGCTCTCTCATGCAAAGTTACTGCGAGCATCCGATTGACAGATCCTTTCCCAAGCATTTCCAGGGATAAAAAAAAAAAAAAAAAGGAGGACCTGGATGTTTAAAGCGACTTACCTCCAGCGCTTGGGCAAGCTTTGGAGTCTGTTTTCCGGAGGTGATATCGGCCGGTTGAGATAGGGATGGGCTGGAGGGATATGCATCGAGGGGAATAAAAAATCTAAATAATCACAAAACTACACCTGGTACAAACACTGTGAAAATAAAAACTAGGGTTTATTAATGGGATAAGCCAGGTAAAGCAATAAAACTCTCCCAACTTATTTTTTACTTGGATATCTGCAGTAGTTGGGTACCAGACAGCTGGCAAAAGTGACATGGAGATGCTGAATCCCTGCCCTTTTAAATTTTGGCTCCACCTGAGATGTTTCTTCACCTTGGCTGGGCTTCAGCATCCCTTCCCCATCCTCGTTTCGGTTCAGTCCACGATGGGAGTTCAACCTTCATCCGTAGCATCTCTTTACCAAGCGATGCAAACGCGGCACCAACCGCCGGCACCGGCCCGGCTACGGAGGAGCCGGCGAAGGGAGAAGAGGAGAGATGGTCACAACTCTTTAAAGATGCAAATTGAGAAGCAGCCATCATAACAAGAGAGCTCTGTTAATTCTCTTACGAGTATGCAGATTTCGACGACGACTTTTCCTAGGCTTATTTGTTTTATTTAGCAATAAATTTAATACCGGCTCCCTGAAGCAAAGAGACAGATGGACTATAAACTTTGAATTTTGAGTAGCTTTACTTCCTTAGGTTAGTGTYATCTTTGATCTCTCCTGAAATTACATCTAGGAAAGTTTGCAGGGATTGAATTCTGCTTTTTTATAGCCCTCAAAGCCATTTGATTAGCCGCCTTTTAATATTTTTTTTTTTGCACAGGTTACCCAAAAGCATCTCAAATACCACTTAAATGATTCATACCTTTGGCTGCTGGAGTTATCTCGGAGACTTGCTGATGGACCTGAGAAAACCAAAGCACTACATAATATCTCCTTCGCAGGCAAAGGAAAGCAAAATAAGTTTTATGCATCCTTTGGGATGCAAAGCTCCCCAGGTCTGAGACCAAAACCCCAGGGCTGAAATAAAACGGTGCCCTTGGAGAACATGGGGCGACCGCTGCGTGGTTTTGGAAGGACCATGGAGTCATGAAGCAGCAGAAAGGACTCACCTCCTATTTTGCCATCCACCAGCAATTAAAAAATCAGGTTGGAAGTGAGGAGAAATGCCCAGCCAGAGAGGTCAGTGCAGCCCGGGGAAGTCCCCAGGAGGTGGGTGATATCCATCATTGGGTTCTCCACAGGTCATAGGATGAAGCCATGAGTTGATAGAGCGCTGTGATGGCTGGATACACAAGAACATCCTTTTACCAATGACCCTGAGGTGTGTGAAAATCCAAAATTTAATCTGGGGATACAAAAGCCACATCCTACATGCTCAGGACTTGAGGAGACAGGTTCTTAGAGGGCAATGCTGTGACTTTTGAAGGAAGCTCCCAGGAGCCACGCGGTGCTTTGACCTTTCTGCTCCAGGCCCAGACAGTTCCCACCACGACTAATTTCCCCACTGCCACACACAAATAAGGAAGGAAATTATTTTTTTTTTAAAAAAACAACAACAGCCGCATCATTTCCAAGCCGCTGCCTGAGGAACGGGGGAAAAAAATCGATATATGTCAAATGAAAAAGGGCGAGAGCAAGGTGTTGCAAGGAGCGGAGAAGAAAACCATAATTAAAACTGCAAACAGGCTTGGCTGCCAAAAAAATTCCTGCCTGAAAGTCTTGGGGACTGCGGCGACAAATTCGGGCCATTTCAGCAGATGTTGGTTGCTCATGGTCACCCAATATCCCACCATGGATGGACACTGCCATCGCCCAACCCTTTCCAATAAGGAGACATTATCGACCGCTCAATTGCGATTGAATTACTACGGATGAACATATTATGGGCACATTAAAGTCTAATGAGCGGCCGGTGATTAATGCCATTACGAGGAATACCAAAAGAACTAATGATGATGAGCCACTTAAAGTGAAGTGTCAAGGGTTTTATTATCGATGACTCTTTGGTTTCTCGCCTAAAAACTCTTGGGTTGGAAGGAGGAAGAGGGTGACATGGGTAAAGGTGAGAGCTTTCCAGAAGCAATGACACAAGGAGGTCCCATATTGGTACTCTTTTAAGGATAAGATTGATGGGAAATAGCATTTCTTGGAGAAACATATGGAATATAGAAGTTTCTTGGAAAAACATCTCAGCATGGGCTTTAGCACCTTCAGGAATGCCATTATATAAGCAAATTTTAATTTTTAACATCTCCCCAGACCCTGTTCTTGCCTTTCTTTTCCCCCTGGACCTTTTTATATTAATTTTCCATTGGTTCTTTGCCTCCTTCCTTTAGCTTTGCCTCTACTCCATCACTTGCAGCACCCAGGGAGGGCTCTACAATGCAGTTTAACTCTCTCAGGAGGTTTCTCTCCTCCTTCCTTTCCTTGGCTGGGTCAGATTTTGTCACGATATCACCCAGGGCCTTTGATCCCATGGGGAAATGACACCCTATGTGGGCATGATGACATTTAAGCATCCCCAGAAGACAACTATAAGAGGGGTTTTTACATTTTTTTTTAGGGAAATCACTCTGCAGTTGCTTTAACTTCAGAGAGCCAAGTATCAAAAAGCATTATTTGTACTGATGGAGAAATTTACTGGACTGAATTAGATTTGCATTTAGTATAAAAAGTCACCAAAACCAAAAAATGACCAACTTCCTCCCCCTTGGGAGTGTTTTGAACCATAACGGGTGATGACAGAGACATCTGGTCTTCATGGTCTTTCTCCATCCATCTTCTCCTCCAAGTGCTTCTCGGTTGGGGTCGGACTCATCCCACCATGGAAAATGCTTTTGCTCCTCCACCTCCCACCAGCCGAGGTATTTTTGGCTTTTAGAAGCATCTCCTCTTGCTGGGATGGGATTTTTTTTATTTTAAAAGTGACTTCATATCCCATCTTATTATTTTTTGAACGTTGCAGGATTTGTTCTGTTTGAAGTCTTACATCCTCATTTCCCGTCAGGACGATTAAAATTGATTTCCGCCATCAGCAAGAGAAAGATAATCCAAAGTGGGTTCCTGCGAGAGAGAGCCATATCCCCACCGGAGTCATTACAAACCCTCTCCTATTATTTTTACTTTCTTTTCTTAGGGATTTCTTTTCAGAAAAGGGCAATTTAGCAGTTCTCAGCCATACGCGTCCTCCAAGAAGTCGGGGAGAACTATTTAACCTCATGTATTTCCATTGCAGAAAGTGGACTGGGGGATTTAAATAGCTCTTGTTTACCACCACCACCCTCACGGAGGTATTTTTAGAGGGGTAATCGGATCCTCTCGACGCCTTCGCTTTCCTTTCTTGGGCTCCGCATCCTCCGACCCCATCCCTGCACCTGTCCCGGTTTGTATCTGGGCAAACCGAAACGGGATGGGTTTCTCCCATTGCATTAAGCTGGGTGGTTCCCGGTGCACCCGGAGGCTTTGCAGGAGGAGGATGGAGGGATTCAGGCTGGAAAACCATCTCAAAGGTGTAAAACCTCTGGCCAACAAAGAAGATGTGGAAATAATGGGCATGGAGGGCCAGCGGCACTCAGGGATCCAGCCGTGCCTGCCTTTACCCATCTCTTAAGTCAATTAAACCCAGAATATCCTAAATAAAAAATCAATTAAAATAATTAAAATCAATTAGATAAATTTTAAAACCAATTAAATAAATTTAGAAATCAATTAAATCGATTAAAACCTGAATATCCTAAATAATCTCCRAAATAAGCCAAAAATACCCCAAAAGTACAAATAGCATCTTTCCAGGCTGGAGGATCCCGGGGCCCCACAACCATCCCACTCCTGCGCTGGTTTGCAGCGACCCTCCGTAAGCAAATTTATGCAAATGAAGGGGTTTGGTGGTTGCTATCGCACCTTGGGGGGGAATGATGGGTTTGTACCAACGCTGCAAGAGCTTGGCTTTCGCCGGCCACCGTCCCCAGGCTCCCAACCCACGAGGAGCCACCCCAAAAAGGGGGTCCCCAGCCAGGTCCCCACATCTAACGGCATCCCCATCATGAGGCTTAAATACCTTTACAAGAGAGTAATTTAACGCCATTCCCAGCTTAAGCTCCATATCTACCGGGCGTGAAATTAGTTCCAGCAAGCTGCAAATTTGCCGCTAATAAAAATATTTAGCAATTCGCTAGTCTTTAAATCAGGAGCAGAATATTTTCTTGCTTGCATCAACGCCTGTTTCTTTTTAATTCTAATATTGGAGTGTCGGGGAGCTCCAGCCATAAAACTAGAAGTTTTACGACTGCGCAAAGAGTTTTAAATCAATTCCCCCAGTGCTTCCAACTCCGCCGCCAAGAGTTTGACCATTTAATATCATCTGATATTAGATCATGTTGGTCATTTTGGCCACCGGGATGAGCCGGGCATGGCAGATTTGCAGTTTTTAACCCAAAAAAAGCCATCTCGACCCAAACCCGCCCAGTTTCTGGGGGCTGCTCCTTGAGCAGCGTCTTACAAAAGAGCTTTGATCCATCTGATCCTGCCTTGCAGCCCTTGAAGTAAGGTGACCTCTCCGTCCTCCTGGGCCAAGCGTTTGATTAACCTCGGCACTAATCGCATCTCTCTGCCAAGCCCGTTTTGTCCAATCCAACATCAGGATCTTTTTCATGCTTTTGCCAAGAAATGTCGCAACCCCCTGATCTTTTCCTTGGGAAAAAACCACCCACGGTGATGAAGCATCCTTCAAATCATTCCTGGGCAGGACAGCATCTCCCATCCATCGGCGACTACCTGAATTATTTATGTCCAAAATAAATTCTTTGCATTGGGTTTTGCTAGGCTATGAGCATCCAACAGCATCTGGATGACTCCGCTTCTCCTTATTTACCACGTAAAGCACAATATCGCTTGAGAACCTTGCCAGTAAAGGCTTTACGGTACCTAGATTATTGATATCGGATATGTTGGACATGGAATTAATCGTTACCGCATCGTTTGTCATCGGTTTGATGCGTCCTGCCTAGAGCAAGGGTTTGGATGCAAGTCAAAAGTCTCTGTGAAACTCGGATCTGCAGACATCCCCACATCAGCCGTTATCCTGGAAAAAAACACCACAATTCTGAAGTTTCTCCCAAAGTCATGCAATCACTGCAAACAACATGAAAATCCTCAATTTCTACTGCTTTCCTACATTTTTTAATTCACATTTTATATTCAGTATTGCTTTTTCCCCCCTTTCTGTTGKTTTTTTTTTTCACAGGTGCAATGCAACTCTGACATAAGCAGTAAATGATACCAAATCCTAGCAGGTAAAAGCTGGAAAAAAAACTCATTTTAGGACAGCAATAAATTATTCTTTGGCCATAAAAATCTAATCTTTGCATTTAACTGACCAGCTGCCAGAGCAGTCCCATAAAGCAAATACCCGTCAAGGCATTTCTGATGCCGGGGGGAGGCTGAGATAAAGAAGAGGGTGTTTAGGATGATGTGTTTTGTTGCAGATGAGTTGAAGAAATTTCTAAGGAAGGTTGTGCTTGGAAATATCACACCGATGAGGTTTGTTTTCCCACGTACCTTCTCCCAATCCTTCATCTGTGGATTTACAGCTTGCCTCCGTTGTGCTCAAAGAAACCCATAGCCCTGCTGCAACACCATATGTGCCATATAAATAAATATTATAGGGATATTTTGGAGTGCGTTGGGATGCTGGGCATCATTTCATCTCCAAATCTTAGAGCTGGGGAGACCATCAGCCCAACTATGCCGGATACAACAGATGGGATTAAAACCAACAAGCAACATGGCTAAAACCTGGCCGCTGGATGTGGTTGCTGGGGCATATATCAGATTTATTCTCTGACCTCTGGCCAAATATCTGGGTTGTGGCGTGGTCCAGCAGTGGGTTCAAAGCTGGATGATTCAAGCTCTCTGCTGCAACCTGTAGAACTTGCTTAATGTTGTCATTGCTGGCATCAGGAAACTACCAGGCAGCACCAAGAGGAGATGAAGGAGATGATAATAAATAGTGAAAAGACCCAGTTGATACGGGAACGGGTTAAAGATGCGGTTGTTAAAGCTGCAGATAAAAGGTAGAAGGGAAAATTCAGTAAAGGAAAAGCCTCGTTGGCTGTTGAACAAAAATGATCGCTTTTAGATAGAAAGCCAAAGGGTGGAAGAGGAATGGCAGAAAGAGAAGGGTCTCTATGAAAACAGGGCTATGAAGAAATTTGGGGTTTTACAAACTACCGGGGTCCAAAAATGCAAATAAATGGGAAACTAAAGAAAAGCAAAAGGAGGTTCTCAAACAACAGGAGCAAATTTATCATTTCTGATTGCCAGCAGGAGCCGGAAGCACGGGGAATAAAGGGATAGAAGGTTTGGGAAAACGGTGGCGAAGATGGACATCACCAACGTGGGGTTTGCAGAGGAAAAAAAAAACCTCTCTGGTGGGATTGACGGCACGAGACAGTGCGGGAAGGAGTTTGCTATCAAACATACGCTTTTAATATGTTGGCAGGCGGTTCCTACTCGATGCCAAGTAAAGGCAGGTGTCGGAGACAGTTTGCGCTCTGCTTGCCGAGCTGGTTGATGTCACGCTGGCGACTCTGATTTCATCGCAGGGAAAGGCAGGTTGGTGCCGCACAGCATAATTAATCACCGTTTTATTCCTCCCATTGAAAGAAATGACAGAGAGAAAACAGCAGTTACACGACATTTTATGCAGTCAAAGTATCATCAGACTTAAAGTAGTTGAGAGGAAAAACGGAATATATCAATGTATTTACTTTTTTCGGGTTAGATGGTACGTGAGCCGTGAGTACTGGCATAAAGTCACCCATCAAACCACACCAACCAAAGTCTGATGGGTGAGATGCGATGGGGAAGAAACAGGATTTAAAAACAGGCAGAAAAATGGCTTTAAAATGGAAATCCCTCTTGTTTTGGTATTAAACGATGCTCGGTGCATTGACAAACCTCCTTGGCTTGGAGGCCCTCGACCCCTGGGGTGGCTGTCCCACAGCAGTGCAAAACCCTGCTGTATCCAGCCATGTTCCTGTTAACCAAATCTGCCTGATTTTGGCCCTAAATATTTTGAAGGTGCGGGCAGCTAAATTCCAGGTTTTTGTGTTCRAGACCTTGCTCAAGCAGAGACGTTCCCTGCAGGGGGGTGGGCAGGAGCTGGCTGGCGGCTACAGCCGGTGGCACAGCCTCGGCAACGAGCAACGCTGGGTTAATTAAGCACCGATCTGTCAGCAACGGGAGCAGGGGCGGGGGGAAATTCCCTTTCCACCGGGAGCACTTCCCAGGATGGGGATGGGGGCCACAGTCGCGGGAGGGGCAGAGGCTGGAGGACGGTCCTGTGAGCTAGCTGGGACCGGGACCGGGACCGGGACCGGGACCGGGACCGGGACCGGGACCGGGACCGGGACCGGGACCGGGACCTGCGTGCACAAAGCCCAGTGGCGCGCCCCTGCCTCTCGCAGCGCGGGAAAAGCCGCGGCCCCGCCCCCGCGTCCCGCCCCGCAGCCAATGGGAAGCGGCGGGCGAGCGGCGGGCGGCGCTGATTGGCTTGGCGGCTGCGGCGCGGCTCGGTTGCTAGGGGGAAGCGGCAGCGGCGGAGCGGCATGGCGGGCACGGCGCTGGGTGTAGGGCCGGGCGTGCTGGTGCTGCAGCTGCTCTGGGGCCTGGCGCTGCTGCTCTGCCTGGCGCTCTCCCGCGCGGCCGGCCGGGCCCGGTGAGCAGCGGGAAAGGGGCGGGGAAGGGGTGGGATCAGGCCGGGCCCGGTGCTGAGGCCGCTCCGCCCGTCTCTCGCCGCAGGTTCGCCGTGGTGCTGGTGACGCTGGGAGCCGCCATCCTCAGCGCCGCGCTGCTGCTCTTCCCCCGGGAGGACGAGCGCCCGGCCACAGCCCCCGCCGATGAGGTGAGCCCACACCACGGCCTGCGTGGCTAAGAGAGCCCGGGGGTGGCGGGATGTTACCGCAGGGAAGGCGCCGGAGGCCGCCCCGGGGATGGGCCTTTGCCTCAGGGGTGGCCTCAGGGGCTGCCCCGAGGCCCCAGGGGATGGGCCTTTCCCTCAGGATGGAGTCCAGGGACAGGCTTTTACCTCAGGCTGTCCTCCACGGGTGCCCCAAGGCCCCTGGGATGGGCCTTTACCTTAGGATGTGGCCCAGGGATGGGCCTTTCCCTCAGGGATGGCCCCCACAGATGCCCTGAGGCCCCAGGGGTGGGCCTTTACCTCAGGATGGAGTCCAGGGACAGGCCTTTACCTCAGGGCTGGCCCCTATGGGTGCCCAGAGGCCCCAGGGATGGGCCTTTACCTCAGGGCTGGCCCCTATGGGTGCCCAGAGGCCCCAGGGATGGGCCTTTACCTCAGGGCTGGCCCCCACGGGTGCCCCAAGGCACCGGGGATGGGCTTTTCCCTCAGGGATGGGCCCCAACTGCTGCCCTGAGGCCCTGGGGATGGGCCTTTCCCTCAGGGATGGGCCCCAACTGCCGCCCTGAGGCCCTGGGGATGGGCCTTTCCCTCAGGGATGGCTCCAGCTGCTGCCCTGAGGCCCCGGGGATGGGCCTTTCCCTCGGGGATGGGCCCCAACTGCCACCCTGAGGCCCCGGGGGTGGGCCTTTCCCTCGGGGATGGGCCCCAACTGCTGCCCTGAGGCCCCGGGGATGGGCCTTTACCTCGGGGATGGGCCCCAACTGCCGCCCTGAGGCCCTGGGGATGGCCCTGCGCTGCCTTTTTGGTCTCCCGCAGCTCCTGCTCCAGCGCAGGCTCCCGTTGGTGCAGGCTGTGTCGCTCACAGAGCAGGGATCTATTTATTTCCTTAACAAAATCCCTTATTTACATACCATTATATGCATCCTGTGGGTTTTAGCTCCCATTCTCCCATCCCCAGGCCCAAGGGACTCTGTGCAGGAATCACACCCGTAATTTTATCCCTCCCAGCCCTGAGCTCAAGCAGCTTCCACTCCCCTTCTGCCATCCCCTTTCACAGCTTGGTCCTGGCTCTCTGTGCTGCCGCCTGCCTCCATCTTCCAGCACACCTTGGAGCATGCCGATAGCCACGTGGCAAGTAGTTTTGATAATTTTCTGTCTAATTCTGCAGCCTTTCGCTTTCCCCCAGCTCTGTTTTCTATTTTAAAGCCCAGTAACTGCATTTTGTCTCTCTTGTAGGTTATTACCGTGCTCAAGCATGGAGCCATCTGTTTTTAGACAGCTCCTTGTCTGTGTTGTCAGGCACAGGGATCTCCCCCAATTTTGGGTCGCATCAGGCTGCCTGCGCCACTGCTGCCATCTTGAGCTTTCCCAGAGCTCTTTGGGCTTTGAATACACAAAGTTTTGTGGTGTTTTAGGTGCTGTTTCCTCTGTTCTATTATTAATGCACATTAATTATTGCTTTTCTAGATCTTGATCTGTGTAAATCGCTACTAAAAATCCTTGTAAGCTTTTTCTTTTCTCTGCCTTGCGTGGGACCTGCTCGTGTAAAGGTTGGAAGCGAGATGAAGGGCAGCCGAGCGTGTGTTCGTGCCCGGGAGGCCGACAGAAATGGAAAGCTTATTTTTTTCGGGTCTTCAATTGGACTGGACCTGCCCTGACTATCAATAATACATGACCTGGGCTTTCTGCACCGAAACTCTGCTAATTGGCTAATTAAAAAGTGAAACGTGCAATGCGTTGCTCACAAGAGACTCTGCAGCAACACCAAGGCTGAGCATGTGCTAATGCGTTTTAGAAAACTGAGCTGGGGGTGAGCAAAGCTCTGGAGTAGTCTCAGGAGCCGAGAGGATGATTCTGTAACCAGCCTTCTCGCAGTTGGCTTCTCATTGTGTCTTGCCTTGCCGCTGTATCTTCTTTTTTTAATCTTTTTTTCTTTTTCCCTTCTAAAAGGGAAGAACTGTGCGCAGTTCCTTGCAGCGCTGGGAGGTTTGTGGCCGGGGAGAGCTGCTGCAGGTTTCGACTCATGTTTCTTCCCTGTGCTCGGGATTGTCTGCTCTTTTCCTCCACGTTAGCTTTCCCACGAGTGGCTTTTTTCAGAGGAAAGGGATTCTTCTTTCAATCGTTTGTTGCCAACCCTGCTCTCCCACAGAGAGCTCCCGTGTCAGGAATGAAAAGCGAGGGGAGAAATCTGGGGGAACCCCAAAGGTTTTCCTCCTGGGATGATCTTCTTGGACAGTCCTCTTTTCCAGGACGTGGTGTGCTCCCTCCAGGCTCCTGGAGCAGACCGAGGCTGTAACGTGTGTTGTGGTCTCTTTTTTTTTCCGCTCTCCGCAGATTGTGGACACCKTCTTTATCGGCCGCTTCGTCCTCCTGGCCGTGATGAGCCTGGTCTTACTTGGGTGCTTGTTCCTGCTCCTGATTTACCACCTCATGGAGCCGACGTACGCCAAACCGCTCCACAGCAGCTAGCGGCAGCTGGAGGCAACAATCCCCGCAAAGAGAAAATCCCATTTTCATGGCAATAAACCAGGAAGGGAGACCAGAAGACTGTTGTGGAGGTGAACGCGTCGAGTTTTTCCGAGCTCAGAAAGAGCCAGCGAAGCAAGCAAAGTGTGTTGCTTGCACCCAGCGCTGCGTCTTTCATCTTTAAAAGCAAAGTTTGGACTGAGCACGAGCGCCTTCCTCTCCAGGGACTCTGCAGACTGCGAAGGTGCTTTAACCTCTCTCTTCTTTTCTCTGTTACAGGAGAGTTGAAATCCATGCACTTTGTACTACGCTTGATTCAATGAACTGAACTGAGCCGAGATGGTTTGTTACCATTATCCACAAAAGATGGTTTGTTATCATTCCTTTTTCACCTTAGTTTAATAAAACTCTCTGAGAAACCCCTGACTCGGTCTTTATTTATTCTCTTTTTGCCACCCTTTGGTGACAGCGTCTCTGAAAACTGCCTTTTCCCCTGGCAGACGTGGGGTTTTTTGGAAATTCAGCGTGTGGTTGTGGATCGTTGGGGACGGTCCCTTTGGCCGTTCACTCCTCTGTTGCCTCTGTAATTGGCCCTTCAGCCTTCCTGCAGCATTCCCAGGGAGGAGGTGAATGATCTGGCTTCATTTGATGGGGGGGATTTGAAAAGGGGGAGTAATCCCTGTTCCCTAAAATCAGAGGATCAAGAGGGACTTTTTTCCAGGCTGACTGGAAACCTGAGGCTTTGGAGTGGGGAGGGAACAACACGCAAAATAATGCGGGAATGGGCAAATTAAAGTCTCCCCTCCGCAAGGATGCGGAGGAAAGCCAGGTCTCCCCTCCCTGTGCTAAAACAATCCTGCCAGCCCACGAAAAATCCTGTTGCTTTTCCAGGTCTGTGCTGGTACCCAAGTGTCTCCCACGTGTGTAGGGACCCCAAGTTGTCATCCGGGGTGGGGGGGGAGCTGGAGGCTCACAGTTTCTGCTACCCTAAAACACAAAACCATTGCTCACGCTAGTGCAGGCCACTGGCCGAAGCCAGTAGTCGACTCYGATACCTTTCCTCTTGGAGGGGAAAAAATACTTTTTATGTTGTTCAGCAGCAGCGATGGGGTGAAATCCCATTTATCTCCCCATTTCTTCATGGAATGGGAGGGAACAGCCCCACTGAAGCGGAGTGGGGAGGCTGGGCCGAGCTGACAGATGCCTCCGTCTCCCGCCCGTGCTGCAAATCAATCTGTTGATATCAGTGGCTCGCGCAGGCTGGACGTCTGTACTTAACTAGCAATAATACTGCTTTGCCCTGTCTTAGCCATCCCTCAATAGCGATGGTTTTATTTTCTTGCATGAAATCTCACAAGGCTTTTAACTTGCTTGCAGAAGAAAAGCATTTTCTGGCCCAGAGTGTCGTGTGATCGTTTCGGAGCGGGGAAGGAGCCTTTTTCATCCACACCGCGCCGGGGAGAAGTTCCCACAGGCGCCCCGCGGAAGCTGGGTGAGGTGAGTTACGTTGCGGTCCGTGTTTTCCAGCCCCGGAGGGATGAAGCCGCTCAGCCTTTCACGGTTGAGAGGGCAGCGAGTATTGCTGCGAGGTTAAAGCCGAGTGCGAGACAGTGCCGCAGCCCTGRACTGTGTTCAGGGGCAATATAGCCAAAAACCTCAGGGCAAGAAACTCAGAGCTCTTGTAYAGTTTTGGGGTTTTTTTTTATTCCCATTTCAGAGTTGGTTTGTTGTGGGGTTTTTTGCCTTTTTTTCATTTTGTACTGAAGATGGTGAACAGTAAATAAAAGGACCGGCCGGCTTCTTCCAGCTCTGTCCTGCTAGCTGTCAGTCACAAAATATCGCTATCAGGACATGAAAGATTAATAAGGTAGAGCTAGCAGGCCCGGAGATGACTCTTCCCCTGCAGAAAATGCCCCAGCACCCAGGAGCCCTCACTCGGTCAGCTAAAAACATGTAAGTACACTTCAAAAAAAGGCAGAGGGGAGGTGTATTTGCTTTTCAAGCCACGTAAACGCTCAATCCCTTCCTATCCTGAAGCCTATGTCCAAGGGAGTCGAGTATCATGTTAAGGAACACGCTGAGCATTTATGCAACACAAGCGCGTCGGGTCTCTTGGTGATTTTGAAGTTACGCCTGAAACAAAATTCATATTTAATTCATCATCTTAATAACATTTATGAACCCGAAGCTAGTCTTGCAGCTCGCTCCGGCTCCGCGCCTGCCGTGTCTTTATTCCCCGTGCTTGTGCGAGAGCAGTGGGCTGATTTGGAGAGCCTCGGTGAGGCCGCGGCGGCAAACCCTGCCAGCCAGAGACGGCAGCATTTTGCCAGGCTTTGAGTCCGACACATGGGGAAACCGGGGCAAAAGCAGCTGGGGCAGTAAAAAAGACAACCCTAAAAGCAGAAATGTGAAGCTTCTTCCACTTTCACGCCGTAAATAAACTCAAGATATTTGCTTTTTCCATCCCCTTAATCTCTTTGTAACTAAATCAGTCAAAAGGCTCATGGTGCGGTGGGTATTTTGGGGGAGAGTGGAAAGCCCCGCTGCAGGGGGAACGYGGTGGCTCTTGCACGAGGAGGCCATTTCAGCGCTTTCCCAAAAATCTCATTAATTGGGGAAAGAGCCCCATGTGCTCTCGCCTCCGCCCCAAGACATTTCAAGCTCCGTCCTCATCCTTCGCCACCCCTGGCAGCAGGGAACGACCGGCTGGATGAACTCAACCCGGGCTCTCTCCATGTATTTATTTATTCTGGGCAATTCTCCTCCTCCCCGCTCAGGGGCTTTCCAGACGGTTCCTGTTTATTTTTGGGAAGGGAAAGACCGCGTCAAGGAATTGGTATGAGCCGGAGCTGCTTTCCAACCAGCCCCAAATCATGATTTCTTTGCTGCTGTCCCCCACCCAAACCTTCAGCTCCTGAGGGATAACCTCTCACTAGCACATCCGCCTCCGTCTAGCACCCTGATTATTATTTTTTTTTGCAAATAATGTGTAGCAGGAGGACGGGTTTGGCTTAAATCCCAACCTCTCAGTCGCTGGCGAAGGTGTTGGGAGCTCGGGAAATGTTACAKCCAAGGAACCCTGCTCCGGCCCACCTTTCTCCCAAAACTGCGAGCAAATGATCCCAGCTTTCCTCTTGCAGGGTGGGAGCGCCGGGTGCTTCGTGCCGAGGAGCCAGCCCTGTGCAGGTGAAAAATCGTGCTAAATCCCAGCGAGAGAAATTTGCCGTGCCAAAAGGGATGTTTGTGCAAGATACCGCGTGCACCAGGAAGAGGGTGGCCAAACCACTTTCAGGTCAGGTGGGAAAACAGCCCTTTTCCCCCCTAAATTCCCTGCCTGGCTCATTAGAAACGAGCAGGGATGCCAGTACCCAGCTCGTCGCAGGCTCGCGTGACCTGAGGGCAGCTGCTCCCTCCTGCCCGAGGCCAGGCGGTGAGCGGTGCCGGAGCAGGGATGGAGGGAGAGCGAGTGTCCGCAGGAGAAACTCCTCTCCTTGATTTAAGGTCCTTGAATGACGGCAATTCCTCACGCTTCGTGCTGCGCTCTGCCAGCACTTAATTACCCTCCCTGGTAAAAGCTGGCCTCTTATTTCCACCTTGACTTTGCTGACTTCAGCTTCCCTGCTGTTGAATCCCGCTTTGCCTTTGGCTGCTAATTAAAAAGCCCTTCAGCGTTCGCCGGCTGCTCCTTGCATAGGTAATTACGGACCGTGCCCCAGCCACCTCTTCACCTTCACAGCAGCCGGGCGGACTGACGGCATTCCTCTAAAATATGTGCAACTCCTTCCCAGGCTGCCTCCTGCCAAAGCTCAGCCGAAACGGTGTCACCTATAGAAAAACACCCAGGTTCTGCATTTACCGAACAGGCTCCTAACGAGCTCGTTTCAGGCGCGATGTTTTTCTTCCCGTCCGCAGGACAGCAGCGGACGAGCGTTCGTGCTCTCCTGGCTCGCGCAGCCCCCTCGCCRCGATGCTGCGCGGAAGGGGCTCGTGGCAGGGGGGGAAAAGCAGCGGCCCCTTCTCCGGCGGAGGAGGAACGAGACGAGGTGAGTTGCAGACTTCTCCCGGAGCAGCTCGGCTTGATTTAAACGGTCCTTTGGCTGGGGCAAACCCAAGGGATCCCCCACTGCCTTCCCGCCCACCCCTCGATCTCCGAAATCTCAGCAAGATCTGGGGTTTTCTTTGGCATTTGGCTCCTTATGTGGTTTTTTTTTTTTAAGTTTAAAACTGCCGTGGGCCGTCTGCCCTTTTTCCTTGCTCCCGGCAGCACAGCCAGAGCTGCTCAGACTTTCCAAACACGAGTGGGACACGGCCCAGGCCTAAATTTGTCCCAGAAAAACTATGAGCAGCTGAAAGAACAGGCAGGAGGTGGGGAGGGGAAAAAAGGAAGAAAGGGGAAAAAAACCAACTTGTTTTTGCAATGAGCCCCTGTGTGTGTCAGTGCTTGTGGGATTTTTTGCTTGAAAATGTATTTCAAGCCCTGCCGTCCTCCTCCACAAGGTGGATGGCAATTAAGCAAAGCGAAAGCTCAGTCACACATGCACTGAAATAACCATTCTCAGCCCGGTGCGCGGCATCTTTGCTGGCATCGCTGACCTTTGTGCCTTTGCCAGAAGCCGTGCAGCCTGGGGATGCCGCGATGTCAGCCCTTCTTCTCTGCTGAGGACAGACTCTGTCGTGACGCCTCTCCCTGTGGCTCCATCAGGGTTTGCCTCAGAGCGGGGTTATTTCCCTGGGGAAAAAGGGCAATTGGGGATTTTACTYTTCTCTTCCCGCCCCATCCTTTCTCCTGCTTTCTCCCCCAGGGATCTGCAGGCAACCAGCGAGTTTTCAAAGCCCCATCAAGCRTCTCCGCTCCTTCCCGGGGGTCAGCGTGGAGGGGACCGAAGGCCACCGCCACCTCGAACGCGCGGCTGCCACTCTCCGAGTTGCCTATCCCCCCCGTGCCGCTCCGCCGCCTTGCAGGGGTTTACAGGGAGCCGATCCAACTGACCAGCAGGTTTCCTTCTTTTTTTTTTTTTTCTTTTTTTCCCCTTCGCTGATGAAATCAGCACTTAATAAAATCGCATCAGGCCCAGATGTTTTCTCCTTTGGGTTAAGATCCAAGGACGTGAAGTCAATTAGAGTTCAGATTTATACCGGGTATAAACGCAGCCCCTGGCACTCGGCGCTGCTCTCCCTTGGCCAGAGAGCCGGAGCCTGCCGGGGCGCGACCCCTCGATGGCGAGCAGCCTGGGAAACGCACCCCACAACTCGCAAACACCCCATGCGCCCCGGCTCCTYGCGCATCAAAGTCGGGGGCCCCCCCACGAGTGCCACAGCTGGCCCCCGCTTTAATCAAGTGACACTTGCCGGGGTGTCCCAGACCCACCTCTACCCAGGGGACCCCGCATGGCCGGCAGGCCAGCAGCACCAGTTTAACCTCCTGGGGGCCCCCAGGCGCCTGTCACACGGCTCCTCCTAATTAGGAGGCTTCTAACGAAGAACATCGGCCGCCCGCGCTGAACTGAGAGCGGCTGTGGTGTGCGAGCAGCTGTTTGCYGTGGCGTGGGGGCTGATGCATGGCTACAGGTTCTTCTTTGGGGGCTAAACGGTACAAATTAGGAATCACAATAATCAGGAAGAATGCTGTTTTGTTTAGGGTTTTTTTTGCACTGGGATGAGACGAGGAGCAAAACCAGCTTAATTTGGACGCAGTGAAAAGCCTGGGAATGTTCTTTACGTAGAATAAGTGGCGCTTTGTTGGTGAGGCAGCGCCTTAAGTGATCTGGCGCAGTCCTCCTGGTCCGATATCCTGAAATACYGAGCGCCAGGATGAGGCGGGCTTCCAAACAAGAGGCTGCACGTGGAGAAAAGCAAGAGGAAGGGCATGATCACTGCCCCCGAGTTCATGCAGACCTGGCCGAGCCCCACCAGGAAAGGCCACGGAGCGGCAACACAGGTTTTGCAAGTTTTTATTAATAAAACGGCCGACGGTGAAGAATTGGCCCAGAAAACGGGTCATCCGGGGCCCTCGGACTGCTCCTCGCTCCGAAGCAAACCCACGGTGGCGGTACGAGCCCGCGGGGCCGTGCCTGAGGCCGTGCCTCGGCTCTGCCGAGACAAATGCGCTCCCGGCATGCCCCAGCCTCTCTCCTCCCTCCGGGCCTCTCGGCTCGGGCGGCTCACGGGGGGCACATCAAAACTCCTTAAACCTGTGGGGAGAGAAGCGAGCGGCTGAGCGCAGTGGGCGCCGTTCGACAAGTGTTGGGATCAATGACGGGTGCCGTGGTGCTGCCGGAGAGACGGAAAGGGAAAATGGCTCTGCCGGGAAACCCTGGCCCCATCTGCACCACAAGCCTGGAGGAGAAGCAGGCGCAAGGAGGAGATCCAGCCACCGTTTCATCTCCAGCCAAAGCTGAAATGTCCCCCAAAATAACCCCCAGCGTTTGTGCCTCCTCTCCACAAGCCGCTCCAGAGACAATGTGCTCCCCAAAGCCCTCTAAGGCGTTCCAGTGTTTCCACAAACCAAACCAGCTGCTTCCCCAAGCACAAAACAGCCGGATTTTGGTGCAAATGGGGACAGTTTAGACCCCGCCAGGACAGTCCTCGCCCCAACCAGCCCCGGCACAGGAGAGCGGAGCCCGACAGCCCTCCACCAGCGGCCGGAGAAGTTTTGGGCCGCACTTACCGCAGCGCAAGGCCCAGACTATTGGTCTTTCACCTGCAAACACAAGACACAAAGGACCAAATGTTCGTGGGGGGGGGAGTCCGGGGTCTGGCACCCCCACCGCTGGGACCGGCTGCGGCCCCTTCCCCCTTCGGTGCTCGCGGAGGGGCTTTGGTAGCAATCGGAGACAGGCCAGTGCTGATTTGGAGATGATTTACACCCTCGCTGCAGTGATTTGGCCACGGATTTGATTAGCAAGCCTGCACTCTGTGTAATCAAGCTCATTAGCATGGGTGGGCAAGTCAGCCTATAAATTCGGCCGTTTCAAGTGCATTAATCAATGTTTTGCTAATTGGGCATCTAGGTTATCGTCTCTTAAGTCAGCCAGAGACAAGAACGTGCTGCCCACCCACCCGTCCGCACTCTCTTCCCCGGCCATCGCGATTTGATCCTTTGATTCCCAAATCTTGATTTCGGCCCTTAAATTATCAGCGGAGCGGCTGTTTCTAGGCCGAGCCTGCCAAGCGACACTCAAAATCGGGACGAATCAGGCTTGCATTTGCATTTAATCCTCAGGGCTGAAGCGGGGATACTCATACCGAGCTACTTTCCATCCAGCACTGACTCTGTTAGCTGCACGCTAGAGCTACAAAGACACAAGGATGCCGTGTTTAGCACCGAGGGASTTTCGCGAGGTGTGGATGGCTAAAATCCCCCGGTGCTGCCCTGGCTCGAGGTGGAAATCTCTCTTTGTGCCCACGGGAGCGAGACGTCGAGCCGACGGCCTCGCGAAGCCYGACGCGATGCCGGCGCGGAGGTGCAGCAGTGACAGCAAGGGATAACAAACATCTTTCCGGAGTGGCACCGATGCCGTGTTTTGGCATCGCGGGACCGGAGGCYGCCCCGGGGCGGTACGTACGTACCCTCTCTTCCTTGCTATGCAGCCGCACCACCCGCGGACCTCTTTGACCACCACGCGAGCGAGGAGCTGCAAGAGGAAAGGTGGAGGATTGCCACGGGGCCGACGGCTCTGCAGCCGCCCGCCTCGGCGTGAGCGTTTCCATTGCCGGGAGATAAAATTTTAAGGCTTTTCCTAGGGAAGATCGCATGAACTAAAACCGTGCGTGAAGGAGGTCATTGGGAAAAGCCAAGTGGTGGAGGCAAAGGTTTGGAGTCGACACGGGGCTTTGCAATTTGCCCCGTGCCCGGCTGTCTCCCAAACACCGTCCCTGCCCTCCGCCGCCGAGCGGGCGGCTAAAACGGAGCTGTTGAATATCCAGGGTGGCAAAACGACTCCCACCGGGGAGGGACCTACCAGGCAAGCCAAGACGTCAGCTGCTATCAACATGTAGAAGACGTTATTCCAGCCCGTGGGGGAGATGAGCCCTGCGAGCAGCGGCCCTAGCGCGGCACCTGCGAGGGTGCATGAAGCACATGAGAAATGCCCTGTGCACGGGGGAGGGGGGGTCAGGACCCCCCAGCACCGGGGGAAATCGGCGCTTGGCATCCCCCAGCTGTACAGACCTACGGATCCTGTGCCGTCAATGATGGCCGTGACAGTAGAAAGGGCTTTGGCGTTTCCTTTGAGAGACTCGTGGGTTCCCTAGGGATGGAGGAGCAAAACATCAGGAAGGAAAAGTGGCTTTGGGGTCTGCAGCTGGCAAGTCCAGGTGATTTCCCGGCAAATTTTTCCACCAGGATTGTGGTTAGAGGGAGACACAACAGGGCCAAAGCAGGGTTGTGCAGCCAAGGTGAAAAAGCAATAGGGAAAAAAGCTGTGTTTAAGGGAGGGTGCTGGCCGCGGCACGAGATGTGACAGCCCTGCCCTTCTCCGCTGGGCTTCAGAGGCGTTGGAAAACAAAGCTAAAATGTAAAAATCCCAGCAAACGTCCCTCCAGGGAAGAGGGAGCAGCCTCTGGGTGTGCAAGGGCAGCATGGCGGGGTCTGAGGTGCGCCTCTTACCAAATCTGCTGAAACTGCTGTCGTGATGAGAGCGTAGGGCCCGTTAACCAGAGCGCCGCAGACGATCAGCATCGCTACAAGGAACGAGACGGCCGTGGAGGTGCCCGGGGAAGAGATTAAATCTTTAAGTGCAGGGAGCAGCAGGATGTCGGGTCCATCATCCCCGGCCCGTGTGCGGACATCCCTGTCCCGCGCATCTGTCTCCTGCGCATCTCCGTTTTCCCCCGGAGATCCCACCCAGCAGGCAGCGAACGCTCATCCAGCACCACCCTTCCCCAAATCCCGGTCCGGGAGCCCGGCTCAAGAGGAGAAATAAAAGCAGGTGAGTCCACAGCATCTCCCATCGCCCCTTCGGTGACAGGAGCCAGCTGCGCCAAGGAGCTCCTTACCTATTGATGTGCCGATGCTGTTCTGGCCGATACGGTTATACAGGAACAGCTGGAAAAGAGACATGAGATGAACCGGTTACGGCTATTCCAGCTGTTTTCCCAAGCATTTTCCCTGCAGCAGCACCCCAGGGACAGGACGGAGAAGGTGGGGACCTGAATTACCGCCGGCGCCGAGCTTCGCAAGACGCCCCCCCCCCAGCTACGCGGCATTTGAAGAGGAGAGCGCCAGCCGCGACGGGGAGCCGAGCGCGCCCTTGGCTCCGCGTCCTGCCGTCTGCCTGCCAGATGAAATACCTGGCAGCTGGCAAACAGAGGTGCTGCAGCGATTTATGGCCCGGCGAGGCTCGCGCGCGCCTCCCCGCYGGCTGAAGCCAGACGGTAATTTGCCCCGCCGGCGCTATCGGGGGACGCGGACGTGATGGCGGCCTCTCTGCTTTTCAGTGCGCGCCAGCTTCTTTGGAGGGGAGAGAGGCTCGCGACCCAGAGCCAGCCGGGCTTCGATTACAGCTAATTAGCGGCGTTTTTGCGGCAGCAAAGCCAAATGAGCTCCATGCAGGTGCTCGGGAAGGACGCCCCGGCCAAGCGCCGGCGGAGCATGAGGCAATCGGCACGGGGGCTTTCAGGATGCAAAGCAAAGAGATGAAAGCTGGACCGGCTCAGTGGGACACCCAAGGCTTTAAGATATAAGGGGTTATGGCAGGAGGGAGAAAAAAAACACCCCTAAAGGGTTTTTTTAGCTGTCAAGGACTATCCAATCCTCTCCCAGCCCCCAAATCTAGACGTTCAACCCGGGAACATCTGGGCACGTGGATCGATCCCAGCTCTYGTCTTAGCCGAGCGCATGACTGGCTCATCCCAGGCGCTTGGGAAGAGGAAGGCGGTCGTGACTCAAAGGAGCTGGAGGAGAGAAAACCCTCGTGACTGGGGTTTTTTTCCCCCACATGACAACACACCATGGGAGCGGCGACGACCAGCATCACGCAGCACGTGGTGGCTCTGCCGCCGGTGTAGTCTGAGATGAGGCCGGCAAAGATCCCCCCTGCAAGGAGTCGCAGGTATCAGTCACGCCGCCCCAGCAGCAAAGCTTTGCCCTGGCTTTACCCAAAATCCAAAGGGATGCTGCGCTGTGATGCTCTTTCATCCCCCATCTTTTCAGCAAGATGCCCCCAAGGTTAAATATAGTAGTATCAGAGTGAAGAGCTTTGATTTATCCCCACCGCTGTCTCACTGCAGGTGGTTTCCCCACACCTGCACGCAGCTCTGGTCCCTTCCACGCTTGCAAAATGTATTATTTATCTAAGAAAAAGGAGAGCCTGAGCAAGCGAGACCCAAGGAAAGGTGTTGCGATGGTCACCTGGGTGGCAAAATAAAAGCAAGGGGTGTTTGCTGCCTGCTGAGTGCTACAGATGCCGAATAAACCTCGCTAGAGTGCTCCAGGGAAAGAGATGGTGTTACAGGCAAAGCCCTGCCATGGAGGGGACCTTCCATCAAGGCCAGGATTGTCCCCAAATTACCCTCGATCCACCCCCTCTGCCCAGGTATGTGACAAACCTAAAATGCCCCCGACGTCAAAGAGGGTCGACAGATCCCCGGCTTCTTTGGCACTGAAATGAGCTGCGAGGGAGAGGGGAGGGGTGAGGAGATGCTCCCCTCGCCAGGCTCGCTCCCGCCTCGCCGTCCCCAAAAACACTCACCGACGTTCACGATATAGAGGGGCAGCCAGTAAAGGAAGGTGTAGCTCACCAGCTTGGCAAAGAGCAAGCAAAGGGAGAACTCCACCACGCCCTGGGAGGAGAGGAGAAGACATCAGAGGAGCCTCCTTCTCCCAACCTCCTCCGGATGGTGGTTTTTTGCCCCCGATTTTCTGCCCTGTGGGTACCCCATTGATGGGGTGAGCTGCCCTGGCTTTGCTCTTTCTTCCATCCCCATCACGAGGCAAGGGGCATCCTGTGACTCACGGGTATCTGGAGCGCTCCGAGGAAGCTGATGGCTTCGGGCTCCTCGGCTGGCTCCGTGGGGCTGTCGGAGCGGTCCGTGCTGCTCGGGCCTGTGATACTGAGCGGCCCCTCGTTGGGGGTGACCGCTTCGGGATCCTTCTCGTTGGAGGTCACCCCTCCAGCATCCTCCTCATCGGAGGCCATCTAAAAGCAAGCCAAAGGCAGGAGATAACGGCTGTCGTTGCTGGAAGGGGCTGAAACATCAGATTTGCTGCCGGGATGTGACCCAGAGGATGCTCGCACTGGAATAGCAGCCAGCATCCTCTGCGATAACTGAACATCGCTCTAATTTCTGACGTTATGGCCTGACGCCCCGGTTGTTTTGCTGTAAACTGAGTGACCACCCAGCCCAGGACAAGCCCGTTGGGAATCGATTCGACTCACGTGATGCAGAGGTGGACTGCAGCCGACGTCCTCAGGATCTGCAGGCAGAAAGGAGATCCCGTGAGAGCCTGGACCAGCCCTGCTCCACCTGCTCTCCCTTCCAGCATCTCATACCACCAGGGAGAGACATGGGGCTGGGCTGCATCTCCGGGTACCCGCTTCCCGGCAGCGAAAAAACCCCGGTAAAAATCCCAAAGGGCTTCCCAAATGTTCCCTAGAAAGGCTGAGAGGAGCGAGCGGCACAAGGGCTGAGCCTGCCTGGATGACCCCAAAGGATGCTGAGCATCCCCATGGCGGTCGGCCCCACATCCCTGCTCGCCGCAAGCTGGAAATAAGTATTTTGGGGTTGCCAAAAATGCTTGGAGATGGGTAAGGAGAAAAAAATTGTGGTCCCACTGATCTTAGCATTACACCAGGTGTCTGCTGCAGCCCAGATCACGCCACTCACACTCCACGAGGAAGAAGAAGCAGATGATGCCCATGGCAGCGATGATGATGCCGGGCACGATGAAGGACAGGCCCCAGGCGGAGGAAACCCAGACGCCGGCGATGAGCGACCCTAAGATATTGCCGACAGAGGTGTGCGAGTTCCAGATGCCCATGATCAAACCTCTCCTGGCAGGGACAGAGCCGGGGTTGGCATCGCCGGGACCAACAGGGACCAGGACCAGGGTGGGAAACGCCGGAGAAACACTCACTTTCCCTTCCCGAACCAGTTCCCGACGCACGCCACGACAGAGGGCCAGCCGGTCGTCTGCACCAGCCCATTGCAGACCTGGCAAGAGAYGGGCAGCGTCACGCGGCGGCATCGGCACCCGGCGAGCGCCGCCTTGATCCGTGGAGCGCAGCCCTTGCACTGTTTTGGCTCAAAAATAGCCACCCCCATCCCAAAGCTGTCGAGAAAACACTCACTTTGGGCTTTTTTTTTTTTTTTTTCTGCTGGAGCAATCCCGGAGCCGTTTGCATTGTTCCTGTCGCTAAATTGGGGAGCGGCTGTTGTTGCCAAACCGGCCGCCCGCCCTGCTCGGCAAGACGGGCACGCCTGGTGGTTTCGGCGCCCACGCCACGTGCGACCATGTTTTGCGGGAAGTGGAAATGCCTGGCGTTCTCCCGCTCAGAAACTGGGCCACCCCGATCCCCAAAAGTCACTGAAAAACCGGGATGAGGCCACGGTGGTAAAATCCAGAGCCCGGGCATCCTCCAGTGCGGACGCACCTGCACAACGATGAAGTACCAGAGGACGTGGATGTCCCAGAAGTAGCCGAGGCCGAAGAGCGTGGTGAAGAACCCGCTCAGCACCATCCCCCCTGACAGGTAGTAGCGCAGGGGGAGGCGCTCCCCGAAAATGCCGCTGTGGAGAGAGGGAAGAGCGCGGACGGGACCTGTCACGGGTGATGCCGCCGACGGGTGTTATCGCACCGAGCCGGTGCCCGAATCCCGAGCGGCTCCCCAGCCCGTTAGCGTCACCCCAGCCTGATGGAAACCATTTTCCTGGCAGACTGGTGCAAACTGGTGTGCAGAGAAAAAAGGGGTGCGAAGGACCTGGGTACCTGATAAACATCCCGACGGCGTAGGCCACCAGGAAGGCATTATCCAGCGCCCCGAAAAGCTCCTTGTAGTTGTCCCCATCTGGAAAAGAAATATTAGGGCCACGTCAGCCTGGCCCCCATCTTGTTTTCCCTCCCCGTGGCCGCTGGCTCGTCCTTGCCTCCCATCCCCAAAACTCTCCTCCCCGGGGTGGGGGTTCTCGGAGCGTGGCTGGGTGCCATCGGCATTGGGACCCGGTGCCATCCCGGCCCCGATTTCTCCACCCACTGCTGCCCTTTGGCCCGGGGGCACAGGGCAGACACACGCTGCTTAATTACCTCCAGGTGCCTAATGAGCAGCCGGCCCCCTGCCAAAACCTCTGGCCAAGACCGGGCTTAGGGCCGGGGGGGGGGGGGGAGCCCATCTCAGCTGCCATGAGAATAGTTTTTGGGGTGACTGGGGGGGGCTCAGCCTTACCGAAGGGTGCCCAGCTGCACCAYGTGCTGCTGTTGGAGTCGTTGCTGGGGTTCGGGCTCAGGGCCGAGCAATTGGGGTGCAGCTGGCTCTGTGGGGAGAGAGAAGGGGCGAAATCAGGATGCTGGGGGACCCCCGTGTCCCCTCTGCCTGCGGTTGGGGGCGAGGTTGGAGCTAACCTTGACGATGCTGATGGGTTTTCGGGAGAGGTGGTAGCTGGTGTAGCAGAGGAAGGTCAGCACCAGCGTCAGCCCCCGATACCTGCGGGATAGAGCGAGCGGGGAGGGGTCAGGGTTGGCAGGACGAGGACGGGGACGGGTGACCTGTCACCATCCCAGCTGGCAAAGCCCAGCCCGGCGGGGATGTCTCAGGCATTAGACGTGCTCTTCTTTCACAGCCCCAAAATTCATGCTTTTTGGAGAAAAAATATCAGGTAAGGGGGATGAGAGCCAGTACTGGGCCAGGTTGAATCCGTTTGGGCTGCGAATTTTGGATGCGCGCGTGCAGCTCCGGTGCTATTTAACCTGCGGGGTCTTAGAAACGCATAAGAAAGGGGAAAAAACGGGGTCGTTTCTGCTTCTTTCCCTGACAAAATACSCCCTCGGCACCAAACGGGGACAATTCTGTCAGATCGGTGAGCTGAACCGGCTTCTAGGGAAGTGACCAGCCTCCCCCGCCCCCCCAAAATAGCCAAGGATGCGGCTTAAAAAGATCAGCTGAGTTTTGGGGGGGGGGGGGAGCACTAATCAGTGTTTCCCCTTCCTCGAGCCGCTGTCCCGGCAAACCGCGGGGTGAGCAAGCGCCTTCCTGGCRTCACGGGTGGAAACAGGGCGCAAGACCGCGGCTGATTCATCATCACTCCCGGCGCTAATTAAAGACAAGCTGGAAAAAAAAAAAGTGTGGGGGGGGAGGGGGATATGCCCCTAGTAATACCCACTCTGGTTCCTCCACCGAAGAGTGACTTTATCCCTTTCGCTCCAATTAAATGCAGGAAAATGGGGGGGAAATAGGGGAAAAATGGGTCTGCGCTCCGGGAGAGGGATGCTGTTCCCAGCAAAGCGGGTGGATGAAGCCTGGAGAATCCCGAATAGGATCCAGCACCCTCCAGAGCGGGGTGAGCACCGCCAAAGGGCCCCATCCTGCATTTGGGGGGGATGCAGAGGGTTTTACGGCAGGATGCGAGTGGTCAGGGAGCGGCTCCGGCACCGAGAGATGTCACGGGGTTGCTCCAAGTTTAGAAAAAAAAAATAAAAAAGGCCTTTTTTTTTGCAGTTTTAGCCCATTCAGCTTCTCTTCGCAGTTTCACTTCTTCACCAAACTGCAGCAATTACAGACACCCTGCACATCCAGGGCTGCTCTCTGCTCTGGGGGTTCTCTGCTCTCTGCTCCGAGACCGCACCACGGCTGAAATATTGCTGGTTTTCACCCCAAAAAACCCAAATACACCCCCCCCCCCCCAAAAAAAAAATCACCACTGATGACTGTGGGGCTGATCTGAGGGGAGTGGAGAGACCACGGCGAGGAAGGGGAAGAGAAACTTGACGTGCGGTACCCAACTCAGCCAGATGCTTGTTTGTGTTTTGTTTTTTTTTTTCACCCCATGTGTTCTGGCAGAGAAAATTACAGCTGATGGAAAAGGACGGGGGTTGTTTGGCAACAGGCTTCAAAAAAAAATAGATACGTTAAATAAAATTAAACCCGCAGCAGGCTCGTCACCTCACCAAACGGGAGGGATCTTGGTGCCGGCCACATGCCACCAAATTTTGAGAGCGAGGGCCTGGCACATGTGGAGGGACAGCTCGAGGCTCACTGGGCGCTGCTGCCCACCGTGGCGTCCCCCCACATCCCTCCTGCCCAGCCCCAGGGTGCCTGAGCGGGGCTCGGTGGTCCCTGGGATGGGGCCGGGTCCCGGGTCATGCCAAAACTCCCGGGCTCGGTGCCCGGTGCTGCGCTGGAGCTGGTCTCACGGTGGAGCTGGTGCCCGAGGGGTGATGCTGGTCCCTGGGCGAGTGACCCCCGGTCCAGGGCAGGTCCCCATCCCGGGGCCGGTCCCCAGTCTGGTGCCGGACGCCGGGCGAGAGACCCCTGCTCTGGGGCCGGTCCCCATCCCGGTGCCGGTCCCTTAGTCCGGGGCCGGTCCCCATCCCGGTGCCGGTCCCTTAGTCCAGGGCCGGTCCCCCGGTTCAGGGCTAGTCTCCATCCCGGTGCTGGTCCCCTGGTCCAAGGGCCGGTCCCCAACCCGGTGCCGGTCCGCTAGTCCGGTGCCGGTCCCCCGGTCCAGGGCCGGTCCCCTAGTCCGGTGCCGGTCCCCTGCTCCCGGTGCCGGTCCCCTGGTCCCGGTCCCTCCCCAGCCCGGCTCCCCCCGTCCCCGGTCCCCGCTCACCGGCTGTCCCGGGGGAGGGCGCGGAGCAGGCGGACGCCGGGGGCGAGCGCTGCCCTCATGGCGGGTGGCGGTGGCGGCGCTGCCGGTTCCCCCCCCCCCGCCCCGCCGCGGCTCCTTTTCACCGCCCCGCGGGGCCGCCGCTCCCCGCCCCGGCCCGGCCCCGGTCCCGCCCCGGCCCCGTCTCCTTCCCCAGGCGCAGCCCCGCGGAGCCCCTGGCTCGTCCTCTCCTCCAGCCCCTCGGTCCTCAGCTCCGGTTAAAACAAAAATCAGTTTAAAAATCCGGCTCGCAGGGAGGGAAAAGGCAAAGTTGGGCAGCGGGGAGGGGGGGGGGGAAGAAGTCCCAAAGGGGACTCACCTGCACCCGGCCCCCGGATTTTCCCCAGATGCTGTTTTTTCCAGCAGAAAATGCTGGGTTTCATTTTTCCCCACTCACTTTTCCATCACTCCCCAGAACGGCTGTGCTGCCCTGATTTCGGCTAAGCCCTGCTTTTGGGTTTATTTGCATGGATTTTAGGAGCCCCGCTCTACTCTCCCACAGGTTTCACACCAGGAGAAATTCCCCCCCCGCTACCAAAGGATTCCATTTACATGAGGTCGAGGAGCAGCAATGGCTTTATTTAACCATCATTCCTTTGAACTAAGCCCCAAACCAGCCCACGCCCCTTGGGTACCGCTGCGGCCCCTTCGGAGAGGTGAAAAACGGGGGTCCCCGAGGCATGAGCAAGGGCTCGGGGAACCTGCCAAGGAAACACTTGTCCTCAGCCGCCCCGGCACAAAGCCCTACCCTGAAACCAGTTAAAAAACACATTTGCAGGTTTTAGCACTTTGCTTCCCTGGCCCCGGCGCACGCAAAAACCTCCCGGGGCGGATCCTGCCCTTTACAAAATCCACCTCAACACCCCTTATTAGGTCCGCGGTGTCTTCCCCTGACGCAAACGGTGGTTAATAAATAGCACCGGTCGCCACGAATAAGTCAGTGAATGATTCTCCAGCGAAGAGCATCCCTGGCCCTGGCTCAGCGCCTCCGTGCTACCTCTGGACTGGGGTCGCGGGTAACGGAGCATGCCAGAAAGGGGGAAAAAAAAGAAATTATCCGGTGGGGAGCGGGGAAGGAGGGCTCGGCACACTCAGCCGCCCATCCTTCCTGCCGCGGTTAATATTGGAGAGGTGGTGGGAGAGCGGCCAGCAAGCAGTAAATATTAATGATGGGTTATGGTGCAACTTCCGTCCCCCCGGTGTCATTCTTGGTAAAAGCCATCTTGCTCCAGCAAAGCCTGGCGAGGAGCACAGCAAAGCGTCACACTCACCTGGTGATTAAATACAGATTTTTCCTAGGAAAAAGCTTGGGTCAGGTAGCGAGCCGGGTAGATGTTACTGGAGGAGAGGTCCTCACCCGGAAGAAAGCGAAGGAGCAATAAATACCTGGCTCTGGACCGTGACCCAAGAGGCAGGGGCTGGCAGGAGCCATAGGGAAATGGAGAGAAGTGAGGGGGAAAGAAGAGGGTAAAAACTGTGAGGGTTTCTATAACCCCAAGAGATACTGACCCCACGTACCTTCTTTCTCCTCATTTCACACTCCCAATGAGACAAACAACCCTTGAAAACAGTTTATTCCGCAGCTGAACACCAAAATTCAAGCGCCCGCCTCTAAACCAGCCCCGCAGAGCAATCGGCTCCTTCGCACCTCCCATCATCCCGCGCCCCTGGTCCGGCCAACCACAGAGATGGAGCAAAACGGGAGAGGTGCAGCTTCAACCTGAGCGCGAGGAGCAGGAGAGCAAAGATGCTGTCCTGGATGGAGCAGAGGGACAGGCAGGACAGGGCACAGCCCCGCTCTCTACTTACAAGAGTCGCCAAAATAGGGGGACGGGAGGGAACCCGCGGCCGCCCTCRTCACAGACGCTTCCCCGAGCGAGCGCAGAGCGCGGCCAGGTCTCGGAGCGGCAGCTTCGCCGAGAGGCTCCCGTCTGCGGGGTGGCAGGAGGCGGTGACGGACTGCAGCGCCTGGCTGTAGGCTGCGCGAGAAGGGGACACAGAAGCAGCATTAAGAGATGAGTTTCACTTACGGCCTGAAACGGGGCTCGGCTTCAGCCTTTTACTGTAAAGCAGAGAGAGAAAAAATGGTTTTTAAGAAGAAAAGCGACACGCCTGTAGTTTTCCACATGGTTATTTGCACACTCTGCACGCTCCTGTGTATGAAGCGGTACGCGAGCCAGAGCAGAAAAGCCAAAGATTTTTTATAAAGCCCCAATTTCTCTATTTTTTTTCCCCCTAGAAGATGACTCCCAATTGCTCAGCCAGGTATTTTTCCAAGCTGTACTCAAGACCAGAGCACTCTCTGTCACCTAACAAAGACAATTTCTGCTGCCTTTTTGCATCCTCCCAACAGAAGATTCAGCGTTTAAGGCAAAGAGGCTTTCTGTGCCCCTAACAAGCCTGTTTCTCAGTGTTTTCTTACGGTTCTCCCCCTACTAACACACGTTTGTGTTACATAGAGGCTGGTGCTTTGCTGAGGATGCCACTAAGCTCCCTGAAGGGACAGAGGAAGAGGTTAGGTTAGAAACGAGCAGCAGAGCACCTGACTTGCCCTCTCTGGAGTATATTTGTAGGAACATCTCTACACAGCAGCCCAGGACCAAGGAAACGTCTAGCCAGGTTTGATTTCTCCCTGTGTAAATCAGGGATCCAGGTCTAGGCACCTCCTCTCCAGAAGCAGCAGCTCTTACCTTCGTGGTTTTTGTAGAAGACGCAGTTGTTGGCGCAGGTATCCGGGTGGGAATCCCAGAAATTGGACCCGCAGGAGCAGAGCGGCGGCAAGTCAATGTTATATAGTTGTATCTTCTCCTTCATCTGGGCTCTCAGAGCTTCGACGTACCTGCGAGGGATAAAACATTCACCTTCGCCTGGAACACCCGGCTCTGCGCAAGGAGAGGAGATCCGGCCGTACCTCATGTATTCCTTATTTCGCTGCTGTTTCTCCTTAACCTTCTTCACTCTCCTCTCCTCCAGTTTAAGCTGGGCCAAGGTTTCGCAGGCTCCCTCTCCCAGGGAGGGCTCTTGCCGGTCGGCCGTCTCCTGCATCCTCTGCTCTTCCGCCCGGCGCTGGTTCTCCTTCTTGCTCTTAATCCTGCAGGCACACACGCGCTTAGAGAAGGAGCTTCCCCATCCCAACCTCCATTCCCCGCCGGCCCCTGGTTGTTAAAATCAGGGCGAGGGGATCTAGGTGATGCTGCTGCCTGCTGCTTTCGGCCAAACTACCCACAGCAGGGGAAAGTCACTCTGCATTAATTGCGGCATTGATTTCTCACAGCTTTAAATATAAAATGGTCAAAAATGGCTTTCCGAGCCTCCTTTCTTTCCCCCCTATGAAAATACCAGGCTACGAATGCTCTCCTGCCCTTGACCTCCTCCTGCCTGCTGGTTTTCTCACCATCGTGGCCTCCAAAATAGGCTTTAAGCGGCATTTTTAATCAAATCTTCCTCTATTTCCTCAATCTCCCTTGCACCTACACGGCACTCCAGCCCTTGCAGTGGAATCTGGGTTGTATAAGTCACACCAAACGCAAAGCACGTTCCCTCGACAAGCGGCAATTACGAAGCACAAAGACTTTAAACTGAAGCATCTGCCATTTTATTCCCGCTGATGAGTACCAAATGCAATAACATGTTACAGGCTGATCGCTGCCAAAAGGCATTCCAAAAAAAAAAAAAAAAAAAAAAAAATAAATCAAGGCTGGGTAGAAGCCAGGGGGAGAAAGCGTAATCGAACGAGACATTTCGGATGTTACTCTGTTTGGGGGGTCAAATCTTTACATCAAGAGGGAAAGCGCTGAAGCCAAACTTCTCTAGTCAAGTTATAAACTCCAAAATGTTTTTTAAATGAAGTGGTAATAGAGCCTTAACTACCCCACCATAAATCTTCTGCTATAGAAACCAAGGCCAAGGCCAACTTAAGGCTTTACACTAAGTAATTACAAAACCAGCTCTTTTCCGCATATGCTCCGAGCAGCTTGCAGCTCCAGCAGCACCCCTGCAACTGGGAAAAAAAAATATAATAAAAAAATATCACACTAACTAGGAAGTCCCTGGTGTCTCCCCAGCACTTGCAGGGCAAGAAAAGGTCTCCGAAGCTCCCGAGTGCCAATTTAAAAGTCAGGAATGTGGCTTTAGACTGACAATTTCTCTCCGGAAAGCGACCACGAAAATCCCGCTCCCGCAAAGCCTGCCCACTGCTGAGCTGGCGTTAGAGACCGAGATGGTCAGAGCTACGTCGTTTTACTTTAGAGCAAGGCAAAGACAAAAAAAAAAAAAAAATCTAGATTATCTTTCCTATTTTGGTGTGAATTGGCAGAGCTCCTCCTTAACGAACCCCTTAAAAGGGAGAAGATGACTAAACCACCCAAACAAGTGCTGATACTTTTACACAGATACCGAGTTTTCAACTCTGGAACAAATGCTAAGAAATCTTTTTATTACACTATATATGTTTATAGCTGTGAGGGTGAAGGGTCCGATATTAAAAAGCCCAGAGATAAGATCAGTTTAACAGCAACGACGTGACCTCACCCCAAAGTTTCTAAACACCGACTGTAACGCAGGGTCTTGGGATGGGCTCCCAAGGATCGCGGTTTGGTGAGCTGCAGCTCTCCCAGCCTGACGTTTCAGCTCCCAACTCCCACCCAAGCTGTACGGGGACTCGGAAAGTAGACAGGGAAGCGCTGAGCACCTCTGAAGGACCTGACATGGCCCAAGGGTCTCTTCTCGGGGGTTCGGCCGAATGAATCCCACCCCAGGGTTAACAGATCCAAAATACTGTTGCCCGGTTCACACCAGACAAGCACCCAAGACCCTTCCAGCCTTAAGAAGGGCCCCGCCTGCGACGAAGGAGGTGACACCGAGAGGCTGGCGCTCATCCGCACGTACTCACTCGGCGATTCTCTTCTGCCTCTCTTTCTGCCTCTGCTGCTCCTTCACTTGCTCTCGCTCGACGTTCATGAAGAGGCGCCTGTACCTCAGGTACTCGTTCTGCCGCTGGGGGAAAGAAGAGGCACCTTTGAGAAGGACGTCTGGGGGCAGGCTGGGATCGGTATCGAGGGATATCGGTGCTCGGCTTGACTTCTGGAGCGCACGTCTATCACGATAGAAACCTCACTTCTTCCCCAGATCCTCAAATGTCTCCTAGTGCACGTGCCCAGGACTGAGAAGATGGTGGTTAGCCAGGAGAGGAGGACCAAAACATCTGGGAACATCGGAGAGCTTTGTACCAGCATCCCTCGACTGAATCTTCCTATGGGTGGAAGCCCTGCCACCTGACAAATCCCTAAACTCTCACTTTCCCGAGGGTAAAAGAGCTGATTCCCACTTCAACCTACTTCTCAGAGCCCTACAAGCAACAGTCCAAGAATTTCAATGCACCTGGGGACCGGTGGTCCTCCGTGGTTCACTGGAAGCCTGGATCTCCAAAAAAAGTGAACGTACAACACCGAGCTGGACCCGCCACATGCGGGAGAACCACAGAGGTGGCAAAGTCATTGCTGAGACAAATCCAAGAGCCCTGCAGGGAACAACTCCCGTACGGGTACTGGGCACACAAAGAGGTTGAATGTTTGGGCTTGAGCTTAACCCCAGGGATGCAGCAAGGGTAGGGAACCCTCCTGGCTAAAGCTCACACCAAGAGTCCTCCCACCCRCACGGGATTCAGTCGGTACGCAGCTTGGTTTGAGCTCCACGACGCCAGAAAGTTCAAGGCGTGGATTTTTCCTCATCAACGCCAAGAGTTTTGGGCTGAGTTTGTTCATCTCGCCCAGCTGAGAGAGCCCCACGCAGCTGGACATAAAGGAGCGGGGGAAGATCGCCAGGCTGACAGGGGAGAAAGCTGGATGGAAAAAACCCAAGCAGAAGAGAGTGCTGCAAAACCAGTTATCTCAGGGTGGATCAGAGCCAAGGAGATAAAAAGCAAGGGGCAGAGGGAACCGCGGGGGGGAAGGAACAGCCTGACGGGCCCCAGCTGCTGTCACGCCGTCTCGAAACCACGATTGGATTTTGGATCAGCTCATTGGAAAAACGCACGTAAGGAACACAAAAAAAAACCCCCAATTCGTTCAAAGTCCTTTTGAGTTTTATGCCGTAAGCTGCAAGAAAGGCGACAAAAGAAGAGGGAAGTGTTCCTCTTTCATGTCAGAAGGAACAGGAAAATAAAAGTCACTTCCTTTAGGCATCCAAGAGAAACATCATCTCTTTGCATGGCCGAGATTAGCGTGAGCCAGCCTGCCCTGGATGCCGGCTGGTAAGGCCTCGTCATTAAATCAGACACTCAGCATCAGGCCTGCAGTCCGTGCTTGAAAAGCTACCGTCCCGATGCCTGTTAGGTGCTGATATGGTAGAAACCTTTATATTTCCAGCCTTCTACCCAAACAAGATAAAGTGGGTTTTGTTCTTTTTTATTTTGGTTTTTTTTTTTTAAGCATTTTTGGCAGCTCCTCTCTCCCTCCACGCAACTACAGAAAGCGACACCTTTGGTTTTGCCAGGCAAAATGAAGGAAGCCCGTTTCTCCTCCAACTCTTCAGTGTGATTCAGATCGCAGATTTTGCGGGAGGAGCACGTAACGGTTGCGCTTATGGTCACGACGGACCTTAAAAAAAAAAAGAGGTTCAGGCCCAAGGTCTGAGACACCACCAACATTGAGAAACTTCGAAACCGAGGCTGCTCTCGAGGCTTCTTCTCTGAGCTAGCAGCGTCCCCTACGCTCAACACCATTCAGTCCTGAAACGGAGATGAAACAACGAGGATTTGGCTCCAGCGGACAAACCTGCTTCTTGGTTTCCTCTTGGTCTACGCCAGCCCAGAGTACGAGGGGAGCTCGGTAATCGGCGCGCAGCCCCCGGGGAGACTCGGGCAAGCTCGAGTCCTTCACCGATCCRTCACAGAGCTGGAAGATAATGTGAGAGAGCAGCATCAGCATCTTCAGGGTCAAGTTTCCCATCTTCCCTCAGCAAAATACTCCTCTATGCACGATCCCTGCAGTCCTCAATGGGGCGAGYCACCTGTGAGCTGCGCTTTTTTTTGGGGTCTAGGTTGGCTATAGATGGGAGAGACACGCGAGATATCTGCATGCAGGAGCCTGAGCACCAAAGCTTTGTCAAAACACTTTAAAAGATATCCTTGGAGGAGGTTTCTGGTTTAGTTTAAATATGGATTTATACCTCACACCTCCCCAGATTTTCATTCTGACCTTTGTGAAGTGCAAGAAAAAAAAAACCAAAACAATAATACAAATAACCATAATAAAAATAACAAAAGCGTCAGGGGAATTCAACGGCCAACATCTCCCAAAACCTCAGCATAAACATCCGCCTTCTTCCCTCCGCTCAATATTTGCCAAGCCAGTATTTCTGCTCCCAGCCGGACTAAYCACCAGCTAAGGTTGGGCGCACACTGCTATAGCCATAAAGTATTTGCTAACTACTCCAGGTAATCAGGGCGAAACATTTCCACATCTCAGATGCTTAATGAAGTCTGCCTGAAGACAAAAGAGGAATCGATAAATACATTAGCTCAGTCCTCACAAGCAGACACATTCAGGCTGCCTCTAAGGGAGGTGTTTTCGCCAGCCCTGAGGCACAGGAATCCTCACAGCCAGCTCCTTCCTCTGATGCAAAGCCTTTTTTTTTTTTTTTTTTTTTCCCTTTTTTTTTTTTTTTTTGAGGTTTCTGGCTGATTTGATGCACCACCCGCAGCTCTTCCACCCCGCTGCTGCCTCCAAAGCAGGGCAGCCGGACCGGAGGCAGCCGCAGGTCCCGCCGGCCCCAGGTTGGAGCTCGGTTAAGCGTACGACGCAATCGCATACTCCGCTGCAGATTTCCGCTGAGCGCCAGCCAGCTGGCATCACGAGGCAGGCACAAATAAAACCCCCTTTGAAGCCACGGCTGTAAGATGAAAGCGGCGAAACAGCAGCCGCCAATCTCAGCTTCGACGCTGCTCTCGAGGCCTGTTTTGCCGACAGTAGGCTTAAGAGTTAACCAGGCCTGAGGGAGCGCCTGCTCTATCACAGCAGCAGCCTCGCCGCCTCTGCCAAAATAAACCCAAATCCCAACGATTCGAACCTCGTAAGACCAACTGGCCCAGCCCCGTACGAGTCTTACTTTTGCAAACTGAATTTTGATGTAGAAGTCATCGTCTTGCTCAGCTTGATGCGGGGCTGTCCCCTGGTCTTGCAGTTCAGCTGGAAGATCATGGTGCCCTGCTAGAAGCAGTTCCTCACTCTCATCTTCTGCGGGCACCGTGGCTGTCTTGCCAGGCTCTGGTTTCTGGAGGAGAAGGGAGGAGGCGGGTGTAAATATGGGATTCAAATGCAGCAGCTTTGGTGCTGAGGGCAAATTCAACATCCTCGTGCAGGGATTACAAGTAGCTTTAACCTGAGGGCGCTTGTTCTGTAGAGTCAGTTGAGACCTGGCGAGCAGCAACGCAATGCGTTCAAGCATCACCGCAGGGCACGAGAACCAGAAAATCTGAATTTAGCAGGGTAACTCGTGACCACGCGCTCACCCGCTGCAGAAACGGAGGGACAGACGCGTGCGGGGCGAAGGAAAGACGAGGAAAAGACCTCTCCAGGCGCCGTTTCGCAACTGCAAGGAGTTGGGGGGGGGCGGCGGGATCTCTGGAGTGACACTCGAGTACGTAGCGTACTCCTTCAGATGGTAAGTGGGCAGGCTCCCCGGTGGCAATTAACAATATTTTGAGAGGCAGCAGATTGTTTCCTCCAAACTAAAAAAATCAAAATGCCAGAAGCAAGCTCGGAGCCAGGATTTTTTTTAATTTTTTTTTTTTCCCCTGCCTCGCTGTCCCTTCAGCACGCCAGGAAGGGAAGAGAAGGACTGCTGACAGAGGGAGAGGATGGATCAACAGGAGGAGAGCAGCTCACGGCAGGGATCCCTCGGGATGGCTCTGCTGCAGTACAGGAAGGACTRAGGATAGCCTGGAGTTAGTCTGAACATGAAATTATTTGATAGGCATAGGAATTTCTCTTATCAACCCCGTTATGACAGAAACCACAACACAGAAGAGCTTCTTCAGTGAGGACGAGGGAATAGAGAGGAAGGGTTATTGCTTTGTAAGGATGCTCCGAGGGCCTGAAGGTAAGAGGAAATGAAACTGTGGAAAAACACCCACAACTTTGGGGAATGATCAGTTGGGGAAAACAATTTGTTTGCTGTCATGCTGGGGACCTACAGCAATCTACCAAACCCTGAAGCCAAAGGGGCTGAAGACTCGGTGAACAGGATCATCTGAAACACCGGACAGCTCATTTCCATGCAATCACTGTCTAGGTATCTGCTTGGGAAAGCAGGTAGGAAGCCCTCTGAATGTTTTTGACCTGAAAAGAAATCTCTGGGAGAGAGGAAGAGCAACGATTTTGGGAACACGGATTATTGATCGGAGGGAATGCAACTCTCTAGAGGGAAGAAGAGGGGGGGAAGAAAAATGCAGAAAACAGGACTGAAGGAGGAGCAACAGTTCCTTTAAACTGAGCAAACGCAGTTTAAGCTAGAGCGCAAAGACAAGCCGCGCAGTGCGAGACAACCCTGGCTAAGCTCCAAGCTCTTCTTGCGCTCACGATCCCCGCGAGCACGGAGGAAGTAGAGCACAGGTCAGAGGAGTGAAGGAGTCACGCAGGAGACAATCCAGGCACGTGGGGACAGAAAAAACAAGTGCCAGAAAGGCCAAAGCTCTAAGTAAAACAAGGCAGATCAAGGTAACAAGTCAAGCCTTACTTAGTAAGAGAGACTAAAGGACTCGCTCCTCAGGAAGGACAGCTATCAGAGGGCACCGGGAACAACAGCGRTTTATGCTTCTGGGCATTGGCGTTCAGCCAAAGGCTCGCTCCGAGCTAACAGCAGCAGCAAGAAAACCCTTGGATTATTATCAGGAAAAGTCAGATTATTCCTAGAAGCTGGAGGTTTTTAAGCAGGCAGGATCTGCCTTGGGTTACTGCCGGCAGTGGCAGACTAACAGCCCCCCCCTCCAGAAATCTGCGGAGGTCAGATTATCAGAAAAGGGCACAATGAGCGTCCATCTTTAAATAAAGGGGGGGGGAAGGAAATACTAAAGAGGAGATGTTAGCCTCAAGAGTTTAATTGTCTGACTTTTGGAAAAAAAACAAGGGGAAATCACCTTGCAAACTGCCTGTAAGCTGCTAGAAAACAAGATAAGCAGCAACCAGCATAAATGTATCAAGAGCAAGTCATGTCTAGCTGGTTTGAATTTCTCCTACAATAGAAGAAAGAGGCCTCGGGCAAAGCGCAGCAGAAGACACCTCGATTTTAGCTTAGCTTTTGACATGGCCTAATTCAACACTTGTGTTAAAAAATATCTGTTAGATGAAACTATTATATGGGAGGTGCAATACTGATTAAAAACACTACCCAGATTCAGTCTCAGGAGTTCCCTGCACAAAAATAGAGTAAGAACTAGGTGGGCTCTGCTCCATAATTTCATTATCAGCCTGGATGATGGAAGAAAGAAGCATCTCGATTACATTTACCGACTCCACCAAGCCACTTGAAGTTGCAGAAGTATTTGAGAACAGGCTAAAAATGCTCGGGTTCAAACCAAAGAAATCAGCTGGAATAGACAGCCCAGGGAAATTCCAGGAGGACAAAAGCAAAAGGGCAAGGTAATGCGCTACTGCAGCAATTACCAGGGGTGGTTAAGGGCACAGGTGGTTAAGTCCACGGCAGCCTTTTGCACGTGAAGAGAAGGGAACAAGCTGCCGTCCTGCCTAGCTGTGAACACGGCAAACCTTTATACGGGGAGAAAGAGTCCAGTTAGTATTAGAGCTTTTCTCCCCCCCCCCATTATCTTGGAGTAATAAAACAGAGTAATGCAATAAATCAATAAATCCCTCCCAGAATTCCTGCCTGAAGAAGCTGGTAAATCCTCCTTGCCAGAGGTTTGAAGAGAGCAGAGATTAACTGTAGCTGCAGTAAGGTTCGGGTGGGAGGATGGCCCCAGGATCGCTGCCAGCCTTGTTTGTCACTGCTGTGGATGACTTGCCACCGGACTCCCGCATCCCACTCGCTATCGTCTGCAAMCCTCTGGCTCACACGGGCCACGACTGTATTATTCACGCGAGGCTTTAGCGCTGCTAATAGCCAAGTAATGAATCACTCCATCTTGCTGAGCGGTCTGAATGCACTGAGGACTTAAACACAAGGTATGTTTAGTGTCCGAAACAGATAGGAGGTTTCTGAGCCCATAATTATACTGTTTCTGTAACTCTTGTTCACAAAGCTGACTTCCTTGAACACAAATCCAACAGTACACACAGGAGAAAGAGCCGGACCAGCCCTTCTATAAAAGGTATTTTCTAGATAACAGCCAGCCAAGATCTATTTCACCTTTGATGAACCCGAGAAAGAGATGGGAATGAAGAATTGCAAGATGGGCAGRAAACTGGCTCCGGAGGAGGCAATAAGACAAAATACCAGTTGGGTTGCTGCTGGTGTTCTCCAGGATGGATAAAGTATGTCAGTTTAAGAAAGGTCTTGGCATAGAAGGCGGGATAATAGCTGTGACACAAAGCTGCTCTTGAGAACTGGAGTGACAAAAGCAGGACGAAATGCAACAGAATGAAAGGTGAGGCACTCGGGATTGACCTCCTTACGTAGCTCCTATGCACTGCTTCGAGGAAAGCGGGTGCACGCCAACAATTCTCTACCAGAAGCCAGCCCTGGGTGAGGAAAACCCTCCAGATCTTTGCCACCCACATGAAACAAGGGATTGATGCAAGGGAAAGAGTTGTTGAAGTTTGTTGAAGAAATAAAGGCACCTAAGGGGAGGGCTGATCATCACATTCCTCCCAGATACCCAGATCACAATCTCAGCCTTCAAAAAAACAAAAAAATCTTTTTTGAATTCTTGTTTCCTAGTTCCTCTCTTGTTAATCTCTGCAAACAGAGACGTTTTCACCCACATTATCCTGCTTCCTTCTCTGAAAGGCAGCAAGAACAGAGGGACAGAACCCTCCAGCCACAGAAATCCATGGGCTAATCATCAGGTGGGTCACGAAAGCCCAGTTTGTTTCACTTCTACTGGAGAAACTCACTGAACTGTGCTTTGGATTTGCTAATTAGAGCCAGACCTTCAACAGTTCGCAAGGTAACTCCACTTACCCTACCCCAGGCACCCCTCGCTCACCTCTCGCCTCCAGAGACCGCCGGGGAGTTCGGGGGGACCCGCTCCTTGGGGCATGGTTTTGCAGGACGCCAGCCTGCGCCGAACTTGCTTCACGGTTTTGCTAAGCTGCGGTTAAGAGGCAAGGTAAAGAGAAGAGAAAACAAGAGGTCACCAGCTGCTTTCCGTGAGGGCTACACYGAGAAGTTTAGCTGCACAGAAGAGATCTCCTAACATACCCTGCTCCAACCAAAATGCTTTATCAAGGGAGCGCAACAAAACGCACAATTAGCTTCACAAATAGGTATAAGGTAACCTGCAACCCCCGGTGTCTTTCCGAGCTGCCCCAACACCCTGAAATCCCCATCTAGGCAAGGTAAAGGGCTCGGTTACAGCTCATCCACTCCCAAATCACTTTGCTGAGCTGCCAGAAGTCCCAGATCCCCAATTGTCCTGCCCCGGTGTCCAGCCAGAAGGGATTCTCTGCCCCAAGGGAAGCGGTGCTTCAACTGGACTAACTCCAGCTCCTAAGCGAGCACACGTGCTTTCTAGAATGCCAAATGCAGCATAAGCATCACTATTGAAAAAAAAGCTTAAACCAGTCCCCAAGGAAGGTTTTCCAAGATTTTGCGATCCCATACTCCCGGTCTGCAGGAAACAAGCTGCGATGAGGTGGCACCACCTAGTGCCACCTCTCCGACACAACACGCCTGCACAGCAACAAGTCCCTGCGTACGGAGGGAAAATTCACTGCAGCGGGGCAAGTACAACCACAGCATCCTCCAAGACGACACCTACTATCAGTTTTGAGGCTCTGATAAGAGCTTCGGAGGAGTATAACAACATGCAGTAAACCAGAGTAAAAACATAAACCAACGTTTCGTTCAGTATAAAAAAAAAAAATTAGGGATGTGTTGTAAAAGTGGGTAGAAAGATGAACATTGCCTGTCCTCCATTTCAAACCACGAGCACCCAGCAGGACGAAGCAAGGATGAAGAATGCAGGAGGGGCAGGGCTCACCTTGGCGGCTTGCTGCTGGAACGGCTCGCTTTGCATCCCTTGCCGCTGTGCCGGGACGGCACGAGCATCGGCACCGCAGATGGCGGGCGCGGGGTGACTCCGAAACAGGCACGTGTTCTTCCTGGGGGTCAAGCGTAGCGCGGAGTCCGAGTACCGCACGGCCATGCAGCTCTCCCTCTCTGCCTGCCGGGAGAGAGAACCCCCCCCCCGGAGTTAAAAAGTCACGTGCAAATCTCTAACCATCACCTAGGAGGACATCACCCGCGCTGCGCGGGAGTCGCTGGCTCAATTTGGTGGCATTTCTTGGGGTGGACTCTCCATGTTGAGAAGGGCACAAAGAGCCATCAGGTTCTCAGGGGCTGAAGGTATCCGCGGGCTTTCAGTTTGGAACGGTGCTAGCGGAGTTAGGTGAGGACGTGGCAACTCAACCAGCCCCCCGAGCCCTGGAAACAGCCCAAACACCCCCAGGGTGGCCAAAACCGTGGCCATTTCAGCGCGTTCCCTCCTTGCTCTGCAGTCAGTTTCTGGCAAATCTTCCTAGCAGTTTGTTTAAAAGTAGAAAGGATTAAATATATTCACAGGATAATCTAAACCAAGCCCATGGRGGAAACGGGAATGCGGCAACAGCGTGGAAGTGTTGTTTGCGAACTATTCGATCGCCCTGKAGAAGGGATAGCAGAAACGAGCTGCTGTGTTTAAAACTCGACCAGGAGACATCCACATCATTCACAACTCTGGCTTGGCTATTTTTTAACTCCAGGCAATTCTGCACGGGGCACCGGAACTCTGTTCTTCTCCTGCCCAAGAGAGCCAGCGACCTTTCCGCGGGGAGGCAAAGGGCTTAAAGCACCTTCAGCGCCAGAGCGAGCCAAGGTGTCACGCTGACCTCGCTTGAGGGGACACTGTTTGCGGCTGCAGGGTCTGCCATGACCAGGAGTTTCCTCGTTTTTTTCTTATTAACACCTCGACTTGAGGTCTAGTGGGTCTTTTTTTTTTCTAATTTACGCTTGGTTTCAGAAGAGTTTCTCCTGCCAGACTCCTGGCGAGGCAGGGACAGAGATCTGCTTACCGCTTCGTAGGACTTCTGCAGCTGCTGCTTTCTTCGCATCCTGACCTGCTGGTTCACCCGCTGCTTCACCTCCCCCTGGAAACGTCTCAGGCCGGCTGCCTTCTCCCGCTGCTGCTCCTTCAGCTCCTCCTCCACCTGAAACGCCGAAGCCTGCAAGAGGCGAAAGCAGATTTTTAGGTGAGTTTTGCTACCTCGCAGCATTACAGCGGCTTGTATTCCGTCTTCCCTTCCCACACCTGCATCTACGAGCCAGGCAAGCAGCGCTCAGAGCAAACTTAACGATGTTTTGTTTCAAAATCTGTACAATAACAGCTTGGACAATGTCTATTGAATTGTTTTGAGCTGGGATTGAATCTAGCTAGCCAGGTACGGAGCGCGCACACCTCCTCCTTGAACTCTCTGCAACACAGAAAGGAAAAAAGAAGGCAGCCTCATACAGCAGCTCCTAGCTCCTGCCCCCATGAAAGGATGCTCAAATATTCAAAGCCAGGATCCCTGATCCCTATTAACGCTCTGCAAGAGCAAGGCTGGAAGCGTATCAGGGAAGGAGTTTGCAGAGCACAGCACGGGCAGGGCTACGGCTCTGAGAATGTTTTTACCATCTGAAGTAAAAGATTAAAAGCAATGACCTAAATAAAAAAATCAGGGTGGTTTTTT
>JASVER010000066.1:184898-201934 GCA_030449065.1 Oceanodroma leucorhoa
CCCCTCCCTGCCCCGCCCCCGACATGGTGCGAGGGCCACGGGTTCGCGTCCCGCCGCGGGCGGGCAAGGGAGGGGGGGCGGTGACTGCCCTGTGTCCCCCCAAAGGTATCCCCGAAACAACCCCCTGAGCGTCCCTGGAACATCCCCCAGAGCATCCCCCTGAAAGCCCCCCCAAAATATCCCTACAGTGTCCCCCATAGCGTCCCTGACCCCACCTCAAAGTATCTTCTTATAACATCCCCCCGCAGCGTCCCCCCCCAAGAGCCCCCCCATAGCATCTCCCTATAGCATCACCCCCAAGCATATCCCCCACCCCTTATAGTACCCCCCTTTAKTGTCTCCCCAAATAGTCCCCTACAGCATCCCCCAAATCCCCCCTTATAACATCTCTCTACAGCGTCCTCCCAAAAAGTCCCCCCCAAAACACCTCCCCGTAGCATCCCCCCCACAACATCCCCCCCAAAAGTCTCCCCCCAAAAGCATCACCATCCCGCTGGGGCAGGATTCTCGGAGGCCTCGACCCCTTTTTGGGGCCTGGGAGCCTCCTCTGGGGGGTGGGGGGTGGCTCACTGGGGTGATGAGCTTGGCAGGTCTCAGAGGGGGGGGGTGGGAAGCGGCTCCGGGCATCCTGCCCCGCATCCCCGCTGCCCTATTCAGCGATGCCCGGGGAACCGGCGCTAATTGGCACCRGAGCTGGAACGAAGCCTGGATGCGACTTCGGCTTCTTTTTAAAGCCTGGGAAGAGAAAAAAAGGAGGGGGGAGCTCCATTTGGGGGGGGTCCAGCTTTGCAAAATGCCCCCCCCCGAAAACCCCAACTTAATGGGGTGCTCAGAGCCCTAAATCCCATGGGATTGTCTGCGGAGGGGATGGCAAACCTTAACCTGGCTCGATGGGGTGATGCCCCCGACCTCGAGCATCTCCCCAGGGATGGAGAAAACATGGAAATGGGGGGTTGTAACAGGGGGGGGAAATTGCAAATCTGAGTGKTTTTTCCCCAAATAAATGTCAGCTCGAGGCCGCCGGGGAGGCGAAAGCCACCAGGACACAGGGCTCTATTGAGAAAGGAAAGAAMAAAAAAAAAAAAGGAAAAAAAAAAATAAATTAGCCGGGCGAAGCGCCAAGCCGGGAGCGCCGAGGGACGTGCCCGGAGTGGGGAAGCGGAGCGATTCGGGGGCGAGCCTGCCCGAAATGTGGGGAGCGCCGGCCGCCCCGCGGGGTCACCCCGCTCCCCCCTGCTTGCTGCCGGTGTCCTGGCTCCTGGCGCTGCACGCAGGTAGGGGGTTTTCCCATTTTTCCATAGCTTTTTCCTATTTTTCCATGGGTTTTGAGGGTATCCGGACGGAGGATGCGGTGGGGAGGGGGGTGAGGAGGGTGGTGGTACCCGATGAAGGGAGGGTCTGGGRGGGGGRTTGCTGCGCCATCGACCATCCCCTCCGCTTGGGAGAGGAAAAAAAAGGGGGAAAATTGGGAATAAAAACTGGGAAAAACACTTTTCCAGAGCCAAGCAGGTCCTGCTGGGGGGGTGGATCYGGCACCGGCCAACCCTGAGCTTCTCCCCAGCTTTTCGGCTTTGCCAAAAACCCTTTTTTTGCTCATTTTTCGGCATACCCAAATCTATTTTCTGACCCATCCTTCAGCTTTCCCTAAAAGTCCTTTTTTCACCCCGTTTCTAGGTTCGCTCCCRTTTGCCCCATCCCACTGCAACCCCGGTTGCATCCATCATTTATTCCCTAAATATCCACATTTTGGGGTTCAACGAGCCCCAAACCGCCCCATCCTGGGTCCGGCAATGCGGAAAATCACCTGCAACAATTTTGCACCATTTTACCAAAGTTTGGACCCAAAACCAGCCCCAGGGAGGCCCCATTTCCCTCTGGATGAGCCAAGGATGCAAAGCAAAGCCAGTCGGTTTTGCACGCCAACGACTTTGATTTACACCCTAAAAAAGCTTCAGGGCTGCAGCCAGGGCACCCCAAAAATGCTGCTATGCTTTTTCCAAAGAAATAGGGATTTATTCCATGAAATAGTGGGAAAATGAGGATTTTTGGTGTTTTTTTCCAGCAAGAGCCAGCCAGGAAGGGTGGGAGATCTCCATCCCTAAGCTAGGGATGTTGTAGGAGATGGGAACATTGCCTGATTTACGAATTAACTCCCAAATTTATTACCCAGAGCGGGGAAAAAATTAGAAATCGGGTTAAAAAAGGGAAGAAATGGTTAAAGAGCCGCGATTTGGGGGTGCACTGGGTGCAAGGGTGCATTAAAAGCCGCATCCCCATCCCATGCCTGGGTTTTCCCTGTGGGGGTCCCCTAAATTTTTCGGGTCGGGGCGTGTTTTCGGGGCCGAGCTCTGCGCTGCCGGGGAGGACGGACGGACGGACGCTGCATACCAATAGGTCCCATGACTTTTCGGGCTTGTTTAAAGCCTTTCTTGCTCCCGCTTCRCCCTCCCCAGCTGGTTTTCCCACTCTCCCTTCCTCTTCAATATGGGGTTTGTTCGCCGTCGGATGACGGCATCCGGATGGGGGTTCGCGGATGGGACCCCTGGGCTGGTAACGGGGCGGGGATGAAGCTGYGGTGTTTCGGGGAGAGGGGCTGTTTTGGGGAGTGTCCCCCCCCAAAAAAAGCCAATTTTTCCACTTTTTCCCTGCCCTTTTTGGCTTAAAACCAGCGATGAGGAGCCATGCACRTGCACCGACCCCCGCGATGCGGTTTTGCATCTGCAGCGGGGGGTTTGCTGGACTGGAGCATCCAAGAGGGCT
The DNA here is from genome assembly GCA_030449065.1 of Oceanodroma leucorhoa. NCBI lineage: Eukaryota > Metazoa > Chordata > Aves > Procellariiformes > Oceanodroma > Oceanodroma leucorhoa. The sequence goes on from JASVER010000066.1 coordinate 187,659, forward strand.
GGGGGTCAGAAGCAAAAATCCACCCCACCCCACCCCTGCAATTTTTGGGGCGATGCACACATCTTTGCAAACCATTGCATTGAGCGGGGCACAAGAGGGCTCCCACCCCCATGCAATTTTGGGGGGCTGATGCATGCATCTTTGCAGAGAGTTGCGTCAACCTGGCTGCAGCGGCGCTCCTGCCCTCCCCTGCTGTTTCTGGGAGTGACGCATGCATTTTTGCAAAGCATTGCATCCACCCGGGCACGGGAGGGCTCCCACCCCCCCCATGCATTTTTTGGGATGATGCATGCATTTTCGCAAAAGGTTGAATCGACCCAGCTGCAGGAGAGCTCCCGCCCCCCCATGCACATTTTGGGGTGGTAATGCATGCCTTTTTGYAGAGCATTGCATCAACCCAGTAACAGGACATCTCCCACCCCCCATGCAATTTTGGGGATGATGCATTTTTGCAGAGGGTTGGTTGCATCAACCTGGCTGCAGGAGCACTCCCACCCCCCACGCACCTTTTGGGGGCGATGCATGCGTTTTTGCAAAGGGTTGCATCAACCCGGCTGCAGGAGAGCTCCCACCCCTCAGGCAGCTTTTGGAGGGCGATGCGTGCATCGTTGCAAAGGGTTGCATTGACCCAGCTCCCATGCCCAATGCACTTTTTGGGGTGAGGCAGGCATTTTGCAAAGGGTTGCACCGACCTGGAGGCAGGAGCACTCCCACCCCCCGATGCAGTTTTTGGAGCAATGCATGCATTTTTGCAAAGCATTGCATTGACCCAGCTGCAAGAGCGCTCCCACCTCCAATGCCATTTTGGGGGTGATGCATGCATTTTTGCAAACCATTGCAGTGACCTGGGTGCAGGAGGGCTCCCCCCCCCATGTACTTTTTGGGGGCGATGCATGCATCTTTGCAAAGGGTTAATGCAAACAGCCCACTTGTACGGGCATCCCAGCGCTGGTGATGCATTTTGGGGGTGCTCAGCACAGCTCTGGGAGGGGGTTCCCCATTTTTCTCCGGGCTCAGAGGACCAGGCATCCTGCCCGGACTCGCCACCCCGCTGTCTCTCCCCACCCCAAGGTCTGCTGGCAGGGGTGAACATCACCAGCCCCACGCCGCTGGTCCGTGGCACGGCGGGCAAAGCAGCGCTGCTGTCGGTGCGCTACGCCAGCGCCAGCGCAGACAAGCCGGTGGTCAAGTGGCAGCTGAAGCGTGACAAACCCGTCACCGTCGTCCAGTCCATCGGCACCGAGATCATCGGCAACCTACGGCCCGACTACCGTGACCGCATCCGGGTGCTGGAGAACGGCTCGTTGCTCATCAGCCCCTTGCAGTTGGCCGATGAAGGCGCTTACGAGGTGGAGGTGTCCATCACCGACGACACCTTCACCGGCGAGAAGACCATCAACCTCACCGTGGACAGTAAGTGCGAGAAGGATGTCCAGTGGAGATTGGGTTCTCCATGGGACATCTTCCCCAACCACTTTTTGGGAGGGCTTTCTCCAACTGGGAGGTGGTTTCTGGGGTTCAACCACCCCATGCAGCCAAGCTACATCCCTGGTGGGATTTTGATGTCCCTCTTCCCATCCCCTGGGCCCCTCTGTCCCCTGAGACACGGTGTCACCGTGGTTCCCCCGCTTGCCCGCAGTCCCCATCTCAAAGCCGCAAGTGCTGGTGGCCTCCTCAACGGTGCTGGAGCTCAGCGAGTTCTTCACCCTCAACTGCTCGCATGAGAACGGCACCAAGCCCACCTACACCTGGCTGAAGGACGGGCGGCCGTTGAGCAACGACTCCCGCCTGCTCCTCTCCCCCGACCAGAAGATCCTCACCATCACCCGCGTCCTCATGGCTGATGACGACGTCTACAGCTGCCTGGTGGAGAACCCCATCAGCCATGGCCGCAGCATCCCTGTGAAGCTCACCGTCTACCGTAAGCCACCCGTTCCCCTCTCCCGCAACCCCGGGGCTGGCCATCCCTTGCAGATGCTCCCAGCTAAAATTTTGGGGGTGTTGTCCCCCCTCATTCCTTTCCCCTAGGTCGGAGCTCCCTCTACATCATCCTCTCCACGGGCGGCATCTTCCTCCTCGTCACCCTGGTGACTGTTTGCGCCTGCTGGAAACCCTCCAAGAAGTATGGCTGGGGGTAACGCGGGAGCCAAAGGGCGTTCCTCTTATCTTGTCCCGTCTTGTCCCATCCTGTCTTGTCCCATCCCGTCTTGTCCCATCCCATCCCATCTCATCTCTTCCCATCCCATCCCATCCCATCCCATCCTGTCTTGTCCTGTCCCATCACGTCACATCACATCACGCCTCATCCCGTCCCGTCCCTTCCCATCCCATCCTGTCTTGACCTATCCCATCCCATCTTATCTTGTCCCATCTTGCCTCATCCTGTTTAGTCTCATCTCATCTTATCCCATCCCATCTTGACCCATCCTATCCCATCCCATCCCATCCCATCCGATCTCATCCTGTCTTGACCCATCCCATCCCATCCCATCTTGRCCCATCCCATCCCATCTCATCTTGTCCCATCCCAATTCATCTTGTCCTGTCTCATCTCATCCCATTTAGTTCCATCTCATCTCATCTCACCTCATCTCACCTCATCTCATCTCACCTCATCTCACCTCATCCCATCCCATCCCATCCAATCCCATCCCATCCTGCCTTGATCCATATCTCCTGTCCCGTCCCATTCTATCCCATCCCACCTCATTCCATTCCACCTTGTACCATTCTGTCCCGTCCCATCTCATTCCATCCCATCCCATCCCATCCCACCCCACTCCACCCCATCTCATCCCATCCCACCTTGTCCCATCTTGTCCCATCCCACCCCATCCCAACTCTCCCTCACCACAGCACCGGGCCCTTCCCCGGCTGCGCCGCAGGCAGTCCCCCCACTGCCCCCGCCGTGGTGCCGGTGCTGCCCCATCCCCTATCCCTTCCCCAGGGAGAAGCGGCAAGCGGAGACGCAACCGGCCTCCGAATACGCCGAGCAGGACGAGGAGCGCCTGAAGCACGAGGGTGAGTGCCGGCCCCGGTGCGGCGGCGGCAGGTTGGGGAACGCCAACGCCGCCGGCGCGATAAGCAACGCCTTGCTTCCACGCAGCCGAGGGCATCCCGCGGAGCGGCGAGCACGAGCGCAAAAACCCGGTGGCCTTGTACATCCTCAAGGACAAGGTGAGCGGCCGGCGGCGYGCCAGCTTTGTGCCGCGGTGCCGGATCCCGCACGCTTCGCACACTCGTCTCCCCTTGGCTTTTGGCAGGACTCGCCGGAGGCGGAGGAGGATTCGCCGCCCGAACCCCGCGGCACGGTTGAACCGGGTTACACCAGCTCGCCGGYACCAACAGCCGGTCGTTCGCCGGGACCGGTGGGACGTTCGACTCGTCGTTACCATCGCTCGCCGGCTCGCTCGCCCGCCTCGACGCGGACGCACAGGTCGCCACCGGGCTCGCCGGCGCGTTCCCGCGGCGCCCCGCGGCTGCTGCGGACTGCCGGGGTCCACGTCATCCGGGAGCAGGAGGAGGCCAACGCCGTGGAGATCAGCGCCTGAGCCGGGGGGGGACATGTGCGCGCTTCGGCGGCGGCAAGCGAGCGGGGACACCGGCACGTCCCCGCTCCCGCCACCGGGCATCGTTCGGCTGGGCGTAAAGTCACTAATTTGCTATTGATCCCACCCGGATCCCCTCTTCCGTCCCCCGCCTTCCTGGGGCGTCGCTTTAATGGCTTTCTTGCCGGGACGAGCGTGCAGGGAGCGCGTGGGAAAGCACGCGCGCTTGCCAGGAGCGCGCGGGAGAGAGCGTGCAAGACATGTACCGAGTGTGCAGAGAGAGCGTGCATGCAGTGGGCAGAGAGAGCAATCATGGAGCGTGCGAGAGGGCATGCATGTAGCGTGGAGAGAGAGAGCACGCGTGCAGTGCGCGCAGAGAGCGTGCACAGAGCATGCGAGAAGGCATTTACGGAGCATGCAGACAGCGTGCAGAGGGAGCGTGCACACAGCGCACAGAAAAGCAAGCACGGGGCGTGCGAGAGGGCATGCACGCAGCATGCAGAGGGAGCATGCAGAGAGAATGCATGCAGTGCGCAGATAGAGCATGCACAGGGTGTGCAAGGTGGCATGCACGGAGCATGCACATGGAGCGTGCAGAGGGAGCATGCACGTAGCGTGCAGAGAGAGCGTGCATGTAGTGTGCAAGAGGGCATGTATGGAACATGCAGAGAGAGCGTGCACAGAGGGTGCAGAGGTAGCATGCAGGGAGCATGCACAGAGCGAACAGAGGGTGCGCACAGAGCGTGCAACAGGGCATGTGCGCAGCATGCAGAGAGAGTGTACACAGCGTGTGCAGGGATGTCATGCAGAGAGCGTGCAGAGAAAGCGTGCATGAAATGTGTGGGGAGAGCATGCAGAGTGCGCAGACAGATTACGCACCGAGCATGCAAGAGGACACGTGGGCAGAGCGTGCCTGGAGCGTGCAGAGAGAGCGTGCACAAAGGGTGCAAGGGGGCATGCAGAAGGGTGTGCAGAGAGAGCGTGCACGCAGTGTGCGGAGAGAGCGTGCACAGAGCGTGCAGCTAAGACTGCATGGATTGTGTGGAGGGTGTGCACATGGAAAAYGTGGAGAAAGCGTGCACAGAGCATGCGCATGGAACGTGCAGACAAGGCTGCGCATGGCATTTGCGAGAGAGCATGCCAGCATCGGGAGTGCTCTCCGAGCGCGCGCGYGGAGTATGCAGAGAGCACGTGTGCAGCATTTGCATGGGGCGTGCATGGCGCGTGCAGCGAGCGTGAGGAGAGAGCGTGTGAGCAGAGGGCACGCACGCAGCAGGCGGACGGAGCGTGCATGCACCCTGTGAAAAGAGCATGCACGACGCGTGCGGCTAAGACCGTGCATGGAGCGCGGACGAGCGCGCGGGGAGTGCGCGGGGAGCGCCCACCCGCACCCCACGTGTGCAAGAACGCCGTGCCCGCCCGCCGCAGCACACGGACCCGCGCACGCAGGCGCCCGGCGCTGCACGGAGCCGGGGTTGGGGGGGGGGCACGCCAGCATGCAAGCTCGCCCAAGCGCACACGCACGCAGGAGGCCTAAACGGGGGACTCCCTCCTCCCCTCTCGGCTCCCCAGCTGCACCATCCCCTAAACGTGGGCTTGAAGCCCTGGCCCGAGTGCTGCCCCTCCGCCGCGCCCGGATTTTCTGTGAAAATCCCCCGGTTTTGGGGCGCGCACCGTCGCCTCTYCCCCAGGCCTTCCCGGGAAATAGGTTTAGGATGAAAACCGGAGAGCGGCCGGCCAAGTGAGCCGGGCCCCGGGGTACCCGGGGTGGGTGCCGGGGCACCCTGGGGTGCTCGGGGTGCGCTACTAACCAATAAACTAAACATACTACCCGGCCGGCAGCAGCACCCTTGGGTGTCTTTGTGGGACAGGGTGCCCCCCCCGGGGGGGGGGACACACAAACGAGAGGCGGGTGGCAGCTGAGAACAGATAAGCTTGACGCACCTGGCTGGCACCCAAATTTAAGCTTGCAGAGCCTGGGAGACCCTGCACCGTTCACTCTGGGCCCTACTGATGGCGTCTCCAGCTGAGAGCTCGTTTCTTCTTGTCTTCCTCTGAGCGTAGTGGGGGGGCGGGGAATTTCTTCTGATTAACTAAATTCGTTAACCGCCGGCATCCCCAACTCCGCTGCCTCCAGCTGCTGCCAGTGCCACCGCGACCGGGTGCTCCCACCACCGTGGCTCAGCCGAGCTGTTTGTGTCCATCCCCACCCCCGTCACTTCCTGGCCCCCACGTCCGGCTATTGTCCCCCCCCATCCGGAGCCGGATCCGGCCCCGGTGCTGGCGGGGAGGGACCAGGATTTAGGGAGGAAGCGGGAAGGCCGGCGGGACCAGCATGGCGGGCGGCTGGGCAATGGCGCTGGGCTTGGGGCTCTGCCTCACCGCGCTGCACCGGGGAGGTGAGTGCGGCCCCTTGGGGGGGTTAAAATACTCTTAAGTCTGCCACCCCCCTGCCCCCCCCGGCGGCTGAGACCGTGCCCGCTCGGTGCACCCACCGGCCTCCATGTCACCCCACAGGCTGCCATCCCCCCGGCGCAGCCACCACACCCCAAACCGCAGCTGGTAAGGACACCCCATGGGGATGATGTGGGTGGGGGGACCCCAAAAAAACCTGTTGTCGTCCGTCCCACCCCCACCTATGGTGTCCCCTCCCCACCGCAGCACTGCGGGACAATTTCCGCCTGCAGCCGGGTGATTTGGTGGCCACGGCGGGGCAAGCATTGGAGCTGGATTGCGTGCCACCCTCGGGGCACCCCGAACCCCGCGTCACCTGGAAGAAGGACGGGGTGACCTTGGACTTGACCGGTGACCGGTACATGGTCACCAACGGGAAGTTGCGGGTGGCACCGGCGCGACGGAGCGACTCCGGGGTCTACGTCTGCGTGGCAGCCAACGCGGCGGGTGAGAGGGAGAGCCGGGGCGCCCGCGTCTCCGTCCTGGGTAAGCCGAGGGTCTCCCATGGGTGGTGGACGCGTCATGCCCAGCCTTGGTGCCACGTCCTTGATGTCCCCCCACAGAGAAGCCGACCATCGTGCGGCGCCCAAGCGATGCCGTGGCGGTGGCCGGCAGCACCRTCGAGCTGGCCTGCGGCGCCCAAGGTGACCCGGCGCCGCGGGTGCAGTGGCACAAGGAGCGTGGGGACCTGCCCTGGGGGAGGTAGGTGGTGGCAGGGTGGAGGTGTCGCATCCCCAGGGTGGGGCGGTGATGGGGCTGATGGAGAGCTGGTGACCCGCAGGCACGAGGTGGACCTGGAGCACACGTTGCACCTCTATGCCGTGACGCCCACTGACGCCGGCACCTACGTGTGTACAGCACAGAGCCAGCTGGGCACCGCCGCCGCCACCGCCCACCTCTACGTGGAGGGTCAGTGGTGGGACCTCTGTGGCCTCCACTGCCAGGGACATCCAGGGTCATCTGGGGGTCCATGCAAGGGGAGCCATCTAGCAGGGTCCATCTAATGGGGTTCATCCAAGAGGGTCACCCAAGGGGACTCTGTCCAAGGGGGGTCCAACTAAGGGAGGTCCATCCAAGGAGGTCATCCAAGGGGAGTCCATCCATGGGGATCCATCCAAGGAGGTCTATCCAAGGGGGTCCATCAAAAAAGGGTCCATCCAACTGAGTCATCTAAGGGGGTCCATTCAAGGAGGGTCCATCAAAGGCGGTACTTCCGAAGGGGGGGTCCATTGCAGGACATCCATCTAAAGGCATCCATCCAACAGGTTCCATCCAATGGGCCCACCCAAGCATGTCCGTGTAAGGGGATCTATCTAAGGGGATGCATCCAGGTGGGGGTCCATCCAAGGGGATCCATTCAAGAAAGTCCATCTAGAGGGGATCCATCTAAGCAGGTTCCTCCAAGGGGATCTATTTAAGGGGTTCTGTCCAAGGTGGGGGATCCATTAAAGGGGGATCCACCAAGAAGTATCCATCCAAAGGGTCCATCTAAGAGGGATGCATCAATCGGGGTCTATCATGGGGTCCATCAAAGGAGGTCTATCCAAGACGGATCCATCAAAGGGTGTCTGTCCAAGGGGTCCATCCAAGAGGTATCCATCCAAGGGACCCATTTGAGTGGGTCCTTCCAAGGAGACATCAGGGTCTCCAGGCATGTGTATCTGGGGTAGGTGCCTGGGCAGGTGCTGGAGGACCTTGTTCCTGCCCAGCACTGCTGTTAGCCTCTTTCTGCCCCACAGACCGGCTGCCGATGGGCCGGCGGGAGTCTGTGCCACGGGACCTGCTGGCCATGAGGCTGCACCTGGACAACATCACCGCGCTGCCCACCGCCGCCGTCCGGCTCCGCTGGCGGGTTGGTGTCCCCACCGGAGGGGTGGGATGAGACATAGGGATGAGGCTGGAGCTCCATCCCCATGTCCCATCTGCGTCCCACCACACCTCATAACTCTTTCAACCCCCTCCAGATGTTGACGCCGGGACTGGCACCAGAGGGCTACGTGGTGCTGTACCGCTGCCTGCTCCCTGCCAGCACCTCCTGGGTCCATCACGACGTGGGCAGGGAGCTCAGCGCCGTCATCCCCGCGCTCCGCAGGGGCTACAAGTACGAGTTCAAGGTCCGACCCTACGCTGGAGGGACCCAGGGCTTGGACAGCAACATCAGGCACCTCTGGATACCCGAGGAAGGTGTGCTGGGCATGAGATGCCCCCAGGGATACCAAGGTGAAGGATGGGGGGGTCGGCTGGGGGTCCCAGGTGTCTCAGCACCCCTGTCCCGGCAGTACCAAGCGCGGCGCCCCAGCATGTCACCGTGGGCCAGGCTGAGATGGGGAACGGCACCGTGGTCGTGAGCTGGGAGCCACCTCCTCCTGAGGCCCACAATGGCATCATTCRGGGCTACAAGGTTTGGGGGGATGGGTCGGGGGGAGGCTGGGGGGGCTTCTGGCCAGGGAGGGTCCATCCAAGGGTTCTGTCTAAGGGGGATCCATCCGAGGAGGGAGCCTTTCAAAGGTGGGGTTCTATCCAAGGAGGGGCCGCCCAAGCACTCCAACCAAAAGGGATGCATTTAAGGGGTCCATCCAGGAGGGATCTCAACAAGGGGGTTCATCCAAGGGGCCAACCAAGGTGGAGGTCCATCCCAGGAGATCCATCTAAGCGGGGAATCCATCCAAGGAGATTCATCCAAAGGGTCAATCTAAGGAAAGGGGTCATCCAAGTGAATCTAACCCAGAGGGGTCCATCCAGGGGGGGTTCAACCTAGGGGATTCATCTTAGGGGGGTCATCTGAGGGGTCTGTCTGAGAGGGATCCATCAGTGGGGGTCCATCAAGGGGACTCATCTAAGGGGGCCCATCCAATGGGGTTCATCCCATGGGTGTTCATCCAAGGGGGTCCATGCAAAGGGGTCCATCCAAGAGGGATCCATCAATGGAGGTCCATCAAGGGGATTCATCTAAGGAGGCCCATCCTCTTGGTGCGTGCCAGGTCTGGTCGATGGGCGAGGGCTGGCAGCGCCCCACCAACAGGACAGTGGACGGAGGCACCCACCGCCTGGAAACCCTCCTCCCGAGCTCCGGGGCTGAATTCTGTGTCCAGGTGGCGGCTTTCAACAGCGCGGGGCTGGGGGTCCCCAGCAATGCCACCTGTCGTGTCCTGGGTAGGGGACAGGGAGCAAGATGGGGTGCAGGTGGGGGTCAAGGTGGTGGCACAGGGGTGACGCTGGCGGGACACTTGCAGGGGTGACAGCGGGGAGCAATGGGGTGGTGCAGGTGCTGCGGCAGCCCGCTGTCATCGCAGCCGCTGGCTCGCTGCTTTGGTTGGCCTTGCTGGCCCTCCTCCTCCTCCTCTGCCAGCGCCGTGCCAGCCAGGACGCCGCAGCTCGTCGCAGGTGAGCGGTTGTGGGGTGGGGGACGTGGGGGGGTCCCCGGCGTGGTGGGGACGGGACACCCTSATGGCACTCCTTGCCCCACAGGCTGGTGGCTGGTGACTCGCCGTGGCTCAGTGGCCCCTGGAAACCCAGCTGTGCCCCCCAAAACCTCAGCAGCAGCAGCAGCCTCAGTAGCCGGCTCCTGGGCAGCGATGGCAGGGACCCCCACCCCTCCAGTGAGTCCCGGGGCTGGGACCCCCCCCATTACCATGGGACCCCCACCCCTACAGTGAGCCCCTGGGGCTGGGACCCCCATCTGATGCCATGGGACCCCCACCCCGTGCCATGAAACGCCCCCCACAGGGTGCTCTGGGACCCCCACCTGGTGCCATGGGACCCCCACCCCGTGCCATGAAACGCCCCCCACAGGGTGCTCTGGGACCCCCACCTGGTGCCATGGGACCCCCACCCCGTGCCATGAAACGCCCCCCACAGGGTGCTCTGGGACCCCCACCTGGTGCCATGGGACCCCCACCCCGTGCCATGAAACGCCCCCCACAGGGTGCTCTGGGACCCCCCTGGTGCCATGGGACCCCCACCCATCCCAAAGAGACCCCCACATGATGCCATGGGACCCCCACCCAGTCCCCTGGGACCCCCACCCAGTTCCATGGGACCCCTCACCTACTGCCACGGGACCCCCACCCTATGCCTGGGACCCCCCGGTGCCACGAGACCCCCACCTGGGTGCCCCCCATTGCATGTGGGACCCACTCTGCAGGCAGCAGGGACCTGGGGACAGACAGAGCCAAGGATGGAGGGGACAAGGGACACCCGGCTCAGCACCCATGGGTGCCCTGACTGCTCTCACCCCTCCAGCCCTGTCCTTGGAGCCGCCGAGCCTTGGCCCCCCCACGCCCCCCAGCTGCAGCAGCCTCCCCGGGGGGCACCCGCCGCCCCTTGGGGACACTGGGTGCTGCAGAGGGGGGCACCCCGGGGTGCGCACCTCACCCAGCTCCCCGAACCCTGCACCCTGGGAGCGCATCCGCAAGAGAGGTGGGTATTGGGGGGGGGGGGGAACACGAGGGGACACAGGGAACACCGGGCTTATGGCTCTGTGTCCCCCCYGCCCCATGCAGAGCTGCACCAAGTGCACAGCACCCCGGTGCTCACGGGTGGCCCCGGCCATATCCCCGTCACCGGGAGTGGAGGTGAGTGGGGGACAGATTTTGGGCTGGCAGCCGGGTGGCCTCAGSAAAGGGGACATGACGGTGACACCGACACCGCCGTGCTGGCCGGAGGGGACCCACGGCGGCTGCCGGTCTTCAGCTCCCCAAAACCACGGAGGGGCAGTGCCTCGCTGGCGTCTGGCATCACCGGGTCACCGGTGACACCCCCGAGGCCACCCCACGCCTGGCACCCGCCGGTGACCCGGTAAGTCTGGGTGTCCCCATCCTGGGGACGCAGATGGGTGCCCTGCACCCCAACCCTGTGCTGCAAAAGCCACCGTGTCCCTCGCACCTGCAGGTCCCCGGCCACTGCGTGCCCCAGGGACGTGTCCCTAGTCACCAGGCGCCCCAAGGACATGTCCCCAGTCACCGGGATCCCCAGGGACACACCTCCGGCCACCCGGCACCCCAGGGACACATCCCTGGTCACTGAGAGCCCTAGGAATGTGTCACCAGTCACCAAGTGCCCCAGGGACACGTCCCTAGCCACCGAGCACCCCAAGGACATGTTCCTGGCCACCAGGCACCCCAAGGACCCATCACCAGCCACCAGGCACCAGAGGGACAAAACCTCGGCCACCAAGCACCCTGAGGACACGTCCCTGGTCACCAAGTGCCCCAGGGACATGTCCCCGATCACCAGGCACCCTGAGGAGATGTCCCCGGTCCCCAGTCACCGCAGGGACACGTTCCTGGGCAGCAAGTACCCCAAGGACATGTCTCCAGCCACCAGACACCCCAGGGACCCATCACCGGTGACTAAGTGCCAGAGAGACATGTCACCAGCCACCAGGCACCCCAAGGACATGTCTCCAGCCACTGGGCACCCCAGGGACCCATCACTGATGACCAAGCGCCAGAGGGACATGTCACCGGCCACCAGGCACCCCAAGGACAGGTCCCCAGCCAGTGGGCACCCAAGGGACACGTCCCCGGTCACTAGGCTCTCCAGGGAGAAGTCCCCAGCCACTGGGCACCACAAGGACACATTCCTGGCCACCAGGTACCCCAACATGTCCCTGGCCACCAAGTGCCCCAGGGACCTATCACCAGTGACCAGACACTCAAGGGACACATTTCTGGCCAGCAGATATCCAAAGGACATGTCACCGGCCACCAGGTACCCGAAGGACACATCCCCGGACACCAGGCATCCCAGGGACACATCCCCAGTCACCAGGCACCCTGAAGAGATGTCCCCCGTCACTGTTCACCGGAGGGACATGTTCTTGGGCAACAGGTACCCCAAGGACATGTTCCTAGCCACCAGGTACCCAGGGACCCATCACTGGTGACCAGGAGTCCAAGGGACATGTTCTTGGGCAACAGGTACTCCAAGGACACATCTCCAGCCACCAGGCACCCAGGGGACAAGTCCCCAGTCACCGGGCGCCTCTCACCAGCATTCAGCGACGGGGTCCTCACGCCGCAGCGGGTGGCCGAGGACCTGGAGATGGACCAGGACACCACCTGCCCCAGGTACGCCCCATCCCCCTGGGACACCACCATGGTGGCAGCACCCCCCAGTGCCAGCAGCGTCCCCAACGTGTCCTCCGCAGCCCCCTGGCACCGCCCACGCCGCGGTCCTTCTCACCGCCGCACACCTACGGCTACATCTGCGGGCCACCAGCCTCTGAGCTGGGCGAGGAGGAGGAGGAGGAAGAGGAGGAGGAAGACCGGCCAGCAACGAGGGGCTCGCCGGGGGGGTCGCTGCTGAATGGCTGGGGGTCCGTCTCAGAGGACAACTTCGCCAGCGCCCGCTGCAGCTTGGTGAGCTCCTGCGATGGCTCCTTCTTCCTGGACGCCAGCTTCGCCCGGGCGCTGGCCGTGGCCGTCGATGGCCTCTGTTTAGGCCTCGAGGACACCGATGGAGGCTACGGGGGTGAGCAAATTGTCCCCAGACCCCCCCTCTGACACCAAGCATTGTCACCTCCCCGGAGGAGGTGGCCCCATCGTGACCCCATGGTGATGCCACCATCTCCTGCCTTCTCCCCAGCAGGTCCCTCACCGCCACCATCACCCTTGGAGGGGGTCTTCTTGCCTGGGGTCACCATTCCCACCTGGGACTGGGGGACAGCGCTGGGGGTCCCACGGAGAGCCGGGACAGAGGTGGCCACGGGCATCCCACAGCACGGTAAGCGTCGCCCCGACGCCGGGGTGATGGGTGCTGGGGGCGATGCGGGGTGTCACCCATTGCGGGGTGCTGGAAAATGTCCCCTTTTCTTTCCAGGTGGCCGCGGGACGGGGAGTGGCAGCCCCTGGGCCAGGGCGGGCGACGAGCCGAGGACAGGAGGGACAGGAGCGTGGCGGTCCCCAGGGTGTAGGACGCGGCAAGGCCAGAGTCCCCTCGGCTCGGCTAAAATCCAGCTTTATTAAGCAGTTCCCCAAAAAGGGGCTCTTTGCTAGCAAAAGCCACCCACAAAGGGTGGATGGCACCAAGGTGGGTGGGTGTCCCTTCTTCTCTGGCATTCTTGTCCTCCCCAAGTGTCCTCATCCTTCCCCAGTGTCCCCATCCCTCCCCGAATTCCTCATCCCTCTCCAGCATCCTCATCCTCCCCAAGTGTCCTCATTCTCGCCAAGTGTACTCATCCCCTCCAAGTGTCCTCGTCCCTCCCCAGTGTCCTCCTCCTTCCCCAGCATCCTTGTCCCCCAACCATCCTCATCCAGCCCAAGTACCGTTGCCCATCCCAAGTGTCCTTCCCCGGGGTCATTGTCCCCTCACCCGCCCTCATCCCCGTTGACCGTTCTCATTCCTTCTGACTGTCCTCATCCTTCCTGACCATCCACATCCTTCCTCCACATCCTTGTCCCCCCTCAATCATCCTTGGCCCTCCCAAGTGTCCTCATCCCTCCCAAACCACCTTGTCCTTCCTGAATGTCCTTGGGCCCTCTCCGAGTGTCCTCATCCCTCCTAACCATCCTCATCCCCAGGGTCCTTAGCCCTCCTGAGCATCCTCATCCTTCCCCAGCTGTCCTCGCCCTCCCCAAGGCTCCTCGTCCCTCCCCACCATCTTCATCCCCCTGTGACCATCCTCCTCGTGCCTCCCTACTGTCCTTGCCCCTCCCAAGCAACCTTGTCTTTCCCAAGTGTCCTCTTCCCCCCAGCGATCCTCAGCCCCTGGGTGTCCTTGTCCTTCCCCAGTGTCTTCATCCCCCCAAGCATCCTTGTCCCTGAACGTTCCTTGTCCCTCCCCAGCACCCTTGTCCCTCTTCAGTGTCCTTGTCCTTGTCCCTCCCATATATGTTTGTCCCCCCAACTGTCATCCCTTCCAACCACCCTCATCCCTCCCAGCCATCCTTGTCCCTTCCCAGCCTCCTTGTCCCTCCCAACTGTCCTTGTCCCCAGGGTCCTCACCCCCTCTGAGCATCCTCCTCATCCCTCCCCACCGTCCTTATCCCTCCCCAGGGTCCTCATCTCTCATGACTGTCTTGGCCTCCCCAAGCATCCTCATCCCTCCCAACTGTCCTTGTCCTCAGGGTCCTCCTCCCTCCCTGAGCATCTTCCTCGTCCCTCCTGAGCATCCTCATCCCTCCCCAGTGTCCTCATCCCTCCCAGCTGTCCTTGTCCCCAGGGTCCTCATCCACCCCTGAGCATCCTTGTCCCTCCCCAGCATCCTTGTCCCTCTCCAGCATCCTTGTCTGTCCTGAGCATCCTTGTCCCTCCCAAGCATCCTTGTCCCTC
>JASVER010000066.1:228958-252089 GCA_030449065.1 Oceanodroma leucorhoa
GCATCCTTTGGCCCTGGGTGCAGGGTCACTGTGTCCCCAGGGCTCAGCCCAGCCTTTGGCCCGGGGTGAGGGGGCACCGCGTCCCCTGAGCTCAATCCCTTCAGGAGCTCCCCTGAAGCATCCTCTGGCCCTGGCTGTGGGCATCCCCTGGGCTCAGCCCATCCTTTGGCCCTGGGTTTGGGGGCATCGTGTCCCTTGGGCTCAGCCCTTCGGGGTCTCTCCATGCTGGTAGCTTTCCAGAGCATCCTTTGGCCCTGGGTGTGAGGCACCTCATCTCCTGGGATCACCCCGTCAGGGTCTCCCCACGCAGGCAGTTTTCCAGAACATCTTTTGGCCCTGGCTGTGGGTGTCCCCTGAGCTCAGCCCCCCCTTTTCCCCTGGGGTTGAAGCACCCCGTCCCCTGGGCTGAGCTGCTTGGCTCCCCGCAGCACCCAGTTGGCATCTCGTGGCCCGGAGCAGGCTGGGTGCCACGTCCTGCGGGTTCAGCCCTCACACCTCAGCCTCCAGCAGCATCTTTTGGACCCGGGCGCTGCGTCCTTTGGGTTCAGCCACTCGGTTCCCCCTGCGTGGGTGGGCTGCGGCAGCATCCTTTGGCCCTGAGGAGGGGGGGACGCAGTGTCCCAGCCCTCACATGGACAGCCCCCAGCAGCATCCTTTCCCCTGGGTTTTTGGGGCACTGCATTCCCTTAGGATGCCTCCTTCGGCCCAGAGTGGGTTGACTCACTCCCTTTATGTGTTCTCCAGCATCTTCTGGCCCTGAGGGGGTGGCACGAGCTGCTCCCTCAAGCCCCCATGGGAAAAGGGGGCTCCCAGTTATTCCAGTAACGAGGGGTGGCTCAGGCTCTGGTTGCCCTCGTGCACTCGTGGCTCCCTCCTTCGCTTTGGAGTTGCTTTACGGGGTACAACATCTTCCCCTGGCTCGCACCAGAACATGCTGCGGTCTCAGAAACCTCTTTAATAATTGAGCTGCGTTAAACAGCCCGATGGGCCGCGTTTCCTCTGGTGGCAGGTTTTAAAGAGGGATCTTTCCAGTTGCATCCTTCCCTGGGGAAAAGGGAAAGGCTGGGTTTGGTGTCCGGCTTGGGAGCAGCCACTCCGTGCATCCTGTGTTTATGAAGAGGAGATATTTGGAGGGACCATGGATGGGGTGGGAATCACTGCAGGGTTTCAGTTTGTAAAATGAAGTCAGTGAAGCTTGGAAGGGCGAATTAAATACTCCGAGCTCCCTCCGGCTTTTATTTTCCCCTTTTATTACCCATTAGGCTGCTTAAAATGCCGATCAATTAAAAAAGTAACGTCTTATTATTGCTAGGGATCAGCGAGGCTGGGTATTTCTCTGTTCCTCTTCTCATCCGTTAAATACAGCTCTGCCAGCACAGCTAGGCTGGGATTCTCCAGGTGTATACGCCTGGGCTGCCTTTGAGTAGCAAAATACATGAAATAAGGGGTTCTGCAGTATCGTGGATGCTCAGGAATAAGTGGGAGACTCACCCTTCAGTCCCTGTTAATTAGAACAGCCTTTGTCCCTGAAAGTAAGTGGTCAAAACGAAGCAACCCCCTTTCCTCTAGCAGTTTTAGTTTCTTAATATATTTTCCTTGTGTCATCTCATTGACTCCGTGTATTTGCTGCTCAGGGATTTATTTCCCTTGAACGCATCCAAATATTTTTTGAGAGGAACGTTGCTGCACTGCAAAACCTCTTCGGGTCCCTTGTTTTCTCAGCGGCTTTCAAGGTGCTCGTTGCTTAAGTTGGTTCTTCCGTGGAACTTTGGGCTTTGCCAGAAGCTGATACGCGATGGAGAAGTTACTTGAGGCCGTTTGGCTTCGTCTGCAAGACTCTGATGGTTTCGGGTTGTGGTGGGAGTTTATGCAGCGGCTGCAGAGAACCACTACCCCAATTTTGGCCGCAGGCTCTGCAACCATTAATGCTTTGGGAGATGCTAAGCAGGTTGTGAGGAGAAGTTGTGCTATTAAAGCCGCCCAGAACTGGCTGTTCGGGTTCAGGTGATGCTTTTGGATGGAGCTGATGATGGATTGTGGCTGCTTTGGGGCCAGAGCAAGGGTTTTGGTGACTGCTGGAAGATCCCATCATCCCGGCGGTTTGTGAGCTTCTTGCAGAGAAGGACTTCTCCCCCTTTCCCTTAAGAAGTGATGCTTGAACACATCTTTGCCCGTGAAATGTTCAAGCTTGAAAGAAACCACACGTCACGTACATATCAAACAGCGTAGAGGGAATAAAAGAGCACACGGCGTATATTTATCACCTTGTAATGGCTCCAAGAGCAGCCCTGTTAGATCTTTCTGGATCAACGCGCAATACGTTGGGGCAGACTCTTCTTCAATAACGTCTGGTTGAAAGGTCCGGCTGGAAGGGGGTTGTCCGCTTTCCATCCTSTCCTGTGCCTGTAGTCATTCACAGCTTGGCTTGTCCTCGGGCTGTCTTCGGGGTGAAGAACAGCCGTTCCACCTCAGTTGTGTCCGGCGGCCCACACCCGTCGTGGTGTTGCCTGAGCTTTTGCGTATCCTGGATTCTCCCACCGTGGGGGTTGTCATCGGTGCAGTCGGCTGGAGCCGCAAAAATGTGGCTTTTTCCAAAGCCTTTGGGCTCGCAGTAGGTTTTTCACTGGAATGGCTGTGAACCCCAGCTCATCGGAAGCTGGGGTTTCTCACGAGAGCCAAGAGTTGGCCTTATTACYGGGATTATTGAGATAGTTGCGGTAGCCGCTGCCAACCTTAGAATCCCAATTTTTGTAGAATTCCAGGCGGAATCAGCTGCTCGACTCTTTCATGCCTGACCGAGAGCAAAAATCGCTCCTGGCTGTGGAGGGGTCAGTGCCTGAAGTCACCTTTAAGACAGAGTAGGAGGACTTGAACACGCTGTTGGAACAAGGGGAGGTCACAGGCACTTCGTAGTCCTCCGCTGTCGGCTGCCTGAGCTGAAAGCAGAGCCGGGGAGATGGTGATGAAGCTCCATCTTCCATTTATGCTCCGTAATGCTCCATATTGCCCTGATTTTTTATACTTAAAGCCCGTCAAGGGAGAGTAGCGTGAGGATTTGCTGGTGTATTGTAAATGCAAATCGTGCTTAAAACGTATTGGATTCAACTTATTTTATAAATGCATTTTAGATAAGAACTCGATATTGGCTTTCTTCAGGACACCTGCCCTCCCTGGACTCTGCCAAATCTTGAAGAGTGAGTTAGAAATGAGCTGGAAAGGAAAAAGTCAACTCGGAAGAAGGAAGTTTTCCAGTTGTGTCGCATAGRTGCATTCTCTCCTAATTCAAACAGGATGCAAAGTAAGGTCCCGCTTCAGATTTTTCGTCTGTCTCTTTAACATCTGCATGTGCTTTTCTGCACATAGGCAGTGCTGGCCCGCAAGCTGGGAGCGAGACCGCTGTTGGGTTCGAGCCACTCTGGAAGTGTCTGTTTCAAATTTAGGGATTCACACATAACGGTTCCAGCAGCTCTTCCTGGTTTCTTCCTTCGGAAGGAGACCTTGAATCTGATTTTGTGGCTCTGAGGTCGGTGGATTGGTGATTTTGGCAATCGGGAGCTACAGGAGGATTGAAACGTCTCGATTTCTGTCTGTTGGGTTCCCGGAAAAGCTTTCCTGTGCTCTGTAGTTTCCTCATCCTGTTGTATCCTTAATCCTTGCTGGTTTAGTAATATATTCTGGCTGTCCCTATGACGTTAAAGACTCGTTTACTAAAGCGCACGTGCTTTTCGTCCAGCTCTCCTCCTATTTCCCAAGTATAGGGAAATCCCACGGTCAAGGATTTAGCCTGGTTTGTGTGCCCTGAAACTCATCACCTCTCCGCAGCAGTGTGCGGAGAGCCTTTAAGTTTTAAGGTTTGACCTTAGCGCTGGTCAAAGGCAGCCGACGGAATTTTAAGGCAGCCGAGGGAATATTTGGCAAAACCCTTTCCAGACTCGCGTGCTGATTTTGTGCCCTTCGCTTGGCGGTGTTGTTTCGGCCAGAGAGCAGGAGGTTTTAACCGCAGAAAAATGAGCCGTCGCCTCATGCTGTGAAGCTGCCGTACGGAGGCCAAAAGCCGACGTACCCAGTATGTATTCTTCGAGATTGCTTTCTGTCGGGTAATACGCTGGGTCGTCGTCGTTTCATCTTCTTCCAGCCTTCGCACGTGGCTGCAATGGCAGGGGGATGCTCTGGGAAAGTGCAGGTGAGCTCAGGTTTTACAGTTGCCGCTGACCAGTGCAGAGCTCTGCCGGTCAAGGGTCATTTTCAGGCAATAAAGGCTTGTTTTATTTTAAAGGGGTGTTCTTGAAATAACGTGCTCCGGTTGATTTTTCCAACACTGGATCTTAAGCGTTTTGTAAATCCGCAGAGGAATTTCTGCTTCTGTTGCATGCATCTTTCTTCCATCGAAGGTGGAATCCAAGACTCGCTCTCCTGACAGCGCTCTGCTTAGCTGAGCTGCGAGAGCGTTTTGGTGCTAGAAGTTCCCCGGCTGCGGTTGCAGCTAACGAGCCTTTCTAGAGCAGAAAGAAATCCCTCCTTAGAAGTTGCCGTTCAGCAGCAGGAGACTGTTAAAATGAATTCGGGGGCATTTTTAAACATGTCATTTCTTCAGCTACCGCGGAAATGCGGGTTCTGCTTTTATTTTGTGAGCGAGCCGCTGAAATTTGTTCGCCTCTCCCCGGAGTCGGTGCCAAGCCATTTATTCAAAGAGGAGCGGCTCCAGCATCTAGCTCCCRGCTGCAGGAATTCACAAGTCCCGCTGCTGATCGCAAACCCGCTCCCCTGGCGTGGATTTTTCTGTAGGTAGCGACCTCCCTCTCACCCCAGATGGGTGACTGGGGGTTTCTGCTGGGTTGTCCGCTAAGCGTGTAATTTATTTTTCAAAGGAAAAATAAGTACCTTGAAGACACTGGTGAAATACTCAGAGAGAACGTAGGCACAAAGGGGAGAAGCAAATGCCGCGAACCCACATGAAAAGGGAAGGAATGAAAAATTACGCCTGAATATCAGCTGTTGGTGTTTTCTTGCTTTAAGCTGTATGTAAAGTGATGACGACAGGGGCTTATTTGTAATGGGGCTGTGGTTTTAGCTGCTTTACGATGTGAACAATCTATTTTTAAATCTTATGCGAAGTTGTTCTTAAGGAAGGAAAAGTGGCACTAACTAGACTGTCTCAGAAGCGACGCTTCCCGTAATCTAGTTTGACCTCCTGCGTGATACGGGAGATGGGATTTCACCCAGAATTTCATCGCTGRGTCCAATAACGTTGAGCAGAGCAGCTGTCTCTTAATTTGAAGATCTCAAATGATGGAGCACCGATACGTTTTGTAGCAACCGACCAATTGTCCACCTTCAAAACAGCTTTGCCTTCTCTTTCTTTTGGATACGTTTTATCTTTGTCTTGCGCTTGTTAACTCAGGCCCAGATCCTCGTCCGGGCAGCTCCACCGGCTGCAATGTGTGCAGGAGGTGTTCAAGTTACCTCCGGATCTTTCTTTGGCTTAAATAGATTCAGATGCGCTGGGTTTTCCAGGCTGGCTCGTTTCTTGTCGTTCCTCGAATCCTCTCCAGCAGCCCAGCTTCTCGCTGGAGGATCTCACGGACCCCGGTAGGTGGGAGCAACTTTCCGTTGACATTTATAAGCCGTCAGAAATAAACTCTTCGGTGACAAAGTACAGATTTATTTGTTTTACTCCTTCTTGGATGTACTGTGGGGCTGCAGTTGAGGAGCATCTCTGGAAGGAGAGCATCATGTGGAGTGAACCCTCTTGCAGAGCAGCTGCATCCACTCTCTTCGGCCAGGGTATTTGCAGAGCGGTGTCGTGCCGGTAGGCATCTGTCTCGCTTTGCACGTGCAGGACGAGTGTCTTTACTGTCCAGTGGCTTCTGCAGCCGTGTTGTGCGTCTATAATACTCTGGTCTGGCGGTTTTGGCATACCTGGGTCATCCACTGCTCATTGCATGGGTGCAAAACGATTCCCAGAGGGAGCTGGGAGCGAGCCGGCAGGTTGTCTTGTTGAGACAGAAACAGTTGATGGCCAGGAACTCGTTGCAGAAGGGCAAACTTGCTAAACTTGAACACCGAATCTCAGTTTGGGAGATTTGTGAACATTAAGGCTTAGTTTGGGAGCACACAGTTTTTCCCTGTTGTGCTCCTTGATTATGGAGGACTTGGAAAGGTGTTAAAAATCCTCCTTCTGATTTTTATCACTTGCCCTTAGCCAGCCCACGCAGGCAGGCGGAAATTTTGGGCATCCCATTGGCATCGGTTATTGCAGAGGCTGCTTTGACGTCGGGAAGGAGTGCCGGTGGCAGGGATGCAGGAGGTGTTGGGTGGTTGATCGTGGATTTTGTTTGGTTTGGAAGTGACTGGATGCACYGGAAATGCTCAGCAGAATGAAGCTGGTGTGRAAGCGTACGGCTTTGAGCGCCAGGRTGGGGGCAGATTGGCTATCATTACTTTTCCTGGTTACCTTCCATCCTGCTAAGTGTGTAAATTTAGGGGCCAAGTAGGTGACGCTCTCCGGATTGCTGTGGTCTCACCAATTACCAACGCTTGACCACTGGTTCTGGTGAAAATTGGAGTTAAAGCCACCTTTGGTATTTCACTTCCAGCTTTTCCCGTGGATTTAGATATTGCTCTCCACTGATAAATTTTTCTCRACACAGCTGAAGGCAACTGGCATGGACCTTCCTCTAGAGACACCCGGCCCCAGGATGGGCAACGACGCGCTGCTAGGATGGTGTTGGGCATAAAGTTTCTTAGCTTTCTGAACTACGCGAGAACGGTTCCGCCTGCGCTGATGCTTTCTGCCGCTCGGCTGAAGCTTGTTTTGGAGAGGAGCATTTTCCCTCCCGCCTGCGGGAGGGTTGGTGCCGCTCTTCATCTTCTGGAGGGGCTTGTGGCCTTGCTCCACTCATTCATCTGAGAGCGAGGACCAGCAGGGATTTGAGTCTGTGTGGACTCTCGTGGCTTGCTGATAGCAGAGATACGACCTCTTGAGTACATCTCGGACCTCTTTGGTCCAGACTGATGTACTTTGGGCTTTCCTCGAAAGGCAAGCGCTGTGAGTGGCGTAAAGATGTTTGTCCCGATCGCAGTGGATGTGTGAAACTTCAAGTTTGCTTTTAGGAATGAGTGTGTTTCTGAAGGCAAGGCAGTCTACTCAAGCGCGGCCTTCGCTGCTCTAAAGTAAGCAGCGGTGGTTTTTAAACGCTGTTTTTGAGCAGGTCATGCCAGGACTGGGTTGAACCTTACTCCTGTGTCTCTGCAAGCYGAGCTCTGTCTGTAGGACACCTCCATCCCATGTAAACTCTTTCACAGAGCCAAAAGTCTTTGGCTGTGGTGGGTATGGGCACGGCAGAGGGTTTCGCTGCCTTCTCAAACTCTAACCCRTTACTCTTCTTTTCCTCCAGTGCTGTCTTAAACCAGGAGCTCGGCACGTCGGGAGATGGAGGTGCCCAGCCATCTGCCTTTCCACAGGCAATACCGGAGAGTTTCTTCTCTCTAGGTGTCTAGCCCGATTAGCATCAAATCCCTGAGAAGGGTGTGAATAATTTTCTCTCTCAGCTCTCTAATAGCAGCAACTGATGGAGCATCTTCGCGGGTGGCTATTTTCAGACGCAAGGTGTAGCCCGCCGCTGCTGCGGGGAATTTCGTCGTCTCTCGGCACCGCGTATCACTGCGTGACTTCCTCACCCAGCTAACGAACTCAACCTAACACGCGCCTTGCCTGCCTTGACTGACATCCCTTATCTGTGTCTTCTAGGTGACTTTACTTCTTCAAGTCATTGTCCAAAGCGGTCTCTGGTTCCTATCTTGATCAGACGATCAACTTGTCTGTGTTCCCCCTCACCACCCTTCTCCCCCTTGGGACATTCCCATCGCTTTCCTTGTGCCATACCGGRGCCAAATCCTTCAGGAAGCCCCTGTGTCTTCAGGCACATCAGGATACGATCGAGGCTTCGCTCTTCGGTGCAAAGCGTGATTTATTTTGACTGCCAGGGTGTCCCYGGGTGCTGTGATGTGGCAGCCACCTGTGGGGCTGGAGCCTTTGCAGACGGGGTCCGTGGCAGGTTCTGTGGTGCGCGCCTGCAAAATTTTAAGGGAGGGTTTGCACGAGGCTGCTCATGTTTTGCAGAGGAGTGTTACGACTYGGTGTCTCATGTTGGAGACACGTTGAAGTCGTCAGCTACCTTTCCGCAGCGGCGTATGGCTCGCTCGAGAGTTTAAGGTGCTCTTTCTTCTCCTTTTATTCTGGATAGGCCACAGAAATGGAGCTTCTCGTGGCGACATCCCATGTAAGTCTCACGTTCTCCTGCCTTGYGCACGTCTTTTAACTTAAAAGTTCGTGAGCTAGCAAGTTGAGCAGAGCTATCAGACCACTGTAGTCAGTTCTGTTTCCTTGTGCTCCCACCAACCAACTCAGGAATGAAGATTTCAAGAGCTTTCACTGTGCCGGCCATCCCTATGTCCCCCACAACCACTCCAGGCTTCAAAAGCCATTTCCTTTGTCCCAGTTTAGTTTAATCTCATGTTGCTTGTGAGTATCCTGGCACGACGAGGAAAGAAGCTATTTGATATTGCTGTTCTTAATTCGGGATGTAAAGCCAAGAGCGCCTCTCTCCCATCAAGTAAAAGAGCATCTCCGGAGCTGAACGTTGTGCTGTCGGGACCCCATCTAGGCCAGCTGCTGTCATTTAATAGACTTAAATAGATTAATGTGGACACGCCTGTAGGCCACCTAACTGATCTGCTGAGCATCTTCTTGAGTAAGAGTACGTCTTGGATTAGGGATCTGGAGTTTCTTGTGCTGGACCATCTCCGGGGTTATATGTAAAAAGCTCACTGTGGTGTGGTTCTCCCTCATCTTATTTTTTGCTGGGAGGAGGACTATGTCTACAGCTTTCCTCAAAGTCGCTTCCTAAGGCTTCTCTGCCCAGTGTTTCTGATCATCATGCTGCAGTTCCTGCAGAGTGATCGGGGTTCTCCTGTGGCTTCACTTGTAGAGAAGATGAGGGCTCGTAAGTTAGAAACGGTGAGAAAATCCACGTTGAGCTTTTTGACTGTCTCCTCCTTTGGATTTCATAATTATAAATTAAGCGGGGATAATCTGTCTTCATATTGCAGGCAGTGTTGCAGAGCAATAAGCAAAAGCCGCGGTCTCTTCCRGTCTGTGCAGTCACTGGGCAGTTATCAGGTCTGTTTTCAGTTACTTGTCCTAAATTTACTGGTTTCTTGTCTATCTGTATCAATATATGTATGTGCACTTTAGGAACCACGGAGCAGGACTTGAGCTGGACACCAGCAGGAGTAGAGGAGGTGCGTAAGAAAAACCTCAATCTTAAATCTTGGCAATCGGAATAACCTGCCGGGAGAAAGGCGTCTGAACCTTTGAGTGCTATAAAATGTCCAGGGGAGATTTCCTGAAGTCTGAGTAATTATTTAGATCTTACCAGGGTCTCTGAAGAAAATCATTGTGGGAGGTGCGGGCAGCTGCAGAGGGAGAGCCATCGGTCTGGTCCACCTCACCCCTGCCACACAGAAGCCTGTGGGCAGCCGTGAAACGGAGCTGACCCGTGTTATTCGGAGGTGAACATCACTTAGAAAAGTGGTAAGGACTACCTGTTGGAGAAACTGGGGAGTGCCTCCGAGAAGAAGGAGCTAGCGGGAATCTCGCTTCTCCGGGAAACAAGACCAAGGAGCCAGCAGCTGCTTGGCCGCGGACCTTCTGGTGCTTTTGAAAGAACCTAAAATTTGAGTGAGGTAATCTCAGATTTGGTGATCTGCCGCCAGAAGTGGAGGTAAAAGGTGGCTCACGCAGCCAGGTCCAGAAGCATCTAGGCAGTAACCTCAAAAGTGCTCTTGACTTGCAAGAGTAATGAGCAATGAGAATATTGCTCACTTCTTTTTGCCCCCTTTCTGCGTTGCTCCCTTTAATTCTTGTGCTAGTCTCCATTGACTTGATGCTAAATTATTTTCATGTCAGTTTGCAGCCTGAATGAAATAATTAATTACTACTAGGCTACAACCCAGTGTGAGATACTCGATAACTCCACCGGTAGGGAGAGGTGTTTGAAGCACACGCTTAAAATAGAGCAAGTGGCTGTGGTTGTCGAGTGTTCCCAAGAGGGCTTGGCCAAGAGTAGTGACGTTTTTTTGGTTAACTGCGCTGGAGACGGTTTGTTTAGCTTAAAGGCTGCTAATAAATACAGCTAGAGGCTCTAAGTCTGCGGTTAACTCCGATGGGTAAGCCAGGGCAGATGTAAGAACTGGGGTTTGGGAAATATATTTCCAAAAAATCTGACTTGAGTGGATTTTAGAAAGAGTCTGGGAGTGAAACAAGAGTTTGCCCATATCGCTCGGTGGGATTTGAGCTGAAAGGAGAGAAATTGGGGTGAAAAAGCTAGGCGATGCATCCTCCAATGCGCTTGTCGAGCCAAACCAGACCATTTAAAACTGCCTTGATGTTCCCGAGGGGTTCTTGTTGCTGAATTTTAACAACCAAATTTATCTGTACCCCCACCAGTGAATTTTAWCAGGTTTTTTGGCCAGGTCTTTGGTTCCAGGTTGACATAGCCAGTCATTTTCTACCCCGCTTGCAGACTGAAACTTAAAATTTGCTGGTGTGCACCCAAATTGGATCTGCCCGTTTGTCCCGAGAGGTAGCGAAGGCAAAATTGGGAACGTTTCTCCTTAAACCACTGAGTAACRCTGGTGCTTATTGCTGCCTGTGTGTTTATGTTTGGGGTTTTTATTTCATTTTGTGTTCTTTTTGTGTGTGTGGTGGGTTTTCTTTTTTTTTTTTTTTTTTTGAAGCAGCAGGGTAAAACTGACTTGCTGCTGAGCAGTTTTGCTTCTGCCCCCAGGGCTCTGAATATCGTGAGGAAACTGGTTAGAAATTTATTTCTTTCCTGCTGATGCGGTTAAACCAGTATATGAGGAGCATTAGGTAGGTTCGAGCTTTCTGGAGTTGTAAAGGTTCCTCTTGGGGGAAAAAACAAGCGGTTTTTGCAATGATGTGTGCTTGAAAGTCTGTTATAGTTCTCCTCCAGAAAGCAAAGTGACAGGTCTAGCTCTTCCCAAATTAATGTCTCTTTTAAACTCCAGAGGTGACTTTGGCATTCAAGCTAGAACCTGAGCAATCTAACAAATTTAATATGAAAAAAATGTTTTCTAGCACTCTACCAATCCGAAAACCAAAAAGATCCAGCAAGCCTGGGGCACATCATTATCTTTCAAACATAGAGTGGTGGTAGAATTAAAACCACATTGAGGGACACGCATAAAGATTTTTTTTTTTTTTTTCCCTCCCAAATAGTTGTGTATTGCTCCAGATTAGCGGGGAAATGTGGACAGAAATCGTAGGTTTATACGGCTTTGCCTCGCTGTCGCGCAGCGAGCGTGATGCACCGGCTCGGCCGTTGGTGCGGGATGCTAAAGGGATTGCCCAAAGTAGACCAGGTTTTTACATCTGTCTTTATGGGAGGTTTAGCCTCAGCAGTGTTTTAAAGACTTATTCTTACTTAATGCTTGATATCGAAGTCTGGGAATTTGGAGCATTATTGATTTGACCTCTTTTAAATTTCAGCAGCTTCACAAGAGACACAGTGAGTTAGTAAGGAATGCAAAATATGTAAGTAATATATATTTTCCTAGCTGAATAGCTTAGGCATATACATTTTTGTACCTTGTGTCTTCTTACCAGAGTAAGGAAGGTTGGACCGTCTTTGCTTTGGGGGAACTCTTCTTTCTCTTTTCCTTTCTCTCTCCTCCCCGCTTCACCTTCTCCAAGCTGTGGGCACAACACCAGCTCTGCTTTCTCCTCCTCGTAGTAGGTGTGCATTTCTTGGCTCGTTGGTATCTCTGACTGGGGATCTCTTGGTATTTTTATTTTTATTTTTTCCCCCCCTATGTTACATAGCAGATCTGGGCATTTTTTTTTTTTTTTTTTTGTAGTGGGGAAGAGAATAAATCGCCCGAGTTAAATCTGACAAACCTGTCGCTGCTACGCAACTTTGTCCTGTGTCGTAGATGTTAACGCTAAATCGCTGCAGCGGGAACGTCAGATACGTACGATGCTTCCTGGCGGGTGTAGATTAATTCGGGAGCATTGCATTGAGCTTGTGAGCGTGGGTCAAATACTGATCAGCAGAAGTTAAAAAAAAAAAAARAAAAAAAAAAAAAAAACAACACACCCTAAACTTTGCCTGTAACTGTCTGCAAGTGAATGTGTGCTCTTCCAACCTGCTGCCGCCTGATTAACCTGTGTTTTTTCTGTCTTAGACCCTTCGCAGGTGCTACAGCCGCGTGAAGGAGCATGGCGTCGGGAAGAGGAAAAGCAGCTACACGTTTGAACAGCTGGAGCAGGTATTTGGGCAGGGAGGATGGGACTCCCAGCCCTGCCAGCCCGTCCTCATCAACAGCAGCGGCTTGTACCAGGAGCTGGAGTCGGACGGCAGCACGATGGAGGAGTATTCGCAAGAGGACTGGGGAAACCACAGTCAGGATCTTCATTGCTACCAGACTGGCGAACAGGAATTGGGTAAGAAATCCCATCTTGGCTCTGATTTTACCTGTGCTCTGTGCTCATACCTATCCCACACATACATGTCTCGGTACCAGCTTTCCTGTTTTGGACATAATGTGCTCGAGATGTCAAACGCCTGATGTCTTTGGGGAGAAAAGGGAAAGAAAGTCCCCAGTTCATCATCAGAAGTGAACCGTGGTTCCCGAAGTATTTTAGGATCAGGACTTGAGTTTAAAGAGCCTAGTAAGAGGAAAGAAGGGCTGTGTGGCCAGAAACAGTGGAGGAGGAGGTGACAACACATTCCCTGTCTCTCCTTCCCTGCTCAGTTCTAATTCCCCTTGTGGGATCAGGGAGAGATTTTCCCTTTTGGTGGTACCCTGCTTTGGAGGTCCCCGGGCACCAGCTGAGCCTGTGGGTTACCGTTCAAACACCGGTCACTTAAATCACGAACAGGACTTCAGACTGCCGCTATTAACACTAACAGCTATAAACGTTGCTCCTTCTTCTTATATACCCTAACTGGTGTGTTTGTTTTAAATATATAAGTATGCTTATATCCAGACGTGTGGCCTTTTTTAAATACAAAAAAAAAAAGCAAGCAAGCTCACACTCCAGGATTGAGACCTAAACCGAACTCCTCCACCTGCCTGAATTATTGGTGTCTCTGCATAAGAATCAACATATTAATTAATGTGGAGATTTGGTTGTTGCCTGTGCCTGATTGAACTTTGTCAAACGGAGCAAGGTACCAGATTCTTGATTGAAAGTGTACACTGACCTGAGCAGTTTTGTGAAGAAGTGGGTTTCTTTAAGTGTATTTGTATCTCTTGAGCCACTGATCTTACGGGTGCGTGTTCCTCCCTTGCCTGAGCAAGGGGGTTATTTTCACGGCGGAAGCTTTAAGTTGATGAAATTCAATGGAGACCCAAGCGAAGCGGTAGTTAGAAGGTGAGTAGGATAAAGGCTCTTGGTGGAGTGGGTTTTCCCCCCCCCCCCTCGTGATTTGTAGGCTGAAACAGGGGTAGGAGAGACAGTCACGTATCTGTACACATCTGTGTTCAGGGGACTGGTGAGTTGAGGTGCTTTGAAAGAGGCTTAAATCGCAGTTTAATGTTAAAATTTGCAAATTGGCTGTTAACTGCGTTCCGGTTCTCTCAGACTTCTTCCCCAGGGGATTTAAAAGTCAGAAATATGTGGGAGAGAAACGGTGGGGAGAAGACAACGTTAAAAAACGTATGTAAATGACGGGTAATTCTGTCTGGTTTGACTCGTTCTGGTGAGTCAAACCGTGGTCTCCTGGTTTGTCACCGTTTTCCTTCTGCTGAATCGGAGACATTTGTGTGCACTTGGGCTGACGATATTCTTAATGTTCAGAGAGGTTATGAGAAGAGCACTTAGCGCACAACATCTAAATGGAATACAGATGCATTTGTTCTGGTACTTGCTCTTCAAATGTACCATTGAAAGCAGAATAGCCTTTTTTCTTTCTTTTTCCTTTTTTTTTTTTTTTAACAATGTAGCTTGCAATTAAATTGATTTGTGATTTAATAGTAGGAATTGTAGTCTTGTCCTTCAGAGGTTTTGCACTTGCAGAGACAGATTCAGACCTTAACTGATCACATTGCTTCCAAGAAAAAAAAAATAATATTCGGTTATGGAGGATTTAGGAACTGGAGCTGTCTCGTGCAGAACTTAGTGGACTGCCCGGCTCAGGAAGCAACTTTGATTTTTTTTTTTTTTTTTTTTTTGTTGGTTTTTTGGTTTGTTGTTTTTTTGGGTCTTTTTGGTTTGTTGGGGTTTTTTTTGTTGTTGTTTTTTTTTTTTTTTTTTTTTTTTTTAAATTTCAGCTTTATAAAAAAGCCCCAGGAACATTATTTGAAATCTAATTATGTGTTGGAATTTTACCTTTCAGATGAAATGCCTACCACAAAAAGAACATTAAAGATAAAACAGGAATCTTCAGAAGACACGCAGTAAGTAATTTATGAATGTTTTACCCTGGAATGTGTTTCCCTGGGGATGTTGTGCAGGAGGGGAGGATATTTGAAACTTCTGATTATAATTATAAATACATTGTGCAAGACTATTCATACAGTTGAATCTGCTTTATGCATTATTCCAGTTACCTCAGAACATCTGAAAAGCTTTACAACTCTGTCTCTTCTTGGCTTCGTCATTCAGCAAATGAAACAAGGCTTACGACAGGAATGCAAGGACTTAAAATGCAGATAAAGTACACATCAGATTCGTTAGGGATGTGTGTGGGCAGGCTGCGGGTATCGTGACACAAGGCCAAACTCCTGGATCTATTTGTAATCTGTGTTTTTTTTGTTTTTGGTTTTTTTTTTTTCCATCTGCCTGAAGTTTTTCCCTTTGGACATAAGGGGGAAAAAAAAAGAATGTAGGAGGAGTGGAGGAAAGAAAGAGTGAGAAGAGGGACGCGGCACCCCGGTAGTAGTGTGTACTGTTGGCTTGGTGTGAGTAATGCTTGCAAGGAAAGTTCATGCGTTTCCTCTCCTTGGTGGGAAGGCATGCCAAAGCTTGTGATTTTTTTTTTATTTTTTTATTTTTATAACTTTCCAGAGCTGACTTGTAACCTTTTGGATCGGGTTAATCTGACAAATACTGGAGCATTTCGAATGCTTTGAGCACGCGAATCTCCCTTCCCTCGCCAACAATAACACAGACCATTCCGAAAAATGAAAGGAATTGGGCCGTATTTACTTGGACCACGGCTACTTTCTTCCAACCTTTAGGGTTTTAAAACCCGCAGGGTGGTTGTAGATCTGTCTGCGATAGGAGTGAGCTATCACAAACCGGCCCGCAGATCCTTCGGGATGGGAATGCGTACGGGGCGTCGTGTCTTCCACGCACGCGCTCCCCCGCCAGTAATTTGTAGTGTCGTCTGAAGTCAATCTGGTATTTCCTATGCTGGAAAAGGAGCTTCTGTAGGGTAGGAAGTCATCGGCACTGGATACATTAACATAGTGGCCCTGGTTGCTAATACAACAGAGGCTTTTTACTGTAACTAAATGAAAAAGATTCTCCAAAACCTAAAAAAAAAAAAAAAAAAAATAAAAAAAGAAGCTTCCATTGTAATGGCCCAGCTTCGTCAAACTCCTCGCTTCAGATGGATTTTCACGGCACCCGAAGGTGCCTTTTTTCTTAACGTGGAGCAAATTCAGTTTAGCGACTCAGGGATGACCTGGAGAAGAATAACTTTTTTCAGTGTAAACATTATTATTGCCTCTTTGAACGGTTTCTTAGGACTGTTCTGGGATAATTTTACCTTTCAAGGTGCGCATTAGGGAACTGCGTAGAACATAATCCTGAATTTTCTGAAGTGGAAGCTTGGACTGCCTGAATCTTCTCCAGGTTTTGTTGTGCAGGTTGTCAGCTGGATTACATTTGACAGATTACTTTTCAGAATTTTGTGGTTGTTTTTTTTTTTTTCCCTGCAAGTTCCCTCTAAAATGCACAGGAGTCTTTGAGCTCTCAGGCATTTTGTGAAGCGTGCAGGTGGAAGCACAAAGCATCTTCCAACACAGATTTGCTGAAAATTACTTTTTTCACCTCCACTCTGAGAGCAAGGAACTTTTAAACTCTGACTTAGTAGATTGAAAGCAGTCAGGAGAAGCGTGGCTGATACGAAGATAAGCGGGGTGTTTTTTTATCTTCAAAAAATAGAATTGCGTCTATTCTTAAAAGCCCCGGACAATAAATAGATGCCAAACTTTTTCACCTCTTTGCCTGGCGTTTTAAAATACATATAACTTACTTCAAAGAAGGTAGGGCTTCAGTTCGTCTGCGTTCTTGGTTACGTGTGGATTTTCAGCAGAAATAATCTCAATAAAATCAGAGGGCATGGCGATGCGTTCAAGTCCTTTGCTGAACCTTGTGCTGCGATTTTTGATGTGGAGAACTTAACGGTGTGGCAATGCCGGACTATAAGCACGTGTATTGCTAAAAAATCTTGTCTTTGCTTATCCCTTTCCCTCCCCTGGGATTTTGGAAGGATTTTTTTGGAAGGATTTTTTGGAGCTAAGCAGCTTGCAGAAAACCACGGGAGCAGACGTGCACCGTGACATTATTTTCCGAGCAGAGAAGGTGGGAGAGCTGCTAAGCTGCTCGCTATAGGAAACGTACCACTGAACTCTCTGAGCACCGGGATTTATTCTGGCTCTTCTTTTCCCCATAAAACACACACCTGTGAAGCTGCTGTCGCTACCAACTGGCCTCCGAAGACATATAAGGACTTCCCGTAGTTCCTGGGTCGCCTGATTTTCGGCGGTGTAGGAAGCGAAGAGCAATAGGTAAGGTGTGTCCGGGTCCCGTGCTCCGTCAGCCGGACTCTCCTTCCCCGCGTTGGCTCTGCTGTTGCCTCCCCTTGGCACGCTGCTGCCTCCAAATAAACTGTTTTGAAAAGCGAAACGCTACTTAAGACTCTGTTCTGCTATTTTAAATTTATTTGAGGAGAGGCTTTATTCACTGCGGGCTTTGTGAAGATGAACTAGAAGAAGCTTGAGGAGCTGGGTCCTTCACTGAAACCAGCTGTTTCAGCTGCTTTGAAGTCTGCTTTTGTTTGGAAACAACGCCTTAGAACAAATTTGCACCACGTCTCGTGTCTTGCCTCATTTGAATTGCAAAAGCTTCGGAGGAGAAAGAAATGCAGATGGCCAGTCTCCGGCACGGAGGATGGGGTAAAATCCAGCTCTAGGGCACCTTCTGCAGATGAAAAATGAGATGGCCCTGCGACACACAGCGCTGACACAGGGTAAACCCTCTGCTAGCTCAGGTTTTTTCTATTAAAAAACTTAATAATAGTAACAATTTGACTCTCACCGCTTACACCTCTGCTTGCCGAGTCGCAGAGATGCTGGGTAGAGCCTGGGAAAGCGAAGCTCAGCGGGGCGGCTGCCGAGCCATCGAGTCCTGGTGTAAGTGGGAAGAGGAGATGCTAAAACCGAAAAGCGAAGCTTTTTAAATTTTCTTTTTTCCCTGTTGGTTCCTCCGTGCTCAAAGTGATGGGTTCCCTCTGTGGAAAGCCCTTTCTCTACCGTACGCGAGGTGCTGCCGGAGATCATCTCTAGTGAAATTATTCCTCTTCTCGGTAGGAGCAGTTTGATGAGTGACTAATTTTTTTTTTTTCACCAGAGCTTCAGCTCTATTTTGTGCTGAACTAAACTTAGCCAGGGTATTTATAGTGTAATTAATAAAGGTGGGGGCTTTTTTTTTTTTTTTGGTTCTTAGCTCTGTTCCTCCACTGTTGAATGAAAACCTACCCACGCTGCTTTCTCCTGTCTCGGGGTTTGGATGGGGCTGCTTTCTTCAAATTGTGTTCAGCTGTCTGTCTTGAGTCGAATGAGTGTGTAACAGCGGTGAGACACAGGCTCTGTGCTACCAAACAGCCCTGCGCCGAGCCAGCGCTCACCGCGTCCCCTTGTCTGTCTGGTCCCCAGAAGGTGAATTTCCACTTCCAAAAGTCTAAAAAAGACATTTTTCCAAGCGTAGCGATGCTGCGCTGCTCAGCACCTGAAGAAGCGTCAGGGAAGCTGTAGAGAAGCTTTGGAACAGGCCAGGCCTGTATTACCGTGGTGTTTGTCCGTAAATATAAACAGATTGGGGGTAAATACGCGTTTTTCTTGTATGGTGTTTCTCTCCTTTGCTGCTAGGCGGGGGGGAGGTGGAAATGACTCCTCAGAAGTAACTTAAAATAAGAAACAGGAGTTTGCTGACGATGCGTTTTTAAAAACCCCTGGCTCAAACAGAACTCCGCTTGCCAAGCAGGTCCCCTCCGTGGTGCTCTAGAAACTCAGTTGCGTTCCGATTCTGGCAGAGATGCGCTTGCCAAAATGCCTTCTGAAGGTCTAACCAGGAATCTTCTGGCGTGGTTGCTGCGGGTAGATAGTTAAGATAGGCGGCATGCTGATGGACGTGGTCCCTCCCGTCGCCGTGAGTGAGCAAGCTCAGCCTGGACTGCTTGGACCTGCTCTGGGCGGCTTGGACACCCCACCTGAGGTTTGCAGAGCTGGTGTGGACGCCAACCATCGTGCCTCAAACTGCTCGATGCAGAGCTCGGTGATCCCAAGCCCAGTGCCTTCAGTCTGCCCTGGAGGCACCAGGTCGCCTAAAGGACAACCAGCGCTTGGAGAACCTTCCCAAAATCACGTGCGTTGTATTTAAGCAGGTTTTTTGAGATAAGAGGCTGTGAGGTTGGACCTCTCCAGCACCATGGAAAGGGTCTGCAGCTCCCAAACCTTTTTTCTTTGGACGCTTGTATCAATATGATAGAAGAAGAGACCTTCCGATCCTTGTAGGAATTTATTGGGCAGAAATGCAACTGCCAGAGTCTCAACCTCAGGCGTATCCTTGTGCGGTTTGTGAGGCATCATATCTGCTCTTGCTTGAAGACCTTCGTGTCTTTCACCAATCTCATGCCCTAACTCCATGGGGGAGCTGTTGGGAAAAGCTGATTTTAGGGAGTTTAAGTGAATCTTCTTGTGGGAAGATCTCCACAAGAGGAGGGAACAAGATCTCTTAGGGACAAGATCTCTTCCCACAAGAGGAGGGAAGTTTGTGCGTGCCCAGCAGAAGAAAACCGGTGTCGCCTGGTGCAGGGACTGAAGGTGCGGTCTGTTCTCCTGGTGGGACGTGGGAGGAGGAAGGACCCTCCTGGGGATGTGGTGACCCCCACGCAGTTGCAGTTCAGCTTCACAGATCCAGCGCAACAGGTAAAAGAGAGGAGAGTAGCGCGGCGCGAGCTTTTGAATCCCATTTGTTGGACCTAGAGAGGTTTCTCCGTTAGCAAACGAGTCTCATTATCTTCCCACAGCTTTGATTATAGGACAATAACTCCTAAAATGAGTAGTTCTTCCCTACTAGCTAATTACATCCTGAGCTGCTCATTCATCCTGGAGGAAGCTGTTCCAGTACGCAATGCTCCCTCCTGATCGCCTAGCAAAGCGTAAATCCTTCCGTGGAGACTCGCTTTGATACCGGTGTCATTACTTGGGAGTGAAATCTTTGGCAAATCCCTTTGGCAGGGATTTCTTTATTGGATATCCAGAGGGATTTCTGCTGTCCATCACGCAGCGGGTTATYGCATCGGTTGTGTCTGGGCGCGGGTCATCTTCACCGGCATCTTCTGCTCCGCAGGGTCGGTCCCTCGAGCCGTGTTTCTCATCTGGCGCTGGGATCGAGCCTTTCGGAGTGGCTTGGCGCTCGCTTTGTGGTTTTTTACAATTCCAGCCCCATTCCCTCGCATTGATTTTGGAGTAATGACGAGGTGGAAGTGTTTTGAGTGGCAGCTGCAAATTAGGGATGCGGTTCCGGCCGTCTGTGACGGACCGCGTGCCGATGGGAATGCACGGCATGTCGCGGATGAGTGGTTTAGAGCGCTTAAAGAATCACCGTCAAAGGTATCAGCAAAAAGTGGTTTTAACAGGAATTTATGAAAGTGCAATTTAACAAAGTTCGATGGCAAGGTTCCCTCTATCACTCGCTACATGGATGAAACATATGAAGGAAAATCGTATTAGAATTGAGTTGGAATGATTTATACAGAGACGGAAGACGCAAAAGGGTAAGGGAGACCCTCACGTTGAGTCACGAGGTTCAGAGAAGACCCCTTGTTTTCAAAACTCCTGATGGAGCTTAAGTGTGGCTAGGTCCAGTCTTAGTCTCAGACTTGGTCAACAGTTTATGTCTAATGGAAGGAATACAAAGGGTAAGGAGACCCTCCCGTTGAGTCACGAGGTTCAGAGTGAAGCCCCTTGCTTTCTAAACTCCTGATGGATCTTCGGTGCGGCTGGATCCACTCCTAGTCCCAGACTTGGCCAGCGGTTTATATCTCAGGGATTAGATGTCTCTAGTGGCAGTCTAAGGTTCATTCCCCTCCAGTTCCGTGAAATAATCACTTCAAACGTCGCGGCGTTTCTCAACGGGTGAAGGGTTGAGCCTCAATGAGTGAAGGGTTTCGGCCCAGGTCCCGTCGTTGGCTTTTTGGCAGCGGTCCTCCGAACTTTGCAAACTTGCGAGTTGGCGAGCTCTGCGAGGCGTCCCGCTCAGAGGGAGATGCTGGACRCAGCCCGACATGGTCCGGGAGAGCTCCAAGAGTCTCACTTAGGACGGCTGTTTATAGGGTTACAAGATGATTGACTTTAATAATCCGTAAATTTCCATCCTGGCCACAATCCAGGTCGGTAATTACTGAAATTCTCCAAATTCCAGTAACAGTGGTACCGTTCCACTGGAGCTACGATCCAGATAAGGGATGTTCCAAGGCTGCCAGGGGATGACGAATTATCCCCGCTCTCCTTCCCCACCTTGGCCAGGCAACAGGAATTCCTGGGACGGTCAAGTACCGCTCCCCACCTCAGCCGTGCAAGAGTTCCTGGGACGGCCAAGGGACGCTTCACCCCCCAACTCATTACACGACGGCCGAGGCCTGACGGGAATTCCTGAGGTCGTGGAACGGCGCAGGGGAGGGGGGGGGAAACGCACCACCACCGCACGGCTGTAAAGAATAACCCCGTAACTTGGGTTTGCATTTATTTAGCGGCCCCAGACGTGTGTTGGCTTGCAATTGCTTTGAAGGTAGGAGCAGGACGTTTCCACCGCGTGGTTTTTTGGGGTTGGTAAGAGCAGAAATCTTTCTTGGAAGCATTTGGGGTTGGTAAGAGCAGAAATCTTTCTTGGAAGCTGAACTTGGGGATTTATCAGCTCTTGTTTTCTTTCCCGGGTTATCTCCTGCAGAACTTTTTGCATGAAATCTCATTTCCAGCAGAGATGTGTAGTTTGTCTGAGATATTGGAAGGAGTTTGGGTTGGGTTTTTTCTTTGGTTTTGCTGAGATGAAGTAAAAAAAAAAAAAAAAAAAAAAATCAGCGTGGTGTTATAATCCGTAAACTCACCTAGCGATATAGGGCCTATGTAGTAACAAAATACCCACCGCCTAAAAAGCAGTCGAGAAAGCTGAAAGGGATTAATATTTTTCCGAAGGTCGGTGCGTTCGCCGGGATGCTTTTGCAGCTCCAGTTTACTGATGCCTTTATCCTTCTCTCCGTGTTTTTTAATTTCCAGGAAGCGCGACGTCATGCAGAATATTATGCAAATCTTGGAGTCGGTCCAGTTGAAGTGGGAGCTGTTTCAGAGCTGGACGGACTTCTCCAGGCTACATCTTTCTAACAAACTGGCCATTTTCGGCATCGGTTACAACACCCGCTGGAAGGAGGATATTCGTTACCACTACGCGGAGATCAGCTCGCAGGTACCCCTCGGCAAACGGCTCCGGGAATATTTCAACTCGGAAAAACCGGAGGGTCGGGTTATCATGACCAGAGTGCAGAAAATGAACTGGAAAAACGTTTATTACAAATTCCTGGAGATCACCATCAGCGAAGCCAGATGCCTCGAGCTGCACATGGAGATCGACTGGATACCCATCGCTCACTCCAAACCCACCGGAGGAAACGTCGTTCAGTATTTATTACCGGGAGGGATCCCCAAAAGCCCCGGCTTGTACGCCATCGGTTACGAAGAGTGCCACGAGAAACCCCCCTCCCCTCTGGCYGAGCACAGGGGGCCCGATCCCGGCAACGAGACTCAAGGGGAGCTGGAGGTCCCTTCGCCGCAGGCCTCCCTCCGGGTGGATATGGAATCCGCCCGGATTATCTACTGTTACCTYGGCATCGCCGAGGTCCGGACTCTCCAGCAGTGCCTGTTTTTACACTTTCAGGCAAACACCAAAACCTTCAGCAAAGATTGGGTCGGGATCAACGCCTTTTTATCTCAGAACTGCGTCGTAGAGCCCGGCGTGTCGCCCAAATCCATCTACATCAAATTTGTGGAAGTGGAGAGGGATTTTCTTTCCGCCGGCTCTTTGGTAGAGTGCCTGGAAAAAGCCATCGGATACCCCTTAAAATTTAACAACTGAGTCTCGTCCTTCATAAGGATTAGGGCTTGCTGCCCCTTTTTTTCCATCTCGCTACCAGACGCTTTGGGATCCTGTCCGTTCACAGCCGGGCAAGTCGGACTTTTCCGCCTGGAAACGAGTTTTGGGGTGATAAGAGGCTTGCGGGGCGCTTTCCACGAGCTCATCCCCAGCAAGCGAGCGTGTCCCGGCTCTCTTGCCAGACAGACCGGCCGGTTTTCCTTCCGGAGCGGCGC
Organism: Oceanodroma leucorhoa; assembly: GCA_030449065.1. Classification (NCBI taxonomy): domain Eukaryota; kingdom Metazoa; phylum Chordata; class Aves; order Procellariiformes; genus Oceanodroma; species Oceanodroma leucorhoa. The sequence continues at coordinate 251,636 of JASVER010000066.1, forward strand.
GGCGAGGAGAAGCCCCCGGCCCGTGAAAACGACTGTAGGTACATTCCACATCGGACAAGCGCGTACACGTGGCGTTTTCATACGAAAAGCTGGGTTTTTTTGGTTTTTCTTTATTCCACGGTGTCTCATTTTTACGCATCCGTCTCTCTCTTAAGTGTTATTACGGATCTGAATAAATAAGCAATAGATAACGGCAAGTTAAACCTTGAGTCACGTTAAAGGAGACTGTTTTTCAAAGCCACCCTTAGATACTATTGTATATAATTTAGAACTTCACTTTTTTCACCCGTCAAGTGTTCTCCTCTCTCCGAACAGTGTTGCCTGCAAAAAGACTTTGGTTTCTGTGATGTATTCCACTTTACTAGTAGCGTTGCCATATCCGCTTTTATTTTATTTTATTTTTTAACATTAAAATAATTCCTGGCTTTTTATTTTTCTTTTTATTTTGTTTTTT
>JASVER010000066.1:277067-307372 GCA_030449065.1 Oceanodroma leucorhoa
TCCCCGCACTCCAGCCCGCACCCCCTCTTCTCGGCCCTGCGCCCCCAGCCCCAACCCCGGCCCCTTCCCTCGGACCCTCCCCGCGGACCCGGCCAGGCCGCGCTGGCGCCTCTGGCCGCGGTGAGGACGCCGTCGCTTGGCAACCGCTCCCCCCTCACGGCGGCGCGTGCCCAGGCCACGCCCCCAGGTGCTGTCCACACCCACATGGGGCGGGGCATGGCGGGGGGCGGGGCATGGCGGGTAAGGGGGGTCCCGGTGCCCTCACGCCCCGTTGTCGCCCCCCCCCAGGATGGCGCCGTGGGTGCTGCTGGCGCTGGCTCCGGTGGCCGCAGGTAAAGGGCTGGGGGGGGCTGGCTCCGCGCCCCCGGCCCCGTGGGCACCCTCCGCAGCCCGGCCCGGGGGGCGGGACCCCCCCAAGCCCCGCTTCGGAGCACTTTGCACCCCCAGAACCCCGCTTCGCAGCCCTTGGCACCCTCCCAGCCCCCCTTCGGGACCCTTGGCATCCCCTAAACCCCGCTTTGGGACTCTTGGCACCCTTCCAGCCCCGCTTTGGGGCACTTGGCACCCCCTAAACCCCACTTTGGTGCTCTTGGCATCCCCCCAGCCCTCCTTCGGAGCACTTGGCATCCCCCCAGCCCCGCTTTGATGCCCTTGGTACCCCCAGAGCCCCACTTTGGGGCCTTTGGCATCCCCTAAACCCCGCTTTAGGACCCTTGGCACCCTCCCAGCCCTGCTTTGGGGCCCTTGGTATCCCCCAAACCCTGCTTCGGGGCACTTGGCATCCCCTAAACCCCATTTTGATGCCCTTAGCACCCTTCCGGCCCCGCTTCAACACTCTTGGCACGCCCCCAAGCCCCGCTTTGAAGCCCTTGGCACCCCCCCAGCCTTGTTTCGGTGCCCTTCTCACCCCCCTGAGCTGCGCTTTGATGTCCTTCGCACCCCCCCACCCCCACTTTGGGGCCCTTGGCATCCCCCCCAGCCCCTCTTCCACACCCTTTGCACCCCCCAGCCCCTCTTCGACGCCCTCGGCACGTTGCTGCCGCCGTGGGACGATGCTTTACGTAAGGCGGGAGTCGCATGCGGCTCCTCGGCAGCGTCTCGTGGGCTCTCCTCCCTTCCCTCCTCCCTTCCCTCCTCCCAGCCGCTTTTTATAGCCTCCAGTCTCCTTCCTGGCGTCTCTTTATTTCTCCGACTCGTTTTTTTTTATGTAACTCATCCTTCCTGGAGCCTCGTCGCATGAGACGGTGGGACCAGCGATGCGGCTGATTTCAGAGAGACCGAGGACATCGTTTCTTTCCTTCGTTAAAGCCAGCCTGGGATGAGCTGTAGAGGAGACGGGGCTCTGTGAGCCCCAGTTTGATCGCTACAATGGGCATCACTGCCCAGATTGTCTTTCCATGCCCTGCAAACATTGCCCCAGCCCCCTTTCCAGCGTCATTTTATCTTCACACCCCAAAAATGGGGCTTTTGGGGGTGCCAGGGCTGAGACCTCTGCTTCCCTCCCTGCTGAAGGCGCCTGAAACACGTGCCCGGTGTTTCCCATCCCACCACTCGCCAAACTTTTTTTGCAAGGGAAAAATACGTCAGCACGTATTTATTAGCAAGGCTGGGCTGGTGGAGACGCTCCCATACTGTTATTAGGACAATTTTTACCGAAATCTGTATCCAAACTCCGTGTGACAGAAGCTCCCGTGCTTTGGGAGGTGAATTCCCTCGTAGGGCTGGGCTCTCCTGGGGACTTCAAACCCTGCTGCTTCCTCAGCTCCTTGCTTGATTTGGTTGATCAGGACTGAAGGAAGCTGTAAATTAAAGCGGCATCTCAAATAATCTGTGTTTAAAAGGGAGTTGGAGGCTGTGCAGGGGATTTTTCTCATTGCTTTTTGCCTCTTGGAGATGATGTTTGTGCTGTCTGTTGATCCTAGGGGCCATACTTGGCTTCGCGTCCTACTACGGCGACCACATGGTGTTGCAGAAGGAGCCGGCGGGGGCTGTGGTGTGGGGCTACGGGGAGCCGGGGGCCGCGGTGACCGTGGCTCTCTCCAGGGACGGTGGCCTCATCGTCATGAAGAAGACGGTGCGAGTTAAAGGTCGGTCCTAGACCCTCGTTGGGCAACTGGGGCTGGTGGTTTTGGTGGCCGAGGAGCACGTCTGAGCCCAAATCGGACCTGCTGGTGGTTTGTCCCACCACTGCTCTGGGGTTGCAGAGGTGACGGTGACATCTCCAGCTCGTGCACCCTTGGGGCCGTGCTTTCCCCTTCTCTGGGAGATCTTGGGGGGGGAAGGGGGGTCCAGCCATCCCCTTCCCCACAGACCCCGGCCTTTGCTCACTTCGGATTCCCAGCGGGATCCCGTAGGCGCCGAGCGGGAGCCGAGCTGCCGCTGGAGTGGGTGGCACCGCGTAGGTTTGAGCCGAACGATGAGGCTGCGGAGGGGAGAGGAGGGAAATTTAGCTCCTCTCCCTGTCAAAACCATCTCCGGGGAAATCTCCAGAGTGCTCCTGGGTTCTTTTTTTTTTTGATGTATCCCCCCCTCTGAGGATCCTGCTGGGGATCTCTAAGCCCTGAAGGATGTCACCTCTGCAGGCAGAGCCTTCCTCGAGGCTGGGAGGGCTGGGAGGCATCACAAATCTCACCTGGTGGTCTCATTCCCTGCCTAGTGAGTCGGGGGGCTGCTCATGACTTTCGGGGGGTGAAACTGCTGCCTAAAGGGCTTCTCCACAAGCTGGAGAGCCCGGAAGCATCTTGTGAGAAAGCAGCGATCTGCCGCTACCGGGAGATCTGCAGGATCCGGCCCCAGCCGGGCCAGAAAATCCACGCTAAGCTCCAGCAGAATATCTTTACGCCTCGATTCGGCGCCTCTAAAATTAGCTGGAGACATCTCGGTGTCACACACATCAAGCTGCTCCTGTAATCCCAGTTCCTCCCAGCAGCTTCTGCTCTGACACACATTTGTCTTCGAGATTTTCTTTTTAACCCCGAAGTTCCTGCAGGAGGAGAGACCCTCTGATGGCAGAGAGCTTCCAAAATCCATTTCCCCAGCCTGCCTCCGCAGTGGGGAAGCTTTCCCTTGTTGCCTGTCCATCCCTACCGGTTGTTGGCCACTCATCCTGCCTCTTTGCCAAGGTCTTGAGGTCTTCATAGGGGTCATGAAAGACAAACACTGTCCTCTTCTTCCAGGACCTTCTGGGACATGGACAAGTGTCCTGGACCCTATGGATCAAGGCGGACCCTACGCGCTGACGGCCGTGCAGGGCTCAGAGAACGTGACGCTGCGGGACATCTACTTTGGGGACGTGTGGCTTTGCAGCGGGCAAAGCAACATGGCAATGACGGTCTTGCAGGTAAACCCCCACGGCATGGCCCGATCCTGCCAGCTCAGGCAGGGATCAGGCAGGGATCAGGCAGGGATCAGGCAGGGATCAGGCAGGGATCAGGCAGGGATGTGCCTCGCGCGCTCCCGACCCTTCCCTAGATCATCAACGCCAGCCAGGAGCTCGCCGCAGCCGCTCGCTACCCCTACGTCCGCGTCTTCGCCGCAGCGCCTGCCCGCTCCGACATGGAGCTGGAGGACCTGGAGCGAATCGACTTGCCGTGGTCCATCCCGACGGCCGGTGAGCGCAATGTGCCTCCGAAAAAAAAAAAAGCCTGGAAATGGCTTCTTTTCCCCCCTTTTTCCCTTTGCAGCCCGTTGTTTCTTGAACAGAAAACCTGGGCCACGGGAATTTCACCTACTTCTCGGCCGTCTGCTGGCTGTTGGGACGCTACCTCTACGAGGCTCTGCGGTACCCCGTGGGGCTGGTGGAGGCGGCCTGGGGGGGCACCCCCATTGAGGCCTGGTCCTCCCGCAGGGCTCTGCGGGCATGTGGGCTCCCGGAGGATGCGGAGAGGTGAGAGAAGAAGCAGCGGAAACACCTCCTGCCCCGCGCCACGCTACTCTCGGGGTGCATCCTCCATCTTTTCCCATCCCAGCACCTCTCCCAAAGCAGCCCCGGAGCCCCTCTGTCCCCTCCCTGCATCGCTTTGCCCCCCTCTGGGTAAAATCCCCTCGGTGGGTGAAGCGGGGGGGGAAGAGGGGGACCCCAGGGCTCCCCTTTTGCACGGCGCTTGCTTTAACCACGCAAGGCTGGCTCCTCAAACCCCAGCTTCAGGGCTGGCCTTGTGTTTTGCACCCCCTTAAGCCCAGCTTTTGTTTTCCAGTATCTCCCCGCACCGGCATCTCTCCGGCCCACAAACGCCCTCCGTGCTCTGGAACGCCATGATCCACCCGCTGCTCAACATGACGCTGCGGGGTGTCGCTTGGTACCAGGGTAAGCCCCCCTCATTTTTCCCCCACTCCCCAGCATGGAGCAGCCCCCCTATTATCCCACCAGGCTCTCTCGTTTTTGGGGACAGGCGAGGCCAACGCCTTCCTGCACACGGATCGGTACAACTGCACCTTCCCCGCCCTCATCGCCGACTGGCGCCGGGCTTTCCACGCCGGATCGGCCGGGCAGACGGAGCCGCTCCTCCCGTTCGGCTTCGTGCAGGTGAGGGGGGGGCGAGGGGCAGGACCGCCACCCTCCCACAGGGACGGCTTCCCATGGTGATGCTCGGGGAGGTTTTACTCATCCTTTCACACCCCGGAGGCCATTTCCAAGCCGGCAGGAGGGAGAGGATGCTGTAAACACGTGGACGCGTCCTGCCAGGGTGCCAAATTCCGGGCAGGGATGGCAGCAGCTGGTTTTTGGGAGCGATGGCTGAGCCGCTTCCCCAGCTCCCCCCACTACTCTGCCTTGCAGTTGTCCACCTATCGCCGGCAGAGCCCGGACGACAGCTTCGCCCGTCTCCGCTGGCACCAAACAGCCGATTTGGGGGTTGTCCCCAACTCCAGGATGCCCGGCACTTTCATGGCCGTGGCAATGGATCTCTGCGACGAGCGCTCTCCCTACGGCAGGCGAGTCCCGGGCGGCGGGGGTGAGGGCGCAGCGACGAAGCTATGGGATACCAACCCCCATCTCCCTCCTCTTCCTCGGCAGCATCCACCCCCGGGACAAGCAGAACGTGGCCCATCGGCTGCACCTGGGTGCCAGGGCTGTGGCATACGGGGAGAAAGACCTGGTTTTCCAGGGGCCGTATCCCACCCGGGCCATCCTGGAGGTGACCAAGGGTCTGCTGAACCTCACCTACAATCAGGAGCTCGTCCGCCGTCAGAAGGACACGCGGGCGTTCGAGGTGAGGAGGGGGAAAAGCTTCCCCCCGGGGCTGGAAGAAGGAAGCCCACCTTGATGGTGGTTTCTCCTCCAACCCAGGTCTGCTGCTCCAGCCAGTCATCCTCGTGCAGGTGGCTGCCGGCACCCGTGGTGACGGTGGAGTCCTGCACGGTGACGCTGGCCCTGGCCGGCTGCGGGACGCTGGTGCTGGGCTTACGCTACGCCTGGGCTGAGTGGCCCTGCGAGTACGAGTCCTGCGCCCTCTACAACGCCTGGGGTCTGCCTGCACCCCCTTTCCTCATGGACACCCTGCCCGCAGGGGAAACCCYGGGACACCCCGAAACAGCCGGAGGGAGGGAACTGCTTCTCCTTCCCGGCTCCTGGTTCTCCCAGGGGATTTAGGTGAGGGGATGGCGGAAGGGAGCTCAGACCTCTCGCAAAGCGGCTCAGGGCTGCTGGCACCGTGCCCTTCCGATTCGGGGAGGCGGCTGGCTTGATTACTCTCTTACTAATTAAACACTTTCCAGCTCCTCTTTGGCCTGAAGTCAAGGCTGCAGGGGGGAAAAAAAAAAAGCCAATTTAAAATGAAATTTATGAAAAATTATGTTAAGACAAGCAGCAGGACACACTGATGGGAGTTTAACCCCTCACTGCTGCTCCTCCCTGCCCACGGAGCTGGTCCTGGCCCCCCCCCCCCCCAGGACACCCCGGCCTCTCAGGGCACGGACAGCTGACCCCCATGGCAGGGTGCTCGCAGGATCCAGGGACCAGCCTCCATCTACGGGAGAGAGGAGCTCTGCCAAAAAAACCCCACAGCCAAACGCTAAGATTGGGGCTGGGACATGGAGCTGCGTAGCAGTAGCCTTCCACCTCCCTGTGTTAATAAATAGTTAATAAACCGGCTCGTTTTATTCTTGGATCGGTTTTTTTTCCTTCAGAGGAGCATCCCTTAGTCCTCCATTCTCTCCCTCCTGCCATAACAGCAGGGAAATTTGTGTGGAAGAGGTGCGACGTGGCACCCAGTGCTCAGCACAAGACATCCGCGAGAGTCTCTGCACAGAAAATTGATTGTTTAACCCTTTTTTGCTGGAAAAACGTACGTAAGAAGGGGAACCCCGAACGCAGGAAGAGAGCAGGTGAGCTCAGCCCGGCCGCCGCTGTCGTGTTACAGATGTCACCTCACTGGACTTTATCAAAACCGGAGTTTAATGCGCTCGAACAACGCTGGCAACAAGGAATTGGATCAAACTGGATCCCAGCAGGCCAACTGGGCAGGTCCCAGCGGCAGCCACCCTGCCTGCTGCCTGCTCTTGGGGTCAGGCAGAGCCGAGCGAGTCCCGGGAGGGTTTTCCCATCGCCTCCACTCCAGGCTTCGTTTCTGGGCAATGCGGGGGGGGAAGAGGAGGAAATTAATTAACCGAGTGATCGCAAACCGGGATCTTGGGCTTTCTCCACCAGCGTGCGACTAGCCCGAGAGCCAGTTGTGCTCGCCCCACGGTTGCCATGCCAAGGAGGATGCTAAATACAGCTCCGTCTGGGTGGTTTTTTTAAAACCGCAGCCCTCAGACGGTGTATTCAGGAAAGGAGCCCGGGAGTCCTGCCTCCTGCCCTGCCAGGTCAGAGATCCCTGTGAGACCTCAAAGGAGGCACCCCCAGGCTCCCCAAAACCCAAAGTACGCAGGAGAGGCAGCAGCAGTGCCTGGGGAGGGTGCGTGCAGGCCCCGGGGGATGCAGCTCTGCCTCAGAAACCCGTCTCCATCTCCCCAGGCAGCCCCGCTGTGCCCACCAGTGCCGTGCTAACAGGAGAAGGGGGCAGGCACGGCATCCTTGGCATCAGCTCTCCCCAGGATTTAAAGCTCCCAAAGCCCACTGCCAGCAGGCTGGACTGCTCGCTCTGCCAAAAAACGGGGACCCCCCCCTCCCCACGACCCCCCCGGTTTGCCCAGAGCTTAGATTGAAGCGGCAAGCTCTCCGCTTTCTGTTCCTATAGCAACTCCCGCCCACGCGTGGGCTCGCAGCAGCATCCCATCCCGGCTGCCAGAACCCATCCCCGGCTGTAAACGGAGCCGTCGGCCCTCCCGGCGACCCCCAGCAGCCCCTCAACTCTCCCCCAAAATCCTTAAAGTCTTGGCAAAGGGTTTAGGGCCACGGCGGACAGATCCAGCCTCACCCCCAGGGTGGGATCTGGCAGCGCGGGAGGCAAGAGGAGAGCGAGGAAGTCTTCTCTACCAAAAAAGCCTACCTAGAACCCCGCCGTTGGAGAGGAGCGCGGTGCCGTCGGCCTCRGGGGTGCAAACGTGGTGTTTGGGCTTGGTGGTCTCCAGCCCGGCCAGCAGCGTCATGAAGTCGACGACGGTATCGATGTCCTGCTTGTTGGCGGTGGCTTCCCTCAAGGCGTTCACGGCGTTGAGGCGGCCGAAAGAAGTCAGCTTGGAGATGTTGGCCCGGAGGAAGAGGAGGATGACGTTGAGGTCGTTGACGGGGCAGGTGAGCATCTTGCGGCTGAGGAGGTCGAAGGCGGGCAGCATCTCGTAGACGGAGAGCAGCCCCTTGTCCCACTGGCAGAGCTGCAGGGCATTGTAGATGGCGACGGGTATGAGGAGGACGTAGACGCCACCGACCGAGAGGCTGATGAGCTGGAAGACGGAGAAGAAAACCAGCTTGCAGGGGATGAGCGGGGGGATGTCGGGCTCCGCCTGGAGCAGCCCCGTTTTGATGGAGCAGCTGAACTCGTCCTGGAAGAAGATGTTGAGGTGGAGGAAGACCAGGTAGAGGCAGGTGGCAGCCAAGAACAAGAGCAGGAGCAGGTTCCTCAGGATGTAGATGAACACCAGGGAGTGGGCGTGCTGCTTGCAGGTGAGGTAGCGCTCCAGCAACGGGAACTCGAAATACCTCTCCCGGCGGGCCCTAGGGGCAGAGGGGACACACCGGGGACTTAGAGCCACCCCCCCAAACCGAGTCGCTTCACCGAAGTCCGTCCTGAATGGTCACAACGCCACACGGAGGGACTTCGGAGGGACACGGTGACCAGTCGAAGCTGCCTCACCTCTCGTATTCCTCCCAGAATCGCTCTGGCTCAGCGCTGGCTTGCTGGACCTTCCTCATGTGCTGCACCAGGCGTACGGAGCGGTTGTAGGATTTGTCCAGCTCGTCGATGATGAAGAGGAGGTCGGAGTGGAGGGCGGGGACGGCCGCGTAACGCCACAGCAGGTAAGGCATGTACATGAGCACCGCCACCACCAGCAGCGAGTAGGGGAAGACCTGGGCAAAGGAGACAAGCGGGGGCCGAGCGGCGTGGAGCTGCTTCACCCCCGCTGCGCACCTGGGTGGGACCCCAGGGCACCCAGACGCGAGCCTGACCCATACCTTGAGAGCCCAGAGGGACTTGGTGATGGCGTGGCCCTCGGCGTCGAAGCCGTGGTGGACGAGGGAGTCCCAGCAAGCCGTGTCGACGTAGGCGGACTGCTTCCCCGTGAAGTTGGTGGGAGAGAAGCAGCTGATCTGCGAGCCTAGGGTGAGGAGAAGGGTGAACCTCAGCCACAGAGGTCCGACGAGCACGCTGCCTTACAGGRGGGTGATTACATCTAAGGCACTACTTTGAATTAAAAAAGCCTTTTTTTTTCCACAGGCATTCTGTAGCTGTCTTTGCCCACTGCTGCGTTTTCCAGCAAGGATTTTTCCATCGCTTCCCAAACACAAACCCTTTGAGCACGGCTGTGGGTACACGGTGGGGGGAATTAGAGACCGGCCAAAAACCGGAGTCAAACCAAATCCCCAGGGGCAGCAGCGGGACGTCGGCCGAGGCCAGATTTAGCCTGAGGTCGCACCGTCAATGCAACCCTCTGTGCTGCTCTGGCAAATCCCGGTGGGATGTATACCCTGAGCCGCCCTGCCGGCACCCTCCTCCTCCTCATCCTCGGAAACAACCCTGCGGCACCCAAAGGTGCTGGGGGCAACCAGCACCTCCGGTCCTGGGGTTTAGCACGGCTGTTCCCAGGCTTTCCCAGCGACCAACCCCCCGTTAAAAACAATCAGTAAATATCCCTGAGAAAGAACAGTGCCTAAAACAGGATTTCCAGGCTGCCCCGCCTCGGACCACGACCACGCCAGTGTGAACACGAGAGTTTTGCTGCAATAGCCGAACCGCTGCCAGTAATTACCCGCGACCCGAAGACGCCTGTTGCAAAAGCCGCGACTCACCGGCGGAGAACTCCCGGGCGAAAGCCAGCGAGACGAGCAAGAGGGGCAGCCCCACGGTGACGAATTTCAGCAGGCGATCGCTCGGCAGCTCCAGCCGCAGGCCCTTGGCTCGGGAACCGCCGGGATCCGGGAGGAGAGCGTCGGAGAGCATGTACTCGGCGGCCGTGTGCGAGAGGGACATTTTTCTATCGAGGAAGAGGAGACGACGACGACTGCTGCTGCTGCCTGGGGACTCTGGTGTTGTCTGAGGCGCGTCAGCTCAAGGAGCTCCGTGCCCGATGGCTGTAAATGACAGCTTAGACGGCTCGTTAAATCAACGGGTAATTACAGGGGAATGCCTTTTCACAAATAGCACTTCCCGAAATAGAAAAAAAAAAAAAATAAATAGCAGCCGTGGCACCGGGCTGGGAAGGCAGCGTTCCTCCCCAGCCACAGCCGCTCCCCGGCTCCTCGTGGTTTTACGTCTCTCTCTCATAAGCAGATGTATTTCTGGCGGCGTGTTCGAGGGGCGTGGGGCTCCCCAGCTATTTTCGCTCCACGTGAGGAGCGGGGAGGCAGGGGACAAGGCACTGCCCTACCGAAAGGCCCCAGCCAGGTACACGGCAGCCCCGTGGGGTACAAAGAGCCCTTTCCAGCACCCAAACCAGCTGGAGGGGCTGGAGAAAGTCCTGCTGCCCAGCCTCAAGCTTCTGGGGACAGGCCAAGAGGTGCCAAACGCTGGTGGCTGCCATTTTGAGGCAGAACATCAGCTATGGTTCCCCAGCTTTCCAATCTCTCTACTCGCCTCCCTCTCGGGGCACGGGGGAAGGAACCTGGCTCCAAGGCAAGCTCCCGAGGGAGAGGGATCCCGATAACGGCGTCTAGAAATATGCGACAGGGAAATCCGAAGGGGCGGTGGGATAGGAAAGATTCTCCCGGCAGTGTAGTCACTCCCCAAAAACCCGAGCCGACACCTCTGGCAGCACAGAGCGGAGGGAGTCCCGGAGCTGCTCGGCCAAGCCAAGCAGAGGAACTCCCCGCGCAGTCTCTCGGCACAGCAAAAAAAACCCCACAGCCGCTGCCAAATTGCACTTTCGATGGATTTTCGAATGAAGGGAGTCTCCAAATTTGAATGCGGAGCGCCAGGATACAAGGAAGAGATGGCTAAACAGCTCTGGAGGGATGAGCGACGGCCCTCAAGCACCCAGGCGCGATCAAACCTGCCCAGGGACCGAGATCCGCCTGGCCTGAGCACAGACAGACACGCAGCCCTTCACCTCTGCAGGAACTGCACCTTTTATTGCTCAGAGAGAAGTTCAAAACACGAATTGGGCAAAGCCCAGTTTCTACCCAGCCTCGTTTGTCCGCACAAGAGGCTCTTCAGCGTGCCCAGCCATTTCTCTGCACCAAATCAGGGCAAGAAGCACATGCGGGTACCTGGTTTGAAGCCAGCAACACTGGTACCGACGCAGGGGGTCTCTGGCAAGCGGCAGAGACCATAAACTTCACCACACCGCTGGCTCCAAGGCGGACACGGCTGCAGAGCGGCCGGACCCAGCGCTACCACGTGCTGGAGATGAGGAGATAGACAGTACCGCTCCCGTCCTGCCTCATTAGTCGTTAGCAATGTCCAGCTCCAGCTTCTTCAGAGTCTTTTGGAAGAAGAGGGGCGGCTTGCAGACGAGGTCTATCCGCTCGCCCAGGGGCAGGGAGAGCCGGTAGGCGTGGAGGTGGAGGGGGAGGTGGCGAGCCTTGCTCTGCTCCAGCTTCAGCCTCCTCAAGGTGATTTCAGGAAGTTTCTGCAGCGAGGACAGAAAACGTCCCTTCCACAAACCCATCTCTTCAGCTGGGACTTGAAAACCCCGGCCCAGGAGGAGCTGGGGGAGACAAAGGGGCTGCCCGGCCCTGGATCCGGCTCTGGCAGCCCCCCCAACAGAGAACCTGCCTTACCTGGGGTGCCAGCTTGCTCCAGTGCGAATATTTGTGATCCCCCAGGATGGGGCACCCCAACCCATAGGCCAGGTGAACCCGGATCTGGTGCTTCACCCCTGAGGAGGGAAGGGAAAGAGGAGAAACGTGACAACCAGCCGTGCCAGGCTTTGGCTCCCACCTGCCACCCTCTGTGCTGGATAATCCCGTGCCAAAATCACTGGCAGCCGGAGAGCGGCCCGCCAGCAAACCGTCACCCCGGGGCGGCTTGTCCCCAGAGCCTTGGCGCAAAAAGGTTTTCAGTCGCGTCTGAGGACGAGTTCCCGCTTCCAGCGCTGCTCGTGGCTGCAGAGCCGCACAGAACGCGGATCCAGCGGCCGACGCAACGGCGGGGACACCCGGCCAGGCCTCACCCGTGACGGGCTGGAGCTCCAGCAGAGAGCAGGCGGAAGAGCTAGCCAGGAGGCGATACCGCGTCACGGCGCTTTCAGCGTTGCGGTTCTTGCGGATTTTCACCACCTTCCCGTCCTCCGGAGACAGGCGATAGTTGGGGGCCAGCGTCATCTGAACGGTGGCAAGAGGGTGAGCCGGCGGGAAGGCAGGAGGGGGGTGCCGAGGAGGGGGAGCGCGAGGCTAGAACGGCGGCCGAGAGGCCGTGCGGCTCACCTTGTAGTGCGACTGGTGGCTTTGCACCTCCTTCTCCACGATGGGGATCTCCACGATGCCCTCGGTGGGGTCTGGGTCCCCCAGGCTAATGGCCCTGGGAAGGGAAACCAGAGGTCTGCGGGGTGTCGCTCCAGCAGGAAGGGAACGCTCCCCTCGTCCCCTCTCCCCACGACCCAGCCCCGTAAAAAGATGCTTGAGAGAAAATAAGCAAACGCCCGTCACTTCCACAAAGCCCCACGTCCCCACACCCTGGTGACTGTCCCTTCGCCTCTTCTTCAAACCCTACGGGCTCTTCAAAGCCGCTTCTCCACCAAACCTTTCCTACCAGTAGATCTTTTCCACTTGACGAGTTTTGAAGAGAAGCCGGATCCTCTCCGCCACCTCCTTGCTCCGCGCCAGCACCATCACGCCCGTGGTCTCTTTGTCCAGCCGGTGGCAGAGGTGGAGGGGTTCGGCTTTCACGTTCTCCAACATTTTGGCCAAAATCGGCAGCACGTCAGCGATACAATTCTTGATCCCGGGGCCGCCTGCATAGCCCACAGGCAAGGCAATCAGGGGAGACGTTCACCTCCCCCCCTACCTTAAATTACCCCCAAAACGCGAGATGAAGGCTGTGATCTAAAGGTGACAAACTCCCCGCATCCCTCCCTGGGAAGGAAAACCTCAGCGCAGGGAGGACGGAGACAGAGGATCCCCTGTCAGCACCGTGGAGCCGTTTCCATTTCCCCCTCTACGGCATCGGCGCGGATGCGGCACGGCCGGCTTTCCCTCACCGTGCACGGGAAGGCCGTAGGGTTTGTTGATCACCACAATCTCCTCGTTTTGGTACACGGTTCCCTGCTTGAGCACTTTGGCCAGGACGTTGGGGTGAACTTGCTGCAGCTGCTTGCTCAGCATGGCAAGTTCCCGGACCCGTCTCCGCGCTGGGTCTTTGGGGATCTGAGGGGAGAACAAAACGCCATCGGTGGAGGACGAACGGCTCTTGGCTTTCGCCCAAGGCTCCTGCGTGACTTTCACCAACTCCTTCCCCTTCCTCCTGCTCCTCGCTTCACAGCGGGGATTCTGAGGGCTGTAACTCGCGCAGTCACTACCGAGACGAAGGCTGGGCGCTGTCCCCGCAATCCGCCCCCGCCACCCAGCTCACCGGGATCTCGCTCAGCCCCACGCAGGGGTTGTCACCCCCAAATCCCGCTCCAGATCCTTCCCCGCTGCCCGGGCGAGGGAAAACCCGCGGGCACGACGGTAACGCCTGCCCACCACCACCACCGGCTGCCCATCCCTCCCGCAGCCGGGCCGGGGGAACGCCGGGGGAGGGAACCGGTGCGAGGGCCCCACCGCCCGCTCCGCTCCACGTGTGCGCCCCAGCGGCGCGGGGCACGCCGGGAAAGCGGGGCGCGGTGCACGCTGGGAGTTGTAGTCCCGCCCCTCAGGGCCCAGCCGGGCCGCCGCCCCCCTCACCTCTCGCTTCTCCTCCTCGCTCCTCCGCAGCCGCTCCGCCAGCTGCTCGGCCCGCAGCGCCTCCGCCGCCGCTCCCGCCGCCCGCCCGCTGCCGCAGACGGTGCGCACCGCCCGGCCCAGCCCCGCGGCGCACCGCCGCAACCCGCCGCCGCTCGCCGCCGCCATCTTCCTTCCTCCTTCTCCTCTTTCACCTTCCGGCCAATGGCGGCGGCGCGGAGGCGGTGCTTCAACCCGCCCGTCCAATGGGAATGGAGCATCCAGCCGAGCGACACACACATCGCCCAATGACGGCGGCGCGAAGGGCGGGCCTCGGGGGAGGGCCTCGCCCCTACTCGGCTGTTTAAACGCCGGCGACGGTTGGCGGCTGATAACGGCCGCGGCGGGAGGACGGGAACAGCCGGGTCCTGTCAGGTACCGGGGAAGAAACGTGTCGAACCTTGTCAGGTACCGGGGAGGTGTGTGGGCCTTGTGGGGAGGCCGAGCAGGTGGGTGGGCGCCGGCTGCCTCAGCCCAGTACAACCCAGTATAGCCTCAGCAGCCCCCTGGGCCTCCCCACAGTGAGGTGAGCAGCTCTGAGGAGGCTGAAGCACCCCCCCACCCCCTTCCAGACCGGGACACAACAACACTCTGTAGGATTTCTTGAAATTTATAAAAATAGCGCTGGAAAATTGCATTTATTTTTTTTTCTCAATAAAAAAAAAAAAAAAAGGCAAAGCGGCAAGCTGCCCTTCTCCCGCTGAGGTGACCCGTCACCATCACTCGACGTCTACGCAGACCCGCTTGGGAGGCTGCTCCGCGGTGCCGCTGCTCCCCGGGGCATCGCCGCGGTGGCTCCGCTTGGTCTCGGGGGGCTGCTCGTCTCCGTCCCCCCCCACCTCCAGGCCCCGGGGGGTTTCGATGCGGCCCCTCCGCACAAAGTGCCGGATGCGGGCCTCCAGCCCCTCGCACTTGGGGCGGGCCAGTAAAGGCTTGTAGGTGCGGGCTTTGACGCCTTCCACGAAGCCGCTGACCTGGCTGCGGAGCGAAGGCTTCAGATCTCCCCAGAGGACAGTCGTGTTGTTCCCCGGGCCTGTGAAATAATTGAAAAAATACCAGTGGTTTGAACAATCTATTTAATTACCCCCTTCCCTTCATTCTTTTTGTTTTTAAACCGGTTACCCCCATCCCAAGGTATTACCACAAAACCATCCCTTACTTTTTCCAGTAGCCACGGGAGCAGCATCCAACCCTCCTAACATGTTACGCAGCACTTGAGTTTTGACTGCGTGGTTGGCCCAGAGCTGCTGTAGGTGGGTGACGTTGAACTCCTGCACTTCTCGGTCGTAGAGCCACTGAAGGTTTTCAAACTCGCAGTCGTACAGGACAAGGGGAAACTCGACTGCCATGCTAGGGAAAAGGAGAGAAGGCGTTGCCTGTCGCTGTCTGGAGGGATGCTGTGACCAAAAAAAAAAAGGCTCACGCAACAGCGCATCAGCCCGTCCTTTCTGCCAAAAACAGCCCTGTCTTTTACAGAACTCCTTTTTCCGATAAAAACTGAATTAGTTTTAACCAAATACCAAGGACTAAAGCCACCAAAAGCTTGTCCAAGAGCGAGAAAAACGGGATCCTTACGGATACCTCCCAGAGAGGCCGCTGGCAGCTTGCTTCCATATTGTGAGAGACTGCTTCGCAGGCTGGCAGAGAAGTGCCTTGCCAGCGGCACTTCGCGCGCAGCCGTCGCTTGGAGAAGCAGCCTGGGAGGTTTTCCCGAGCTCTCCGTACCTGTACTGCGGTTTTCGGGGGTTCTTCTCCACATCCAGCAGCTCGTCGATGATCTCGGGGCTTTCCATCCCCTGACCGATGAGGAAGAGGATCGCCATCATGCAGCGGACTTGGTGATACAGGAACGCCTGTCCCGTCACTTCAAACTGGCACAGACGGAAGGGATCCTGCGGCCCCGTTTCTCCTCCTCTCTCCACCCACGTCACTCCCGCGCTGAGGATCGTTCTCTGGAAGTTGACCACCCCGTTGGCGACGTCCATTTTACACAGGTTACGGAAATCGTGGGTCCCCACGTACCTCTGGGCTGCGGCGTGCATGAGGGCCACGTCCAGGTCGGCGCAAGGGAAGAAGTAGCGGTAGCTCCTCTTGAGGCAGCTGAACCGGGCGCTGAAATCGGGCCCCACGGGGGCCCAGGCCAGCGCCCGGATGTCGGGTGGCAGCACCCTGTTCAAAATATGGGTGTAGCGGAGCTCCTCTTCCCCCTCGCTTTTGCCTTCCGAGTCACCCTCGTGGCCGTTTAGCTTCTTCCCCTCCGACAGGTTTGAGCGGAGATCTAGGGAAATCACCTGCAAAATGAGGAAAGCCAGGATTAGATCGCAGATGGGCGTATTTGGAGTGTCAAGCCAAGTCTTCCTACACCCCTATGAAATAAATTCAGGATCTCCTACGGATGAAGGTGTCTTAAATCAGGCGATCTTACCCCTCCTTCCTGCGGGTAAAGCTGCAAGTGCCTCTGCTAAGGTTCCTAGCAGATGCTACGGATTCCTTTAATAAAACAGAGAAAGTTGCAGACTGCCTACATAGCATGGTCTCGAAATGGCTTCAACTTTAGTCACTGTTTTTAGGATATAATGTGCTTTTTTCTTTTTTTTTGTTGGAGGGGTGATGACTTGAATCCAGTAACAGCCTGGCTGTCTGGCAAACCTGATGTGGGATCAAGTTAATTAACGCCGCAGTTGCCTGTGCGCTTTAAATGGCGCAAGAAAAGGCAGCCCCTGCCTTTATTTCGTGCGGCTCATCTTGTGAAGGAGAGCAGACCGCCCACCCGAGCCAAAACCACCCCGGCGAGGCAAGAGCTAAGCCAGCTCCGCTTCCAGAGCCGGGAGGGAAGGAGAGACTGGCCCCACAGCGAAGCCATCGCGACGCAGGAAGGGGCTGCGCTTTCCCCAGTGGCTCAGCCAGCCTGATGGCTCCGAGCCCACCGAGCGGGGCCGGCTGGCTCCCGTCCCTCCAGCTCCCACTCCCACGCTCCCTTCCGCTAGCTCCGGCTCCCCTCAGACCCTTCTGCGCAGGAATTCAGCTGCCTGACTCTGCAGGAAGCTATCCAATTCTTGGATTTTTTTTTTTTTTTGGTTAAATCAGCTGAGAGGGCTCTGCCAAGCGCTGCAGTCGGCGCAGGAAGAGCAACAAGTACGTCTATGGAGGAAGGGGCATCTCCCCTTTTTTGGCAGCGCTGAGCTATCGGAGAGGCTGCAGCCTAAAACACATTTCATCTTTTCAAAACAGGCCCCTGGAAAAAACCCTACCACTAATATGGAAAAAAATAGTATTAATAAACACTTTGAGGGTCTAACATCATCATTCCACATGCAGGAAGCCATCACCAGGCTCACTTTCAGATTTAAAAGCCGATGGCTTTTAAAAAACCAAATCCAACCTGTCTTGGCTCATCACTGTGGGACAGTAATCCCACCAGATCTCCATCCCACACAGGAGCCCAGAAATCCGGGAAAGCCGGAGGGGAATCCTGACCTGTCCAAAGGCACTGACTCCTTTGTCCGTCCGCCCGCAGCGGTGGTAGTTGGAGGTCTGTCTGTCGTCTACCAGCCGCGTCTTCTTCAAGGCGTCAAACAGTTTCTCTTCGATGGTGTTGCTGGTGTTCTCCTGGCTGGCGAAGCCCTGGTAGCCCCAGCCCAGGTAGGCGATCTTTAGCGCCACGTGCCTGCGGCCGTAAGCGCCGAAATCGAATGGCCGTTGCTGGCGTTTCTTGGCTTTCCCGGGGGCCGAAGGAGCCTCTCTTCTCCCAGCACCCTCGTTGTCCTCTCGGAGCTTCTCCTGCAGCCGCTTCACCTCCTCTTCCAGCTCCTGCACCCTCCTCCGGAGTCGCTCTTGATCGGTGACCGCGCTCCCCTCGGCCATAGCCGCTGTCTTGGAGCCTTGATTACTTGCTGGTAGCTCCTTGGGCTCTGCAGAGAAAGAAGGAAATCGGGGGAGGTTTGCATTTTTATGTGGCTTTTATTACACCTAGAGGCTTCCTCTGTAAAATAATTGTTACCCGCGGAATAATTCGTTATTTTTTAACCCCTCGGTGTTCCTAGCAGAGCGTGGGAAGGGCCAAGGGGGCTTAGCTCGGACAGTTTCTTCTTACTCAAGTCTCTATTTGCACTTTTTAATCATTCCTCTTCCCCCAGCCGCCGCCGCACGATCGGATCTGCTCCGTCAGCCCAGGCGCGGCGGCAGCACGTTCCCGGCTAGCCTTTTGCTATCTGCACGGAGCCCTTTCCATTTTCACACCCCGCTCAGCCAGCATCAACACTTCAGACAGCCCGCTAACGGCTGCCATTCATCTCACCGCACCATCTGCTCCAACATTTCCTAACGGCAGGGTGAAAGCTTGCATTTTTCAAGCAGGAATTTAGAGGTTGCATCAGAAGGGGCTTCGGGGCTTTATAGCTGCGCTGCGTTCCCGTTTGCTGGAGGGAAGGAGCCTTCTGCTGGCGGCAGGAGGTTTAGCAGCGCTCCCAGACCCCCCCAGTCTGATTAACCGCAACCTAAATCAACACCCGTGAACCCGAGAAGTTGAGAGTCGGAGCCCCCTTTACGTCTTTAGCCAGCTCCAACGTGCTGCAAGAAATTAACTGTGGTTTATTTTTTGCAGGATCCACCCAGCTCGGCAGAAACCATGGAGGAGACGAGGGCACCGGAGGATGAGGAGCAGCTGGCGGCCGCACCGGCCCCGAGCCGGCTGTACGCCTGGCAAGCAGGCAGTGAAAAGCGGGCACGACCCTGTGACGATCCCTACGCCGAGGCCTCCCTCGTTTTGGGGGTGCAGCCAGCCCTTCCTACGTTTTCCGGAGATCGGAGGGGAACCAGGAGGTTGGTGATGAAAAGGAAGGTGCTGAGGCACAGACCCGACGGAGGAGTAGAGATCTCCGACGAGTCGGTGACCAGCGAGCCGGAGAGCGAGGCCGAGGTCTGGAGCCTGAGGCAGAAAATGCTTCAGCGAAGCTCCGGTCCGGAGGACAGCATCTCCGAGGGGGAAATGGAGACGAGCAGCAGCTCCCTCGATGAATCCCCTTACCGGTGGCCCCGTGGGGACAGTCCCCCCTTTCTCCTCGGGGATTTCGGGAGCCGGAGCTCTCCCGCTTCTCCGTACGTCGCTGCGGCGGGACAGCCCAAGTCCTTCATTCCTCCACGCTTTGAGCTGTTGGGTCGTAACCGGGGGAAAACAGACCGAGTGGCCAAATATTTTGAATATAAACGAGAATGGGAGAAATTCCCAATCCCGGGAGAGGATCAGCGGCAAGAACTGCGCTGGGGCATCCGGGAGCAGATGCTCTGCAAGCCGGAGTTCCCCAGCAGGTCGCAACACCTCTACGTCCCCAACGCTTACGCCGTGCCGACCGAAAAAAAGAGAGCTGCCCTGCGCTGGGAGGTGCGCTGGGACCTGGCCAACGGCCTCCTCCCCAGAAAACACACCTCCTCCTAGGATCCGCGCCGGCCGTCTCTTCACCGCGCACGGCCTGCTCTCCCGAGTGTTGCTTTTTTTTACCTCCTCAAAGTCCTCGATAATTTGGAAAATCCCCTTTTTGCATTTCAAGCGGGTTAAATTCTGGTATTAAAACTTCACCCGTTGTTAAACGGCCTGGGTGAAACATCCCTGCTTCCCCCCCGCGTGGCGCAAAGCTTCTTTCCAAAGAAAGAATCTTAAAATCTTAAGAATCTTAAATCTTAAGATTCAGAGGTGCGGGGAGCAGGCACCGAAAACCTACGCGGACTTTTCGAATATCGGGAGAAATAAGACTGTAAGGAGCCTGGCGATTTTCGGCACGGAATCGCCCCTGGATTGTTGCGTGAGCCATCCAGGCGGTTTTATTTATGGCGTCTCGGCGATATCTTTCGTTAATAAAGCGTGTGGAAAGATTTGTTATAGTTCTGTGGGTTAATTAGAAACACCTCCGTCAACATCTACTATTCTAGACTTACCCTTGCACCACCAAACTCTCGGCTCCCCTTGCCTTATTTTATCTCTTTTTTAAAATAAATGAGCTTTAGGATGAGGTGAATATGATATTATTATTATTATTATTACTATTATTATTATTATTTTTCTCCAGGTATCGGGACGGACTGACAATTTGGCGGCTCTCAGGCAGGAAAAGGCCTGGTGGGGAGAGCGGCTGGGGAGGCTCCAGCCGCTCGGCCCCCCGGAAAAGCTCCCCGAAACCTCGTCGGGAAAAGGGAATGACGGGAAGCAGGTGACGGCTGCGGCCCGGAGCGGGAAGGCTGGGGTAGGGGACACGTGTGTGTCCCCCTCTTGGGGACTCTGCTGTCACCCCACATTGGAGGGGGTTTTGGCTCCTCCCAGGGTGAGGGTCCTTGGCTTTCCAGCATCCTGTGGACCCTCCCATGAGGGTGTCTCTGCCCCCCCCAGGACCCCAAGGACCCTCTGAAGCCCCACGGGGGACAGCGCTGGCACCCTATGGGGTCCCTGCTCCTCCAGTACCCCAGGGACCCCCCCAAAACCCTATGGGGACCAATGCTGGCACCCTACAGGGTGCCTGTCCGCAGCAGGGGACCCTCCCCAGCCTACGGGGTCCCTACGGGGTGGGGGTGGACCCCCACCACTCTATGGGGGGGTCTCCGCCCCCCCCCCCCAGCACTCCGGGAAACCCCATGGGGTCCCTGCTTCTCCATCACCCCGCAGACAACCCCCCCATGGGGTCCCTGTCCCCAGCACCCTGTGGACCCCCAGCACCCTATGGGGGGTTACCCTGTTCCCCAACACCCCAGGGACCCACCAAAACCCTATGGGGGGGTCCCTGTCCTCCATCACTCTGCAGACTGCCACAACCCTATTGGGGGGGGGGTCTCTGCCGCACCCCAGGGACCCCCCAAAACCCTATGGGGACCAGTGCTGGTGCCCATCCATAGCAGGGGACCCCTCCCAGCCCTTCGGGGTCCCCAGCGCCCCAGGGAACCCCTGAAACCTTATGGGGTCCCTGCTCCTCCATCACCCTGGGGATGAACCCCCCTCATGGGGTCCATGTCCCCAGCACCCTGCGGACCCCCACCACCCTATGGGGGGGTCCATGTCCCCACCACCCCGCGGACACCCACCACCCTAAGGGGGGGTCCCTGTCCCCAGCACCCTATGGGGGAGTCTCTGCCCGCCCCCCCCGAGACCCCATGGGGGACAGCGCCACCACCCTACGGGGTCCCCGCTCCTCCAGCCCGCCGGGACCCCCCACCCTACAGCCCCGCAGCCCGGGGCCGGCCCTACCTGCGGGTCGCCGCCGGGGCCGAAGCCACTGCGGGGCCGGGGCCGGTGCCCCGGAAGCGCCCGCCCCGTCCGGTACCCCCCCCCCCTCCGGGAGCCGCGGTCCTCCCGCCCGCCAGGGGGCGCTAGCCCGCCCCCCCGCACGCGCATGCCGCTCATGAATATTCATGAGCCAGGCTCCATGGCGGAGGCGGGGGACAGCGGCGGCCGGCCCGAGCGGGTGGGCAGCGGGGTGGGGGGGTCCGGTCCCGTCCGGTCCGGTCCCCCGGGGCCTCGGCCCCTTCCCCCCCTGTAACGGCCGCCTCTGCCCCCGCAGCTCCCCGCGCTCCGCCCCCCGTCGCGCCGCCACGAGCCCTTCGTGCGCCGCCGGGGTAAGGGGAGGCCCCGGCCCCGGCCTGAGGGAGGGCCCCGGCCCCGGCCCCCGCCTCAGGCCCCCCCGTTTCTCCTCCCTCAGCAGGCCGCGGCGATGAGGAGCAGGAGGAGGACGACGACGACGACAGAGGTGGGTCCCCGCGGCTGGGTGTGCGGCCCCCGGGGCCTTCCCTTGAAGCGGGCGGGGGAAACTGAGGCGGGGAGCGGGGCAGTTGGGTGCTGAGGGGGTTCTGCGGCAGGCCACGCTCATTAACTCGCTAATTACCTACAGCTCTTAGCGGTGTCCGGGGTCCCCAAGGGTGGGGGTGGCCGGAGACCCCTGTATTTGTGGGTAGGGGGATGGAGGGGGGAGAGACTTCTTATAAAAAGTCTTTTTTTTTTTTTATAACGAGTTTCTGCCTTTTCCAGTGGACTCGGCAGAAACCTCCCTGCTGAACAAGCTGATCCGCACGTCCCTGGTGGAATCCAGCCACCACGTGGAGATCCTGCAGCAGGACCCCAGCTCCCCCCTTTTCTCCGTCAAAACCTTCGAAGAGCTGCCCCTGTGAGTCGCCAGCAGCCCGGAAAAGCACGAGAGCCACCAAACGTTCATCAAACGGGCCCTTTTGATGCTTTTTTTTTACAGGAAGAAGGAGCTCTTGCAGGGGATTTACATCACGGGCTTCAACAGACCATCCAAAATCCAAGAGACGGCTCTGCCGATCATGCTGGCGTATCCGTGAGTAGTAACGCCACGCGGGCGAGCCCCGGCTCCCTCGAGGAGTCTCCGACGTCGGGACACCAATCCGGGGACGCCCGACCCTTGCGCGCCACTGAGCAGCCTTTGCCTTGCAGGCCCCAAAATCTGATTGCCCAGAGCCAGTCAGGGACAGGGAAAACGGCAGCTTTTGTCTTGGCGATGTTGAGCAGAGTTAATGCCGCTGAGAAACACCCGCAGGTAACGTAGGAAAGGGAAAGCTGCTGCAGGAGGGGTTTGCCCAAGCCCTCGAGACGCTGCCTGGGGGCAGAGCTCTGGTTTTTGTCCCCTGTATGATTTTATCYGCTGGAAGGGGGGACGATAAATCCTCGGGTACCGTCGCAGCAGCAGGTAGGACAGAAAGCGTGGTGCCMGCTCAAGGGAGGGACTTTTACTTGCAGCAGGTTAAGCCAGGCTTTAGATATTCTGGAATTTAAATTCTGGGGAGCRTCCAGCCGACTTTGAAAGGCAACTGCAGAGACTGCTGGTTTGCTGGTGGCTTAAATGCCCCCGCGAGCCCGAGGCACCTCTCTGCGTGCAGAGTCAGCTTGGCGAGCTGGTTACTGCAACTTAAAGTCTCTCGTCTCAAGCGTTCGGGATGATTTAAACGGTTGCTTTAAAGCTGGGCGCAGAAACGAACTGCAGGAGGCAAATTTCCCCCTCAAAAATAGCTACAGCGACTTCTTTCTGCCAACATCCCCCGAGCTGTGCTGCGTTACCAGCTCCCTGACCTCCACATGTGACCGACTGCCCCATCCCCCTGCGCTTTCGAGGGACTTTAGCGGTGTGGGATTTTCYTGTGCCCTTCTTTCTGTCCCTTCGAAATACCTCGTCGTCTGCCCAGTGTATCCCATCCCGGGAAAGCCCTCGGCTTTTAAATGAGGCGTTTCTCGTCCRACAGCTCTCTTATCTCCCCCTAAGTGCCTCTGCTTGGCTCCCACCTACGAGCTGGCCCTGCAGATCGGATGCGTGATCGAGACCATCGGGCGGTTTTGCGCTGACATCAAGGTTACCTACGCCGTCCGGGGAAACCGAGGTGAGCCCCGCTCTGCCCAGCAGAGCTGCCCGCGCTGTAATGGGAACGTTGAATATAGGGATCCTCTCTTGGAGCCTTCAGGACCTCCGTCAGGGTGCGTAAAATAGCGTCTGTATTCCCTAAGAAGACTTTTTCAAGACCGCTGGCTGCTTCCAGGCTCCCTCCTTCCCACGTGGGGCTGGTTTCCACCCCCCCGAGGCTGTAGGGAAGCGTCAACCCCGCTTGCGATTTTAATCTCAAGCTCCGCTTTGCGATGACCCCCTCAAAGGCCGGAATGGGAGATAACCAAGGGAAAAACGTGCTGGAGCAGCAGAAACGCGTCGTGTTTGGAGGCAATCGGGTGGCAGTTTCCCCTTCCCGCAGTTCTGCCGGGCGCCGCGCTGGAGGAGCAGATCGTCATCGGGACTCCGGGGACAGTGCTGGACTGGTGTTTCAAACGGAGGGTCATCGACGTGAAGAAGATCAACATGTTCGTGCTGGATGAAGCCGACATCATGATCGACAGTCAGGGCCTCTCCTATCAAAGCATTCGCATTCAGAGGTGAGTATTCCTGACGGCTGGCATCCCGCTTCCCTGGTTTTTTCCCCCCTTCTTTGCTCAGCTTTGAGGGAATCGAGCTGAATCGGCGGCGAGAGAGAGCGTCCCTGGGATGTCGAGGGGGCTCGCTGCTGTGGGAATCGGCTTTTGCGCATCAGCAGGCTCTGAYCTGCTCCTTCCAGGAATCCGGCTTTCCGTAAAACCTCCCTGAGACACACGGGAGGACTTTTATCTCGCTTCCCTTTCCTTTGAGCCGCTACAGCCCTCGGGCTGGTTCCCTTTCTGTTGAAGGCGACACAAAATCAGCTTAAATGAGGTTTTGGGTTTTTTTTAATTTCTCCTGAGTACATCTGGGCACCGGGCTGCTCTCCTGGGCTGACGAATCCCTTTTTCTCCGCGCCAGGGCTTTACCCAAGGGCTGCCAGATGCTGCTGTTCTCGGCCACCTTCAAGGAAAGCGTGCGGGCGTTCGCCRTGCAAATAATCTCCAACCCCATCGTGATAAAGCTGCGCGAGGAAGAGCTCACCCTCAGCAACATCAGGCAGTACTTCTTCGTCTGCAGGAGCCGGGAGGAGAAGTACCGAGCCCTCTGCAACATCTACGGCGGCATCACCATCGGCCAGGCCATGATCTTCTGCCAGGTAAAGCGGCTCAGCCTGCCCGGGGAGATGGATGCATTTGCAGTCAGCCGTAACAGAAATCGTTCATTTTACAACATGGATGCGGGGGGCTCCTCCCAAGACCCTCAAAATGAGGGAGCGGACCCCCGGGAGGGGTGGGGGGGAACATGTTGGCAGCATTTAAAGGCCGCTTTTAAAAGCGGTGTTTTAACAGCTTGGTTGGCACCGCCGTTGCCTGGCTTCCGCAGTCACCAGCGCACGGCAAACGCGCTGTGTTTCCTTCCCCTTTGCCCTGCGTGTCCCGACAGAGGCTTCTTGCTCGTCCGCAGCGTTTTTGCCTTATTTTGAGGTGTTAAAAAGCACCTCGGGGCTCCCTCGAAAGGCGCAGGGGACTCGGGAGAGGGAGGAAAATCTCGAAGCGTTGGCCGGGAGCCAGCGGAGCTGCGGCGAAACCTCAGCCCCCCTCTCCCCGCGCACCCAGACTCGGAGGAGCGCGGACTGGCTGTCGGTGGAGATGAGCCAGGACGGGCACCAGGTCGCCATCCTGACGGCGGAGCTGACGGTCGCCCAACGGGCCAACGTCATCCAGCGCTTCCGCGACGGGAAGGAGAAGGTCCTCATCGCCACCAACGTCTGCGCCAGAGGTACCTCCGGGAAAAGCGATGGAAACAAGAGGCTTCCTGGCCTCTGGTTCTTCTGCTGGCAGCGTGGGCTCGAGCGAGGGATCCTCCTCGACGAGGTGATCCCATTCCGCAGCCCCTTTTTCCCTCTTTTTCAGGGATCGACGTGCAGCAGGTCACCATCGTGGTGAACTTCAGCCTCCCCACCGATGAGAAGAGCGAGCCGGATTTCGAGACTTACCTCCACCGCATTGGGAGAACGGGACGCTTCGGGAAGAAGGGCATCGCCTTCAGCATGGTGGAAAGCCAGAACGTGGGGCTCGTGCGGATGATAGAGCAGCATTTCCGTGAGTTATCCGCGTGTTTCCGCCTCGCCGGGAGGCGGTTTTGGGGCTGGTGATCCCCCCTCCGACTCGTTTCCCATCTGCAAATGGACCTTGTTGGGCTGCTCTTCTCCCCGGGGCTCACCCCTCTCGGTACAGGCCACGGATGCAGCTTTGCTTTCAGCCCCTCACCCTTTTAGGGTTGGTTTTTTTCTCCCCCCAGCAGCCAAATTTTCAGAGAAACAGCCCAGGAGGTCGTGCGCGACCCGCACGGGATGTCACAAGTCCCAGGGATGCCTCAGCAGCTCTTTTTTTTTTTTCTTCCCCCTCCTTCAGGCATTTTCTCTGCCTTTACCCTGCAAATCCCCATCCCRCGGGAGCTGGTGCCCCGGCTTAGCTCAGCCCTGGCTGTGGGAGAGAAGCCGGCAGCTGAAATCRTGCGGGTCTTTTCCTGACTCCAAATCGATTGTCGGTCATAAACGTCAAGAGGATTTTCATGGGATTTGCAAGACGCTGGGGCTGCACCGGTGGCTTTTCAAATCCCGGTGCCTGTTTTCCCTGCGATTTTTAGGGAAAAGAAGGTTATTAAAACCTCTCGGCGTGCGCAAAACCGCGTCCCTTCCTCAGCTTCGTCCTCAGAGCTGCTGCGCTGTCTTGGCAGCTTGTCCTTTCAATTTAAAAACCAAATAGTCTGACGATGATTTTTTTTCTGAGCAGCAGACAACTGCGATGAAGCAGCTTTAACACCCACGAGGTGGATGAATCCGACCGCAGCCGCGGCCGGAATTAGCCAAAGGAGCCCAGCYGCAGGATCTCCGCGGGATGAAAATCCGAGTGGATGAACTCCCGCCCACCCGACGTTTGCTTTTTAACGCCGTGCCGTTGCGATTCGAGGGCCGGGGGGGCTGCCTGYGGAGGAATAACGAACCTTCCCCCTCCCGCCAGCCCATCGGAGGTGGGAGCAGAGAGCGGGAACGCACCCGGAAACCTTCTYGCTTTGAGCCGCCTCTTGCTTTCTTGGCAGCCTCCTTGCCCGTCGCCCACTTTACGCTGTGCTTTCTCCCAAGTTTATTTGACTATCGCTTAAAGGCCACAAGAGTGGAAATACCACGGCGAGCGCTTCGGGGAGCTTTGCAGCCCRCGCGTGTGCACGCAGGCAGCGCAGCCGCCGGCTCGTGGGGTGCCCGGGCTCTGGTTTCACTGGTCGTGCCACACACTGACAGGTTTTTTTGGTTTTTTTTTTTTTTTCCTACAGAGACCAAGATCAAGCAGCTGGACCCGGACGACATGGACGAGCTCGAGAAGCTTGAAAACTGAGGGAGGAGCGGGGGTTTGCTCCCCCCMGATCTGAGTTTTTGGTTTAAAACAAAAGGAAAAGTTACAGGGGAAAAATCTCCCCAGTTCTCTCATAACTTCCTAAAGCTGTTTGGTTTTGTTGTGACGTTGTAGGAGAAGACGGGGGGGGGGAGCCCTCGGACCCAGGGATTATTGTCCTTGCTTTTGTTCCTTGTTATATCTCTGAGGTTTTCACAGCTGTGACTTCGCGTGGCGTGAGGAATCCCCGAGGGGCTTAACACGGGGTAACGTTCCTCAAAAATGGGTTGGAGCGGTCAGAAAACAGGTAAACTCTGGGAACTGGCCCAAAAAAGCTGCTCCTGGTCTCCAGGCAGCAGCGGTGGGCGGCGTTTCTGCCAGCAAAATCTCAGAGAAAACTTGAATAAGAAAAAAAGAAAAAAAAGCAGGAGAAAAGAGCGAGTTGTAAAAAAAAAAAAACCCCAAAAATACGCCGGTCTCGCTAGATGGCAGCGTGAATCCGCCGCTGCCGTCCCAAGTCCTCTCGGGACCCCAAACGCCAGAACTGGGGGTCACAGCAGTGGGGGGGGGAGAGAGTTTGGACCTCCCGGGGCTGCCTGTCCCCCACCCAGGGGTGTGTTTGTGTCCCCAAAGCATTTATCCCTTTGCTGCCACCAAGCTGATCTCTAATAAAATGGCATTATTTATAATTACTGGGGCGTTGTTGCTTCTCCTTTGCCAAAGTTCCCTTGAAATTTATGGCGTATTTTGCTTGCAGAAGGATTTTTATTAGGTCGGAGTGTTGACATTGCTGTCATTTGCCGGATCTGCCAACGCCCCCCCCGCTCGCCTCGCTTCGGCTCTTCGAATTTCTTTCCAAACTCGACCTGTTCGGGCAGAAAAACGCAACYGGAGGCGTCTGGCAGCGGCTGGAAGGGGGGAGCGAAGCCTCGCCCCGGCTCTGCAACCGCCCCGGTGCCCGGCTTTAACCCATTTTGGGCATTTCAAGCCCAAAACCTTGCAGGTAGTCTCACGTTCGGTGTTAAGGTGTAGTTTCTGTTCGTGAGCGCGGCTTTGCTTGTCCAGGACCAAGGCACCTGGGCTCCACCCTATGCCGACGCYGGCCCCCCTGGGCCAGAAAATCTTCATATTTAGGAATCTTTATATTTTTATTTTCCCTTCCCCGTGTTATCAGCGCCCCCGAGCYGCTTCCCTACCCTGATGGAGCTCCGGCGGCCCCGCGGTGGTACCCCCCCACCCCTGGGGCTGGGGTGCGAATGTCCTCCCCAGGAAAGACGCTGGCCCACGAAAAAAAAAAMCACAACCAAAGATTTGGGGATAATTTTGTGCAAATGCCCCATTTTCAGGGGAATTTCAGCTGCCSCGCTGCCTCCTACCACCTCCTGAGCTTGATTTGCTCCGGGTGAGGCCCTTCCTTGGTGGATACCGGCTTTGGGGATGGGACGCAAGGGGCTGCTGTGTGCTCCCCCACCCCGAAATCCTCCCGCGGGGGTGCTCCAGCCCCCCCGGCATTGCATTACAGCGTTGCCGCCCCCCCCATGAATGTTTGATGGGGCGCGGCGGAGAGCGGGGGATGAAATATCAAACCCCGCCGGGCGCCCGGCTTCCCCCAGCTCCCAAACCCCGCATTTTTGATCGGGGGGGGGGGGGCAGTGCATTTTTCCCTCCTTTAGCCAAAAAAATTGTGTGTGGGGGTTTAATACGCGGGAATAAATTTCCCCTGTGCAGCGGGGGGAGGAGGTGATGCTGCCACTCCTGCAACGAGCACGCCTGTCCTCAGCCCTGAGATTGCGGGGGCCGAGGCGGGCAGCGGCGTCGGGTTCCCCCCCSACACCTCGTTTATAAATAATTAACGGTTAATCAGGGCCGGGCCTAATTACCCAGGGGTAACCGGAGAGGAGGTCGGGGCGGAGAGCGCAGCCCTGCTTCGACGCCCGGCCGGGGGGGCTCGGTGCCGGACATGGCGCCATGGAGCGTGGCCGAGCGCCGTCGCCTTGGAGGGGACCCTGGATCCTCTGCCTGCTGCCGGCGCTGGCGGGGGGTGAGCRGAGACCTGCCCCCCACCCCCCCAAATTTTCCCCGGAGGAGGGGGAGCAGAGACCTGACGGACTCGCTGCGCCTCTGGCCAGGTCAGCCGCTGGCGGCCGACGAGGCGGCTTACGAGGARCGGCCGGCGACGGGGGTGCGGGGCCGGGCGGTGGAGCTGAGCTGCGGCCCGGCGGCGGCATCGGCACCACCGGCGGTGGTGTTTTGGAGCTTCGCGCCGGGGGGCTCGGGGCCGCCGCGGGCCGTGGCGGTGGGCTCGGGCGGGGAGGTGGCGGTGGCCCCCGGCGCGGGGACGCTGGGCCGGGTGAACCTCCGCAACGGGACGTTGGAGCTGCGGGAGCTGCGGGCGGCCGCCCAGGGCCGCTTCCTCTGCCAGGGGCTCTTCCCGGAGCGGGGCCGGCTCCGCGTCGGCTACGCCGCCGTCCTCCTGCGCGTCCTGGGTAAGCYGCCGGACCCCCACTAGCCACGGGCTGGCCAGCGTCGCGTTCCCCTGGCTCGCGGTGAAGCGTCCCCTCGCCCGCTAGCCAATAGAGTCTTCTACTGGCCGCCGAAGCAGCCCACTAGCCAGCGAAGGGCCCTGCTAGTCAATGAAGCATGCTGCTAGCCAGCGTAGAGCCCCACTAGCCAAGGTAACGGTCCACTAGCCACCAAAAGCCCCCACCAGCCAATGAAGCAAACCACTAGCCAATGTCGAGCCCCACCAGCCAGCAAAGCACCCCACTAGCCAATGTGGCACCCCACTAGCCAACATAGTGCTGTGCTACCCAACATAGCACCCCACTAGCCAAAGTAGCTCACCACTAGCCAACGTAGCACTCACCAGCCAATGAAGCGCCCCATTAGCCAGAGCCCCACCAGCCAGCAAAGCACCCCACTAGCCAACATAGCACCTCACTAGCCAGCATAGCACACCACGAGCCAATGAACTCCCCTGCTTCCAGCCAATGTAGCGCCTCACTAGCCAATGTAGCACTCCACTAGCCAACGTAGTGCCACGCTAGCCAGCACCCCCACTAGCCAACATAGCACCCCACTAGCCAACAATATCCCCCCACGAGCCAATGTAGCGCTGCACTAGCAACCCACTAGCCAACGTAGCACCTCACTGGCCAGTGTAGCACACCACTAGCCAATGAACTCTCCTGTCTCCAGCCAATGTAGTGCCCCACTAGCCAACACAGCACCCCACTAGCCAACATAGCRCCCCACTAGCCGATTTAGCAGCCCATTAGCCAGCCCCACCTCCTTGCCGTGGCCAACCCAGCATCCCACTAGCCCATAACTGGTCTCATTAGCCCATACACGGCTGCTCCAGGTAGTCCCTGTGCCCGCAGCCAGGACACCCCCTGACTAGCCCGGAGACGTTCTCACTAGCCATCCCGCTAGCCCCTACGGCACATCACTAGCCAATATATGGGCTGGGCTGGAACGATCACCCCCGGGTGAGGCAGGAGGGAGCTGGGGGAAGGGGCTGGCAGTTTCGGGGGCCGCTCACGGCCGGGTGCCCCCAGTGCCCGTCTCCAAGCCCTTCGTGCGGCCGACGGCGGCGGCGGCGGCGGAGGGGGCGCCGGTRGCCCTGACCTGCGCCGTGCGGGAGGGGACGGAGCCGCTGAGCTTCTCCTGGCAGCACCGGGAGCCCCGGGGGGGTCCCTCAGCGTCCCCCGAGGGGCTGGGGGGCTCCGGGGCGGAGCTGCGCCTGACGCCCGCCAACCGCAGCCACGCCGGCTGGTACGCCTGCACCGTGCGCAACGAGGTCAACAACCGCACCAGCGAGGCCGTCTACCTGGACATCGTCTGTGAGTGCCCTGCGGCGCCGTCCCACCTTCTCGGGGGGGAGCTGCCCCAAGGTGGGGGCCTCGGGCAGCAGCTGTGGGGGCATCCTGAGGGCTGTAGATGCCACCATGGCATGTCCATGGCCACCAAGCACCCTGCCACCATGGTTCGTCCATAGCTACCATGGTACATCCATGGGCACCACATACCCTGCCACCATGATGCTTCCATGGCCACCATGGTATG
>JASVER010000066.1:307612-375616 GCA_030449065.1 Oceanodroma leucorhoa
CCATGGTATGTTTATGGCCACCATGATACCTCCATGGCCACCATGGTATGGCCATGGTCACCAAGCATGTTGCCACCGCGATGCATCCATGGCCACCATGCACCCTGCCACCGTGATGCCTCCATGGCCACCATGGCATGTCCATGGCCACCAAGCACCCAGCCACCATGATACGTCCATAGCTACCATGGTACATCCATGGCCACCATGTACTCTGCCACCATGATGCCTCCATGGCCACCATGGTTTGTCCATGGCCCACAACCATCATCACCATGATGCATCCATGGTCACCTTTGCACCATGCCACCAAGGTGTGTCCATGGCCACCACACACCGTGGCACATCCATGGCCACCAAGCACCATGCCACTATGGTGTGCCCATGGCCACCATACACCATGCCACCTCCACAGCCACCACGCATGGTGTGCCTGTGACCACCAAGCACCACGGCACATCCACGGCCACCAAGCACCATGCCACCACGGTGCCTCCATGGTCACCATGCACCACGGCATGTTCACAACCCCCACGGTGCACCCTTTCTGAGGAGACTTCACAGCCTGGTTTCCCACCARTGAAAGGATGCCCTGGGGCAGGTTGCGTCCCCTCTGTGGGGACATCCCGATGACTAAGGGTCCCCATGTCACCGCAGATGGCCCCGACGAGCCGGCCATCAGCGTGGAGCCCTTCTCCCCCGAGCAGGGGGGATTCTCAGCGGGCGAGCGGGAGGACGTGGTGCTGAGCTGCCTGGCTCCTTCCAACCCCCCCAGCCGCTACGTCTGGCTCCACAACGGTTCCCAGGTCCACACCGGCCAGACCTACGTCATGGCCGCCATCGCCCGCGCCCAGGCAGGCACCTACACCTG
Source organism: Oceanodroma leucorhoa (assembly GCA_030449065.1). Taxonomy (NCBI): domain Eukaryota; kingdom Metazoa; phylum Chordata; class Aves; order Procellariiformes; genus Oceanodroma; species Oceanodroma leucorhoa. The sequence goes on from JASVER010000066.1 coordinate 308,484, forward strand.
CCTGGCCGAAAACACCCACCTCCAAACCCGCACCCAGGCCACCATCGTCCTCACCGTCTACTGTGAGTAACCGCGAGCAGGGGGGGGATGGCCCGGTGGGTCGTCCCCTCCCCGGGGTGAGACGGACCAACGCGGCTCCCCGGTGAGGACGTGGGTGCGAGGGGTAATTTGGGTGGGGGGGAAGGTAGAAGCTGGGTGGGGACTTGACCCACCCCACCCCAGTGCTGATGGTCTCCTGCAGATCCACCAGCCGGGAGCCCCAGCTGCTCTGCCCTGGCCACCGGTGACCTGCGGGACGTGGCCCTGCGGTGCCGCTGGCTGGGGGGTTTCCCCCCGGCACGGCTGCGCTGGGTGGGCCCCGGCCCCCCCGAGGAGGAGGAGGAGGAGGAGGAAGAGGGGGTGATGGGGTTGAGTTTTTCCATGGCCACCAGCATCCAGCCAGGGGCGGCCACCAGGAACGGCAGCTCCTTCTCCTGCCTGGCCTCCCACCCCGCGCTGCCGCAGGGGGCTGCGTGCGGGACCACCCTCTGTGAGTGCCGACGGGTCCCCCTCCCCGCCGCCCCCCAAAAAAAAGTCCCTTCCTGACCCCCCCCTTGGCACAGCAGAGCTGCAGTGACCCCCGTGCTATGGGCACCCCAAGGTGACGCTGCCTTTGCCAGGGACCTCCAGCAACTCCAGCTTGCTCCAAAATGGGGGCCAAAGCCCCCCCATGCCCTCGGGGGGGGGTCTCATTTTTTGGGGGGGGGGATGCTTCAGCACAGCATCACCCCACCCCGACACCGCTCCATCCCGCAGGGGTCCCGGCCGGCGGCCCCTCCTGCGCGGCGGCGGCCACCAAGGGTGACGAGTTCGTGATGCTGCGGTGCCGGTGGGAGGGGGGGGACGCCGCCGGTCACCCTGCGCTGGCGGGACGGCGGGGGCCAAGTTTTGGGGGACCCCTCGCCCTCCGCCGCCGTCCTGGTGCTGAGCGCCGACGGCAGCCTGGGGGGCCGGGATTTCATCTGCGCGGCCACCCACCCGCTACGGGCCGCCAGCGCCGAGTGTCGCCTGCGGCTGGGTAAGGCGGCGGCGTCCCCGCGCCCCTCGCCGGGCCCCCGCGGGGTTGCACCTCCCCAACGCCTCCGTCCCCCCCTTCTCGCCGCGCAGAGGTCCCCGAACTGGTGGCGGAGAGGAGCGAGGTGGCGGTGCTGGAGGGCGGCGAGGCGCGGTTGGCGTGCCGGCGGCATGGCGGCGGCGCCCATCTGGGTGCCGCCGTGGTTTGGTACGACGCCAAGGAGCGGGAGGTGACGCCGGGGTCGGCCAAGTACCGGCTGGAGCGGGGAGACGCGTGGGTCAACCTCACCGTCCGCGATGCCGAGTGGCCGGGGGACGGCGGCGTCTACCACTGCACCGCGGCCAACGCCGTGGGCACTGCCAGCCTCCCCGTCCGCCTCCGCGTGGACCGTGAGTCCTGGGAGGGGTGGCGGGTCCCCGGGGGGGGGTGTCAGCCCCCTCCTGCCCGGCGCCATCTCGCCGCAGGGTACCCRGCCCCCCCCAACGTCACCATCAGCAAGCTGCGGTACACGCGGGCGCGCACCGAGGTGCGGTTGGAATGGCGGACGCAGGGCGCCGGCAACCTCACCGGCTTCGTGGTACAGCGGCGCCAAGCTAAGAAACCCCCCCGGCGGGCGCCCGGCCCCTGGGAAACGGCCGCCGGTGACATCGAGCCCCACTCCCGCGACCGGCGCCTGGGGGGGCTGGACCCRGCGGTGGTCTACGCTTTCCGTGTCCTGGCTGTCAATCACCGGACGGCCGGGCACCCCTCCGAGGTGCAGACGCCAGGTGAAGTGGGGGGGGGACACACGCTGCTCCGCGTGGGCAGAGCAGGGTGACGTTTGCGTCCCCGTGGAGCCGAGGAGCTGAGTGTGAGCAGCCATCAGTAGGTTCCAGAGTGAACAGGCAGAGGCTCCCACCTCCCTCCGCCTTTCTGGGCTCTACCAGGCCTTGGCTGGGGGTGGCTGCCGCCTGCCACGCTCCCTCCTCCCCCTCGGGTGCTTCGTTACCTTAATTACCCAGGCTGACAGGGGCCGCTCTCTTCCAGCCGAGCCTCCCTTCGAGGCCTACCCGGCGGTGACGGGGGCAGCGGTGGCAGGGATGCTGGTGGCCACCGCGGCATCGCTCCTGGCCGTGCGCTGCGTCGCCCACCACCGGGACACCCTCCCACGTGAGTGCTGGGGTCAGGGGGGGCTCGGCGGGGGCCACGGCAGGACGCCGGACGCCCACACCTCCCGTCCGTCTGTCTGTCCCCAGGGCTGCACGACCTGCTTTTCCGCACGTGAGTGCCCAAAGCCCCTCGCCCCGTCACTGCCGCAGCCCAGCGCCCCCCAGAGCCGGTCCTGGCGCCCAGGAGCCCAATGGCACGCCGGAGGGTGCCGAAACAGCCGCAAGCAGGGAGGAGGGAGCAGCACCAACACCGGGAGAGCCGGCTGCCCCCGCCACCGCGGCAGGTAACAGCACCCACGGGGCAAGCCGAGGGCTGTCACCCGCCCCGGTGTCACCGGGGCCTCTCCCAACCCTTGCAGAGCCGCCCTCAGCACCGCCGGATGCCGACGACCCACCGGTGAACGTCACCATCACCGTGACGGCGACACCGTGACCGCTCCCGCTTTTCCTCTCCATTTCCCTTTCCTCCCTGCTCGGCCCTCGGCGTTAATAAAGTCGGGAAGGGTGAACGTGTCTCCCCAGCCTCGGCTCCTGTGATGCTGCCGAAGTCAAAAACGCAGCAGCTGGAAAAATATCCCTGCACAAAAATTTGGGGCGGGTGGTAAAAGGGTTTTGCCTCTTTACAATATTTAAAAAGGCATTGGGGGAGATATATGATTTTTCCTGGGGTGCAGCTGGCTTGGGGAAGGGAAGGGAAAGCTTTTCTAACCCCCAAAAAGGATGGAGGACCGGTGAAATTATGATACAGCCCAGGCAGTAAGAAAGGTGAGAGGCTTCGCCAAAAAGCTCACGCCGGGTTTTACCCATGGGTATGAAAAGCAGCAAAGCCCGAGCGTGGGGATGAGCTGGGCGACTCCGGGCAAAAACCCCTCCGGATCAGCCTTGAGACTTCAGTTACTTCTGGAGCTAAAATAAATATTTAGGGTAAAATAAATATTATCTCACCCATGGAAGAAAAAAAAAACCAACAAGGGCCAAAGCTCCGCGCTCAGCCCAAGGGCTTGCGCTGGCTGCGGTTGTAGATGATGTTTTGGGACCGTGCTGAATTTTATGAGGTGCAGAGACAGCCACCAGGCTTTTGTGGGGTGGGGAAGGGGTCCTCGTCTTCACCCCAAACTCCCCCTTTTCAGGCCAAACCTCAGGATGTTAAAAATAGCGATGAGAGATGGTTTATCCCCACGTCGAGCAAGCGTTTCTGGCCGTTTTCTCCTGCATTTGGTTAACAACCTGTTGGGAAGTATCGAGTGATGAGAACCAACCTCACTTCGGTGCCCCTGGAGTGTCAATCCCCGCTCCTGCCATAAAGCAGCATCGCTCTCTTTATCAAACCATCCCAAAAAATAAAAACCCAACCCCCAAACCCTGCAAAAACTACATAATTTCAAAATACATATAATTTCCAAAGGAATATTATAGCTTCTTAGGAAAATACAGCGTCTTTATACGACACAACCATGGTAAAGGGGAGCATGTGCAGGGTCTGATCTAAGCGAGGGCRTTTAAAAATGTGGTTTAAATCTCAGCGTTTGGGGAAAACAAAGCAGCCAGAGGTAAAACCCAACCACTCGCCTGCCAATCTCCGTCGGAAACCAGGGAAAGCTTTCCAGCAGGTCTTGCGAAGGAAAAAATCCAGCAAGAGTAAAGCCACACTGCGAGGAGCAGAGGGAGGAGGCCGGGTTTAGGAGAGGAGGAGATAAATGAAGAGGGAGGAGCGGGGCTTTGCAGCAGCTCCGGGGTAGGTGGCAGTCGAAGCCCACGGGTTTCGCGGTGCCGGCGCGGGGTTTGCAGGGAGGTTGAGTTACGCGCTCTGTCTGGGAGGATAGAGAACCCTAAAAAACAAAGGCAAAAAAATTAATATATTTATAAATAATACAATAGAAGGAAAAAAACCCCACCCCAACGCTTAAAACAGCCCAGAGAGAGATGCAGCTACCAAAGCAGATTGCGAGAGCTTCCTCCTCGAACCAGAAATCGCTCCCCAAAACCCCATCGCTCGCAAAGCGGCTCACTGCACCTGTAGCGCCTTCGCTCCCCGCGGGGTTTGCAGCGGTTCCAGCCAGGCCGGCATCGCTTCCTCCCTTCCCGGTCCTGCGGCCGGCCTTGGCTAGAAAAATAATCACTCCGTGAAAAGGCGGCTGCACATGTGTCGCCTCGGGGCGGCCGTAATTGTAATTTATGCGCCTCATTTCTGGGGTTATGTGCTCTTGATTTTTTTTGGGGGGGGGGGGGAGGGAGTGCTTTACAAGCACCGGTTTGTTTTATTTACTCTGATTAAATTTGGAAAGGAAAAAAAAAAAAAAMCCAAAACACCAAACCAACCCCAAACCCTGCAGTTAACGTTGCAACACCTCCATCACGCTGTTTCTGAGGGGCAGGCAGGTTTCTCACAGCCGCGCGCAGGGCCAGCGGGAGCTGCTTCAACACGACCCGTTTCATTTCAGAGGCTATTCAAGCCATTAATATTCCCTCAAACCAAGGAGTTAAAAGTGCAGCTGAACGGGATTTTTGCCTTCTGCAAGCRGGAAGGTGAGACAAGGCTGGATTTTCATCCACGCTTCTGCAAACCTAAAGGTTACCAAACACCTAAAGACACAAAGAGTCACCAAACTGAGCTCCGCTTCCCAAGCCGCGCTGTACGGACTCAGCCGAGGTTCATTTTTCTTATTTATTTTCTTATTTACCCACCGGGTTCTTCCCAGAGAAACCGAAAGAGGATGGGAGGCGTTCGCGGAAAGGAGGGTTCAAGGACCGCGACGCCGAGCTGCCAGGAAGGCGGCAGCCATCGGTCATAAGCATCAGACCCGCTCGGCTAAATCCCTGTATCGGACTCCTCGGAAGCGCTTCTCGCGCTGGTAACACGCCACGGAAAAGACACTCCGTATTTCCCATCGTTGTTCTTTATATTATTACAATTCTTTTTTATACACATAACCAGGCTAGTTTCGCGGTGCGTGGGGGAAAAAAAAAAAAAGGAATTTCAAGGCATAAATAATATAAAAAGGCAACCATTTTTAAAAACAAGATACATTCATATGACACTACTACAAAAAAATAAATAGTGACTCTCTCTGTTATAATTAACATCCCTCCATCACTCCCTTTCAGCGACTCTGCTGTGCAGTTACTGGCGTTAAGTGGGGACAACGGTCACTTCCTCAGGTTTCCTGCAGCTGGAGCTGCCGAAGGTCCCCAGAACCGTTTAAGGTGACTCCGGATGAACTCCATCCTGGTTTTTCCTTACAGTCCTTCGAAACAGGCTGCAGAATAAGGGGACTCCAGCTCAAAATGTGGTTCGATGTTTCCGAGTGCACGCAGTTGTCACCTGCAAAGCAAGAGCAGGGTGGGTTGGTTGGTTGTTGTTGATTTTTTTTTTTTTTTTTTAAGTCGATCATCTCCTCTCTCAGCTCAACGGCCCCACAAGCCCAAAGAATTCAGATTAATAGAAGTGGGTGATGCTCTTTGAGCTCAGACGCGTTCCCATCGTACCAGGCACAAAACATTAAGCGACAGCTCAGAGCGTGGGCTCTATCCCAGCACGCCGAYGGCACTAGTATCAAATAGGTCGCACCAATTAAGGTCAGCTCAACTCCCACCTACATTTCTGTGCCTGCTCATGCCTACGGGATGGCTCTAGGCCGTCACGGATGCCTGCTCATTAGGGGAAAACTCCATTAGGTACCACTTCAGCAGTTTCGGGAGACCGTGGGTATGCTGAAGGTGCGGTCACAGCCTCGTTCTCTGGAGCGCGGCGGCTCGATGAGCTCCGTTTAGAGGCATCAATCACRAAGAGCATGACAGCCACAGGCACCTGAGCATCGCCGCTCCTGTTTTCCACGATGGGAAAGGCGGAACGCTTAACCTTTCTCAAAAAGCCAGGTCTTTTTGTGGGCTTAATTACTAGCTTCACCGCAATAAATTAAGTGCCCTACAGAATATTCCTGGCTTCAAAGCCRGGCGCTATCCTCTCCGGAACGCCTTACCGTCCGTGTAATCCACGGAGAGGCGGTTCATGCCTTCTCGGCAGCAGGGATGCTGGGCGGAGGGCTGCTCCGCTTTCTCCTTGCCGTCCTCCTCCAGCCGGGCGCTGCACTCTGGGACGGTGGAGGCCAAGCACATGGCCACCATGACGTGGTGATTCAGAGGTTTCATCTCCAAACCGTCCTGCTGGTAAGGTGCTACGATGGGCACGACGGGTAGCGCGTTGCTGCCGAAAGTGCCGTTGGTTTTGGTGAAACACCTGCAGAGGGGACATACGCCAAAGCGGGGTTACTCAGAGCTGCTTCTTTCCACCACTTATCTTGAGAAACTGCAATTTTTAAGTACTTTACCGCGTATCGTTCACTGTAACAACAGCCAGAGAGCTTGCCAAATCAGTTTGAAATATATTTCTGGATCAATCCTGACATTAAGGAAAGTATCGAGYGTTTGTTTGGTTTTTTTCCCCCCCCAACAGACAGCTGAAAACTTTCAAAACATGCGCTCGGTTACTTCCCCCATCGATTGTGACCTGATGACCTGACTTGCGAGTCCATTCCTCCATCAAGGCAGCCCCATAAAACAGGTTTTCACTGCCAAGAAAAAGAGCTCAAGTTTGAAACCCAAACAGMAAACTTAAGTACCTTGGAAAATAAATACTAAGCGTTATCGGAGTGAACGCAAATTAGAAAAATATATGCAATATTATAAATATAAACCCTCCCTTCTGCTGCGTAACTCAGATTGTGGCCCTATAATACGTGCGTAAGGCTGTGAAATTGAAGTTAAACTGCCAAATGAATTGTTACAGCTGAGCTATATGAACCTTTAAACAAAAAGGAGCAGGACCTTAAGAGACATGCATACCATTGCAGCAAGCAGGGAAAATGCCTACAGTGTTTGGAGCCCCGTGAACGATGTGCCCTCAGCGAACATTTATATAAGCAATTCCTACGTAAGAAAGCCCCCCAAAAAAAAAAAAAAAAAAAAAAAATCACACTTCGGTGTGGTTTTATACAAAACCATTATTACTGCAAAAGTAAAAGGTTCACTTGTACGGCTGCCATGAACTTTGGGAAACTACCCCCCCCCAAAAACGCTCCGTGTTTTGCGGCGCAGAACAGAGATGGATCTGCAGATAAAAAGAAAAGCATCGAAACAAGGACGGAGAGCGTTCAAACCCACCGCGAGCCAGCAATACTCCGAAACACTCCCGCGAAGGCTAAAGAGGCTTCAAGTTTTTTATATGCCGATATGGATACAACTCAGAGCATTAATTGTTTTTTTTTTTTTTCCCCTCTGCCAAATTTAAATATATCCATCGCCTGTTCTGCTCACGGAGGCAAGCCTAATGCACCTCGCCATGGGTAGCTGGTTATTACTGGGATGCTACCCTAAGCGCTGGCATTTTGAAATATAAAAATTGATAGCTGGGATCTGGCTGGTCAGGTGCTAGCTCATCTGGTAGCAGAGCGTGTTTCTTTAGAGTGATTCTGGCCCAACACCGAGCAGAGCTGACCGTTATATTGTTGAAAGAGGAGGGAAGATGGACTTTGACATCATCAGTGACAGGGTATCAGCCATCAGAGCCTGCTTTGATAGCAGCTGAGCCCTCAGCACCAAAGTACGAAACTCAGACGGATCTAAAACTGGGAGACGTTAAGTTTGGCAATCACAGGAAGGTTCCAGAAACCACTTTTATCCCATTAAAAAGGTCACGGCAACGCACAAAAACATCACGCTCAAGGGACTTGTGCTACACACTCACTTGGAGCCTCGGTTTACGCTTTCCACCTGAAAACCACCATCAATATTGCCAGAACTGAAAGAGCAACAAAACATCCACAAATAACACAAATAAACTTTCTAGAGGAGGAACTGGAGCAAGTTTCCCCTCCGGCAGAAGTTTCACTCGCAAAGCCAAAACACGGGCCGAGGGGGGATCCCTCCAGCGGCTGCGGTATCGCCCCGGGAGCCCGCTCCCCTCCCGAACGCGGCGAGCACCAACCTTCACTCTCCTATTTTGTCCTTCCGCTCCCATAACTGCCTCCAAAATCATTATTCCAAGTACCAAAATACCACAGAAGCCACTGAAGAATCCACATGAAACACATCTGGTCTTCAAACAAATCCATTTATTAGTTTGCATTTCTTTCCGCAGAGGTTTTGACTGCACTCACTTATTATTTAAAAAAAAAATATTCTTAGAGGAACCCATTCAAAATGTTTGGTTTTGCATGTTTATGGGGCTTTCTTTTTAAAGATACAGAGGTCGGTGTAGTTCTTTGTATTACTGTACGGACTTGAATGATGTTTCAAGACAGCAGTTCAGCTTTTTAACCTTAAATAACCACATTTCGATGGAAACTAGCCGTTGGTATATCCAGAGCAGAGTGTGTGTGAATAGCAATGTAAAATCCCTGCTGCACAAAACACATTTTCTGTCAGTTCTCGGTGCTAAAATCCTACCAAACTATAATCTGACTTAAAAGCCTGCACCAGGATAATTTAGATTTAAAGAGCTGGAAAAACAGACCGATACGGGTTTATTTGAAATGTGTATTTCAGGTTTCTGAACAGAATAAAGCGAATTTACGAACAGAAGAGAGATCTGCAAAAACGTAAATTCCTCCGCAACCATCAGGTATCTAGAAAGTTTTAGTGCAAAAGCACCAGCGAAGGGAAAAAAAAAAAAAAAATATCAGTTCTCAATCCTAACGTAACAAGCATAAACCACACTCGTCTTACCAGCTTTGTCCACAATAACAAAGCGGGTATCCACGTTTCAGCAGCTTCTACCTCTGGCAAGCCTCCACGAGCCGTTACGAGAGCATAAAGTGCTAATTTAAACAGAAGACCAAGGGATTTCACCACCGTAATAATAAAACCTGCTCCGAGATGGCTATTGCTGAAAACAGCCATGGTAGCCAGCTATTAAATATGTTAAACCTTTAGGATTCATTTGCACGTGGTCACAATTCCAACGACTGCTAAATTCAACCCAAATCAGCAACAATTCCAGGCGTTCAGCGGAAACAGGCTCATTGAGGAATGAGCGGCGCCAGGGAGGAACGTACGAGTGAGGCCACATGCACCCGAAATGCTCAGAACTTAAGAGACCATCGCCCCGCTAGAGATGTTTCCACGTGAACCTACCTTCCTCTGTTACCACGCAGGCGTTTTGCAGAGGGAATCGCCTGTTTTTAGTACACAAGGCGCAATAATTCGAGGGTGGGACAAGGCACGGGTCCTCTCTGCACAAAGAGGAGGCCGGACGGAGGGGACAACCCTTACCTGCATCAAGTAGCTACAAGTTTACCTGCATCAAGTTGAACAAAAATGGGGGAAAAAGACTCCAGCCCCAAATTCCCGCTTGCCAAAACCTACTGACTTGACCGGTCTAACCCACCAGGCCTTTCTCCTCCTCCTCCTCCTCGCCCTGGCCCCTGGTGTAATATTCAGGCACGTTTCTGGTCCTCCCCGTTCCCCTCTCCCATGTCCTCCTTCCATTCCCCCAGCACCAGAAAGGGAACGGAGCGGTCCCGGCTGCGCAGCTCTCCTGCCAAACGGAGGTTAATGGTCCCCTCTGGGGTAGGCAGCTGTAAAGGACAACTTGTTTCTCTATCAAGCAGTCAAATATAGAACAGGGATGTGAAAATTGAAAGTTCAGACCCTGCTGATGACCCATCTGGGAGGAACAGTACAGTTGCAGAGGACGGAACCCATTCTCCCTGCTTTCTTAAGAAAAAAAGAGCAATTAAGAATTTAAATATGCTTAAAACTGGAAAGCAAGCTCTTAATTATGGCATAACACATACAGCATGTTCCAAATTACGGCCAGTCGTACACATCTTGATGACTGCTGTTACACAGCCTGCCTTGAAAACAGACAAATCGGCTTGGAACGGAACGGTAGCTCGCTTTCCCCAGAGACCAGCCCCGACACTGGTCCAGACAAAGCGTGCCCAGCTCTACCTGCGAGAAGCAGCCCGTCTCCATCACGCTATCGGGTATATTTACGGAAGCAGGAAGAATTTAAAGCCTATTAGTTATATTTTAAAAAGTAAACCCATGAAAATGAAGTGAACGCGTTTTCTGCCTTCAACAACAGCTTAATTTGAACTCAGCTTTTCCAGACGTACACCTAAAGGCAGCTGACGATTTTAGTAAGACAGAAAATTCAAAGTACGATTGAAAAAAATCCAGAATTTACCAGTCAGAGCAGTCCGGCACGTCTGACTTTCAGTCCTATTTTTAGTCATTAAAATAACCAGAGATTTAGTCAGAAGCCTGGCAAGATATTCTTTAAAACTTTCAAAAGTGAAAAACCCAATAAAACTCCAGACTCCCAGCTACAACGCAGAAGACAGATTTTCTCTTATTCTACACAAGAATCCTTTTTCTCATGCAAAAAATGTATCCCACACTGACAAGGGCTGGCCAAACTGCTCCTGAAGGCCTGAAGAACCTTAAATCCCGTGTTTTACAAAGAATTGCGTTGTGAAAGCAAAGCCGCGGCTCTAGTTTGTTGGTGTTCTTAAGAGAATGGCAGGAAATGTAAAATACTGAAGACCAATTAAATCCTATTTGACAAACTCCATATGGAATGATTTTGTTATCYCAAAACTGAAGAAAACACAGGAAATAAGGTTTAAAAAAAAAAAWAAATCCAGTGCCCAACCTGCCTCCCTTCCTAGAGAGCATCGGATGAATACGTTGAGTAAAGCGAGCTCTGGGGGTTTAATAACTTGCTTTATTCCACCCCACAGATAATCACCAACTGCCCTCCTTGAGTCATACACTGACATCAAGCTCCTCCGAACCCTCAGCCGGGACTCAAGCTCTCTGCTTTTGTTTGCCCCAGCTTTAACAGAGCGCACAGAGTGAGGGCTTTTCTTCACGAAGGTCCTGCCTTCCTGCGAGTTTTACATCACCTGTTATTGTTCCGACAATTTCGGCAATTGATGCACTCCGAGGGGTCAGCCTGCGGCACTGCTGTGTACATCCCACCGCCCTGCAGCAGGAAGGATTAAAAAAAAAGCAACAATAATAAAAATCAATCGCTATTCGAACACGCAAGAGACAGTCACCGAGACGGTAGTTCAGCTCAAGCTCGCGCCCAAGCCCTTTCACTTTGTTTTCAAACTCTAATCACCTTATCAATCTTCAGATCCGTGCCCTGTAACGTGGCACGGCAACACTGAGCTATTATACAAAGTCAAGTGGAGGGTTTTTGCCAGCATGTGTGTCAGAGAAAAGTAAATAACTGCAGCTTAGACAAGTATGTGGTAATTTCCCTGGTCTGTTTTCAGCTTCATACGCTCAGGTTTAATTTAATAAACACACTGTAAATATGTTTATTTTTAACACTGATGACAGACATGAAAGCAAATTGCTGTTCATTAGCAAACTGTGCCCATCTGGGGAGACAGAGTATTAAATTTGCAGGGCTGATGTCACAACATAAACCCATCCCACTTTCCTGTAATTACTCCGATTAGATCAGTTTACTTCGCTACACTGATTTTTGAAACATTTAATATTTTTACAGATGGGGTAATTCCTTAGCCAGCAATGACTCTGGGTGAGAGGGATTTTGTGTTGTTAGTTTTGGCTGAAGGGGCCATTACAAGCAAGTAAAAATGCCCAGATTAACACATACCTCATTGTTAAAGACTAGGCGGACACTGATGCGGGAGCCGCTTGAAAGCGGCGCTGCGGAGCCGGGCTACCGCGCCGCGTTTCAGGAGGGGAGCCAGTTTGGGAAAGCTCACCTGATTTTTGAGTTTTCAAGCRGTAGGTGACTTCTAACAACCCCTATTTCTGCAAAAACAGGGCTTATCCTTAAGTTTGTGAGGCCGCTCAGTACGATAGGGAGCACTGAGGAAATACCTAATTAGTCTTGATTGCCATCCTGGCCAGTTTCTCTCTTTCTCATTTAGCCCAATCAATGAAACAATAAAGAGAGTCCTAACGAGGATGAGAACATCCTGTTCCTCTGCACTGCCTCACACGCGTGCCAGTCCCGGTCCTTCTACGTGGGAAGAGATTGCACGACTCAAACTTCCTATAACATGGAGGGGGGGAAAGAAAAACCCCAACTCAGTCAACTATTTGCAGTGAGACAGCGGCATTGCGTGTCCCATCTCGCGGCACAGAGGAGCTCCAAGCAGAGAGACCTGCGTTACCACATGCACATTTCCTTCCTTCCAAAGAGAAAAAAAGAATAAAAATAGGAGGGACAAAACATCAATGCAAGCCCCCAAGCTTTCTCACGGGTGAGCTTTTGAGCACTGCAAAATCCTCCCTTCCTGAGGGCTTGTACAGTTGGAGACTTTTGGAGAGTTTCACCCACTGGGAGGTTGGAGAGGTCCAAAAAACACGGTTTGGGCCTCGGTTGCTCTTGAAAGCAACCAAAAAACAGCACTTCTTGCTACCCAAGCAGACCAAAGACAGAATCAGGTGAAGAACCAACCAGTCTGGACTCAAAGCTTGAGTTAAGTGAAGTGGCAACTACTGTGCAAGTGCTAATTTGTTGTTCAATAAAATGAAGTGCTTGTGTTCAATTACCAACACAAACAATAGCCCCATTTTTTTTCCTCCAGAAACAGCATGGGTTATTCAGACTTTTGAACTTTTTCTTTCAGTTTTCCTGGGCAATGTTCACAGTTTTGAGTAAGTTTAGCAAGTTTGAATGCAAGCCATCTGTTTCCATAGACAATAATGAAATCATTATTCTCTCTTGGAAACGGGACACATTTCAGCAAATGAAGTATTTTTCCACAGCATACAAAGGCTGGATCACAGACTTAAATTAGTTTTTAATTTTATTTTAAATTTCAAAACAAGAAATGAGCCTGTCTCAACAGTCACAAACAAGGGACTGAAAGAAAAGACAGCGTGATTACGTTGCTGCATTTCAAGATGTATGGTGCATTTTATTTTATAGAACCTCCTGCTACATTCGTGCTTTGCCATAATTAATAGCATTGCTTAGAGTTACAGATCTGAAACAGGTGGGGGAAAAACGGGTGATCCATAAAGCTGCAGAATAAGCAGCTATAATTAAATCTATTTAACTTGAAGATTGAGAAATACCATATGTACAAGTAAAGTATCTCAGCCCAGTACTGAAGCATTCTCAGAGCTTACATGCTGTTAGGAGGAGGGTAGAGGCAGATTTCCCAGAGTAAGTGGAATTCTTGCTGTCATCTGATATTCTCAAATGAAAACCATGATGTTTGTATCAGAAATATCAGCCCAGTTGCTTCCTCTGGGATAAGTAATTTAGTGGAACTGGCTGTTATCAAGGGATGAGTATTCGCCCCACCTGAATTATCTCTGCTTCTACAACCTCGGARTAAATCCCAAGGTCTAGGCTGAGCCTCCCACCCGGCATTAAGAGCTTACGTTCACACGATGGTGGGGATGTTCATAGTCCATGTGCGTCCTGGACAGGGAGTTGGTGTGCCCTGGGTACAGCCCAGCTCCTCCGTTCAGGATTCCATTAACTCCATTAGCAACTTTATGATGGACATGCGGACAGCCGTTGCTGAGGCCGCCGTTGCTTATGAAGTTTCCGTGGATGCTGCCGTTGACTCGGCTTGTGCCGGGTAAGGTCGTGTACTCAATCATTTGCCCGTTGATATCCGCCCCTTGACAGAGATAGCCAGGAGGGTCATATTCTGCAAAAGACATTATTACCGAAAGCATATTTATTGCCAAATGAGAAGTTAAACGAGCGTCTCTAAGAACCAAAAGAAACTTATTTTCTCTTTCTACAGCTTTTGTAAATTAACTGTAATATTTAAGTGCTTACTATACAAATGTAGAAATGGAAAACAGCCACATCCTGGAGAACAGACSGGGAACATTGGTCAAAGCTGACGTCAGTCACTACGAAGAGCGTCCTAAGAACGGGCCATTTGTATAATCAACAGGCCCTCTGCTATCTGCTACGAACTACTTCCAGAAAATATCTCTGGGCCGCAGTTGAAGACACTATCTTATCTTCCAAGTAGTTTTGTTTCATTTCTCTTTATCAGAGAGTAAGGACATTTAAAAATAACCACAGGCTGTGGAAAGAGCAAGGCTGATTTATGCATTAGGAACAGAAAAGATCACTGAAGAGATTCTGCTAGCACAGAATCCTTTGGTGGGTACAGAGCACCTTGCAAAGCGCGCTTAAGCTCCAACGCGTCTGCTCAAGGCTCCTACTCGCAAAGCGGCAGGTTTTCCTTATTAACACCTCTCTAAAAGACACGGAACTTGAACTCCATTTTACTGTGACGGGACTGAGAGGCAGCAAGGGACTTGTCCTCCGAGTGCTGCAAGTTCTTTTTCTTTCCAGATATACACAAGAGAGGGAGAGATCCGGGGTTTAAGTCTCCACATTTTAACAAGTGCTTATGATTACACACAGGTTCTGCCACTGCAATCAGCAGAAACCTATGCAGGTGCTTCAAGTTAACCATAAGCTGAAGAAACTTTGCCCAGCAATGCAGCAGGGCAGCGAGCATCAGTGCAAAGAAATGAAGACATTGCTGCTCTTAAAAATAAAAAAAAMCCCACCAAAACCCACATCTTCACCTAAGGAACACCTAGAAAGTACAAGTCTCTAAATAAATGCCAGTTGGCTTACAACAGGAAACTGCTTCCCATTCACAAAATGTAATATGAACGTTACTAATTTTACTCTGATAACATTTTCATCATGAAAGGAAACCAAAAATAACTCACTCTGCATGGCGTTTTGCTGACGGTTCTTCCACAGGCACATGGCAATGAAAACAATGAGAATAAGGACCATCACCCCAAGGACGCAGCCCACGATCAAGTACAGCATGTCACTGCTCCGAACGGGGCCGTTTGAAGGCCCAGCTCCGCTTCCCCCAACCCGGTCAGGGGGATTTGGTGGTGTACTCAGGTCCTTCACTGGATATTCGGATGCTCCCGGTGTGCGTTTCACTGGATGAAATAAGAGACAAGTATGGGTACGTTCGCTAAATGCGTTTTCTAAATGTGTTTTTTCATTATGAAATGAAAGTAATTACTGCTGAGTTAGAATCCTAATGCCTCAAAAAGAAAGCTTCCAAGTCAATATTAAAACCTATAACGAGAAGGCCAACTACTATTGGGTAATAACTATTTGCCTTGGAAAAATCATTATTATCCAGCTTGCTAACCCTCTCATTGAGGTCACCCAAAACTTTAACGAGCAACTCGACATACGCATGGCTAGAACTCCCAACTTGAAAGAGCGCAAATCTTTCCACTTCTGAGGTCAGGAAAAACCACAACATGCATTTCTATCACCTAACCACTGCCAGATGACCTACTTTTATCTGATGTGAACCCTGCTAACCCCGTTTTCAAAACCATACTATTGAAGATACTAAGAGCTGAACAGAAAATCACTGAAAACGAGATGCTAGTTTAACCCAGGAATTAAGTTCACATTAGTTTTCAGCACGCCGCAGCTCAGATTCATTTCATTTGACACTAAAAACCTAAAAGAGGTGCCTGGCTTAGGAGTGAAGCTGGTCAGAGACAGAAGCACCTCCATGCAGACTGGTAGATAAACTGGATCACTCCCGTAAGCCTGGAGGAGATGCATTTTAAGGAAGAGTCAGTACGAACGACAGATTACACCTTGCCAATTTTAAAATTAGGGAAGAAAGTTATATTCCTTGCAGGAGGAAGACCAACCGTGCGTGCAGCCTTGAAGCCCTGCAGCTCCCAGCCCTTCTTTCAAAGGCTTCGCTACTAACTTAGCTAAATTTTGATGCTTCCGCTCCTAGAGGGCTTTTTTTTTTTTTAAAAAGCATTTTTTCATAGCACTGCATTTTAAGTTTACTGTCTGCATTTTCCCTTTACAGCCTTACTTGTTTTTAGAGATTAAAGGAGACAGGAATTCTTTGCAAAATAAATGTGACTGCCATATCTGACACTTCCAGAGAACAGTACAAACTTTGTGCCAGAGGCATGCAGGATTAGTGATGGAGGCAGCCAACATAACCATCAATTGCTGCGGTCTGCACTTATACAACGTGTCACAGAGCCCCGAAGACATAAAACAGACGTACAAATCAATTCTGTCATCTTCAAGAGCACGGTTGTCTCCTAAGGAGAGGCTATCAGCACAGCAAAAAAAAAAAAAAAAAAAAAAAACCCAAACCAAAAAAACCCATGGCAGAACAACAATACTATCTCTCAGGCCAGGCAAATCTGCAGAGCTTTGCTAAGAGCCTTTCTCGGGAGTGCAACGTATCAGTTTCCATATGTTCAAAACAATCCCAGCTTCGAAAGACAAAACAATCCTCCAAAACATTCCAGCAAATTACGGCCTTCATCGCAGCTGACTTTTGCACTGCAAGAAAATTCAAGACAGCGGATATTTCGTGCCACAAAACGCCACCTTCACACGGTCTCGCAGGCGAGCAGACGCGCTATTTCGGTGCTCACCTTTGGTTTCGCAGATCATCACGTTGCTGTACTCGCTTTCACCACCTTCGTTATAGCATTGCATTTTAATGTCGTAAGATGTTTCTGGCTGCAGGTGATTTATCAAGTGCCATTGCTTCGTACCTATGGGGGGAGAAAAAAAATAAATCAACTGCATTTCATTTACTTGCATGAGCCAGAATTAGGTACGAGTATGTTGCAGCGTCTTTCTCTATAAAATGCAGGGGTATTGCAGCTTCTCCTGTTAGCACAAAAGTCTTTGTTAACCATTTATGGACTTATCTGAAACCCTAAGACTCGCACTGTCTTGTGAAATAGATTTTTAGAAGAACCTTTTGATGAATCGAGGTGGGTTTTTTCCAGTATTTTCAATTGATTTTTTTAAAAAAATATATCTTCCTCTACAAAAAACAGAAGTCGCTAAATTCAAAAAACAGACATCCAAGTTTCCAGCATCTGTGCAGTTAAAATCAACAGCAGTTCTGTGCGTCTTAAATATGAATCTGCTGAAGGGATGGGTTTAGGGTGGGTTATGCTAGCTATTCACAATACGCAGGGCAAGTAACAAGGGAAAACTGGCACAGAAAGCAGATTAAACTAGGGACTGGGGAAAAATTTAACTGCGGTAAGACCCTCTCCCAGTCTGCAATCCCACAGGATCCCTAGCGATGCGAGGTACCAACTGTAGCTGCCCGTTTTTCGCAGGAAGGATACATCTGTGTTGCTCAACTTAGCCGAAACCGCAAATAATTGAACGTGCATTTTATTAAACATACTAGGAAACAAAATTAGACAGCAAGGCTGTCTCTCGCGCTGCCTGCCCCTGCAGAGACGGATCCCAAGCCAAGCAATCTTCTCTAATAGGACGGTTTTGTCATCTCTGGCTCCCGGCCAGCATTTCATTTAGACACCCTCCTGAAGTACTGAGCACTTCAATATAAATCACTCTCAGTTTTTACTTTCACGGGCTTGTGACAAATTTTAATAAACAGCGACCTCTTTTTTTTTTTTTTTTTTTTTTGAAAAGGGAGTTTAATTAACTGTTTGAGCGCTCTTAATCCCTCTTGGAAAATACCACCTTGAACTGTTTCCACTGTTTCTAAGAAACTGTCATACCACCTACTGATTTAAGCATTAATAAAAAAAAAATAAAGCCTGCTCGGCTGGCGGGGGCTGTCACCATGACTGCTCAAACTTCTCCGGGACTCAAGCCCAGGTGTAGATACCCCTGCCCAGCCAGAAAAAGGGCAGGGGGTACGTGGGAGGACCCCATCTCGGTTCAGGGGCTTCGGGAGGGGATGCACCGCACGGTCCGAGCTCCATCCCTTGCACGCTGGGCGTCCCAAGTGAGGGCAGGCAAGCCCTAGCTGAAGCTGGAACTGGCCTTTCCCTAAATCGCACGTTTTTCCAAGATTCATACACGGTTTTCCCGTCGCCCCCACCCCCAAGCATTCCTTTCGGTAATTACTACACCAGGTTTTAGGTTTCCGCTTCAAACCATTAGTGGAACTGGAATCAGTACAGGCACTTTAACTGTCCTCTTCGTGCACCATTAGCAAGGAAAAACATTTAAACAACTGACATCAGACTGCATTTACATTTAAAATTCAATCTCCAGGACCCTCAGAAACAGAGAAATTCAGACCATCAGTGCAGGACAGGGCTGATTTTGCTTTGCTTTTGCTCAAAGCTGCTGGAAGATATTGAGGAGCCATCTGAGTCAAGCTTTTTGCTTGTTTTTTTTCCTTCACATAAAATCTGATTTTGCCTGTAGCTGCATTTATAAGACAAAAAAAAAAAAGCTTTCTGCAGAGTTTTGAATGTCTCGAAAGACAAGACTTAACAGGAAACAGTAAGGAAAGCCTACGGCAAGTACTTAGCTAATACAGGCATCACAACACTTTTTCCACAACTCATGCAGTCATTTCAAGATAAAATTCCCTGTCAAAAACCAGATTAATTCAAAGGTAACAGAGGGGAAAAAGTGAAGAACAAGTGATTTATGGCAAAAATACCTTAAGTCACATGTTTCCCTACATATTTTATATCAAATGCTTCCAATCGTACTTTAATTGAAAATAGCTCTCTTTTTCTTTTCCCCCGCCCTGAAAAGCCAGTTTAGGGGAGCACAGTAAAAACAGTTTTTAAGTATTTCCACCAAATGAGTTTCTGTTCCAGGCTTTGGCAGAGCAGAGCAGCTGCTAATGG
The DNA here is from genome assembly GCA_030449065.1 of Oceanodroma leucorhoa. Classification (NCBI taxonomy): domain Eukaryota; kingdom Metazoa; phylum Chordata; class Aves; order Procellariiformes; genus Oceanodroma; species Oceanodroma leucorhoa. The sequence continues at coordinate 327,333 of JASVER010000066.1, forward strand.
TTTCAGACTGCCACAAAGAGTTCAATACACACACACTCTCTCGGAAAAAAAATCAGAAACAAGCTAATTTCACAGCACAGTGGAGCCCACTTAAACAACTAACTGCTTAGTGTATAAGATTTATAAACACACAAGTTCTGTCTAGCAAGGCTAAAATACATTTGCAGATGAAGGTGCAGACTGCATAAGCTTCTTTAAAGCAATCCTCTGAGCCGAAACTCTCGATCTTTAATAGCTTTATAGTGTGCAAAAGCTTATGTCACGCATCAAAGTACTATGCGGAGCATTGTCTAGCAGGGGAAAATTTTCAAAATAAAGGCCCATTCCTCTTGTAACTGAAATAAATGAGGGGAAAAAATAATTAACGTCATCGGGACAGAATGAGATCACTACGTTTACTCAGCCCAAGCAATAAGGACATTAAGTAAAATATTTTTAAAAGGGTTTTCCACTTCTGGACTAATATAGACATTATCTAATAACTTCTTCCAGGAAAATGATGATCTAATATGCACAGGGAAAAAAATATCACCTGATTAAAAGGCAAAATGAAGCACAAACATACCTGCATTTGCAGCGCACTACAGCACTTGAGGCTAAAAGTAACTTCCTTATAGCAGGATAAGCAATTAAGCAAAGTAAAAGGAGAGAAGGGCAATTAACGCACAAGGTACTACCTAGCTTAGAAAACCCGTGCGGGGGTAAATAATTTTAAAAGCCAGCTAGTTATTAGTACAGTCTGTAACACAGATGCACCTACCCTGGGTTAAATCTCATTTACACTGCTTTCTCTTTACTCAACTACTTTAAGCTAAACCAGTTTAAATAGACCTGCATTAAGGATTTGCAGCAGTATAACAAGACAAACTTAAACCCAGTATTTAGTTCTGACGTTTCCATGTAGAAGAGGCTTCAGAAGGAAGAAACAAGTTCATGTGTGGGCAGAACTTGACGTTATGTAGTTGAGATAGCTACTTCTGTGAAATATATTGTAAAGACTTAGTTTGGGAAAAGCAGTTTAGATTTCATATAAACACAGCCAACATGGCTACACGATGTTCTTCCCCATCGAGCAGTGTTATTAAGCATGCGTATACTGCACCGTACCTTCCACGATATCCCTCTTGTAGTCACTATCATTGTCGCTGTCTGTAGGCCGATAATAGATATAAAATCCTTGGATGGGTGTGTTGTTGTTGCTTGATGTAATATACTAAAAGAGAATTTTAAAAGACTGCGTTCAGAGAAGAAAAATTTTAATTGAGTCCTGCTGCGTTGTCATCACTGAATATCTTATCACCTCGAAACATGTATTTTTTTAATAAGGTTGTGCAAGCAAGGTGTAGGGGGAGGTTTGCACAGACGCTACAACAGAAAAGAAGATTATCAGTTGCTGCGGATGTGCAGACACGGCTAAGATGAGCACGCCAGGAGTTCCCACAGGGCTGCAGGAGAGCTCTCTGCCACTGGACTCCTCGGACCCGATGAAAAAAAAAAAAAAGAGGGTAGCACAGGGACAAGAGGCTGAGCTGGGGCCGACGCTTTCCTCCCACATCACTTTCCAAACCGTCCGTTAGGGTTTGACCACGAACGGCCTGAAAATTTGCGTGATTAACGGAAATGGAAAAGTTAAGACCATTTTTACTTCACAAAGAGTTAAGGTCACTCTAAAATTCAGCTCAGGAATATTTTACTTTAAGTTATGCAGCCTCCTGAGGAACTAGAGGTTATTTTAAGTTTATTATCCTTAACATCTCTTAAGGCTGAGCTAGCAGAGCAAACTAACACTGGGAACTCTACACGTTAAATCCTCCAAAGTATACCAGGGGGTTAGATTTCAAAACAAGAGCAAAGAATTTCTGTGGGTTTCACTAAGGACTTTAAAGTACTTGTTTACAAAAGACGAGGTAACAGGGGAAAGGAAAACGCTTCTCTAACATGAAACCTCTACCGGACGCGAGGGAAGACGGCGGGTTTTAAAACGCAGCGCCCGCTTCCAGCCATTGCAGCCCGGATTGACAAAAGCAGCGGGAATTGCAGGAAAGGAAGCCAACTCGCTCGCAACTCATGGCATGAACAGGGGGTTGGACAGAGTTAAGCCCACTGGTGCCTCTTGATATGTCTGTGCCAAAGCAGGTGGACTAAGGCAGCTGCGGCCTTTCACTGGAGCTGCCAGTTGGGTTCACATCTGGCGTAACCCGAGGAGGTGGTGCGTGGCATCCCCAGGGAGCTGGACGGGGAGAGCGAGGTGGAGGGAGCCTGGGAGACAGCACAAAAGGGAGCAAACAACCGACCAGGCTGTCTTGGAGGAGGAAAAAGGGTTTGGAAGTGGGGGCCAAAGGGCTTGAGAGGCATGTGGCCCAGTAAGTTACCCAATTCTACCATACAAGCATGAAGTATCTTAGCCCTCTTCTAGGAACAAGATCATCTCTGAGTCTCGGGGGGGGAAACCACCACTCACTACTCTGCAATCAGCTCTTAATCCTTGACTTTTAAGAGCCAAAGCAGTAAAAATTGGCCTGCAAACTGAGAAGAACAGGAGACAATTACACCTACCGTCCATTTTAACATGATCTGAGTGTCACTGATGGCTTCGGTATAAGCAATGTGAGGTCCTGTGATAGGGCGGTTGGAAAACCGGCTGGTAAATCCGGCTACTTGGTAAGGGCGAGATGCTGCACTGCGTGGGCTCTCCCCATAATTGTTCACAGCAATCACACGGAACCTATACATTTCTCCTTTTAAGGGAAAAAGTGAAAGAAAGAAGACGCTGTAGCAAAACAAGCACTAGAAACAGGACTCAAGGAGAGACTAAACAGATTAGGAAGTCCTTTTTGCACAACATCCAATTAGAAAAAAACATAGGACTCCTTGCCACAGACTAATGTGGACATCAGAAATATAAACAGCTTCTAAAAGTGATTAGGGAAATTGACTCAAGAAAAATCCACAGGCTATTACACACAGAGATAGAGCGGCCTCCATCAGCTCGGGAAGTCCCTAAACTGCAAGCTGGTAGACACCGAGAAGATGCTTCAAAGGATACCTGACCTCATCTGTTCCCCCTTACACTTGCACTCTTTCCCCGAGCTTTCAGGGCTGGACACTGGGGGAAACCAGAAATCAGGACAGACATTTTTCCCTTAATGCATTTTTCTCTTTTTGCATTCTGAGTGCTTACTAGAAGGACAATTAAGTTAAAAATAGCAGTAATACACAACCCTCCTCTCCACAAGAACAAGTATTAAATTATGGTGGTTTGTTTTTTTTTTTCCACTTGGAAAGCCAGAAATCAACTTGAATTCATGTAACAAGCTCATATTCCACAAAAAAAACCTACCCCAAAAACCAAAACCAAACCAAAAAAAACCAGAAACAGGATAATCCAAGCAGAAGTTAAAATGAAACAACCAAAGAATTGCAGTATTCTCTCAGCAGCAGCACAGTCATCTAAGCAAAGACAACAGCAACAACAGCTGAGGTGAAGGAAAGATCGTTTTTAATACCTGGCTCCAAGTTACGAACTTCCACAGACAACTTGGAAGGAGAAATGTTATCAGCTGCAATTAGCCAGTCACTGTTTCGACCCAAGCGTTTATACTCCACTTTAAAGGCAGTAATGGGGGAGCCACCATTTGCTCGTGGTATCCACGTGACGTAGACAGATGATTCTGACGCTGTGGAGATCGTGGGTCGGTCGGGAGCTTCTGGAACTGAAATGAGAAATGGAGTTACAAGAAGATTAGAGTCAGCTGAAACCTTCTACAGCAATCATCTAAACTAGTTGCTGATGATTAAACTGGGCTTCGTGTATTAACAAGGAGAATCTTAAATCCTCCTGTAATAATTACTCCCCTTACTCTTCTGGAAAAGATGCCTAAAGAGCAGAAAACAGAGGAATCAATTACTTCATCAATATAACAATCAAAAAGGGTATGGTGTTGCACTACCCCAACCCATTTCTACATGGAAACAGAAACACATACTAGGGGAACAGGAAAAATTTAGTTATAATTTTCAAAACCCCAAAATTCCCCCAGACCCAATGAGACTTCAGCCCATCCGCACTAACGAGTGCTGTATTGCCAGAGGAATGAGAACAAAGAGCAAACAAAGCATGCAACGGTAATATACTTACTGAACTCACTTGAAGTTACAGACAGCAGTGGAACAGAGAGAACGGAAAGAGGTGGTGTTAATAAATCTGGTGATAACCATTCTGACGACCTATGAGAGCCGTAAGGCTTTACTAAACTAGCTTGTACTCATTAACACGGAGCCCGTCACCGATGAGAAGAGGAACCGAGCAAGAAACTGCAAGCCAGCAGCTTCGGGGACATGAAGCAGGCTGAGCATTTGCAGCTGGGCACACGTAAAGTGTCCCCTCGTGTGGCTCCTCTGATATTTAGCACTGTCACAAGTGTGCAACGCTCCTCACCTGCGTTATTAATAAACCTCTCCACTCCCCTCCGGTTTTACCCAAACTTTAGACACCAAATCACCTTTGAGGTCTCAGCCCCTGAGTAAAGTTGCCTGCATCAGGTCAACGAGTCCAAAGGCTGGGGTGATGACAAAAAGGACTATAAACATTCTGTTTTCACTGGAAACCAGGCTAAAAATCACATCAGTTGGGAAGTGGTTGTATCTTCTTGCCATCAGGAATAAGCTTATCCCTGGGAAGCCACAGGGAAACATTCAGAACAGATATAAGAGAACTCAAAACTCTGACACAGGCATCTCCTATTTCCCTTCTTCCTCAGGATTTTTCACAGTGGAAGAGAAGAGAAAAACAGAGTATTTTGCAAAAAGCAACTGCATGAGCAGCAAGAATGTGGGTTACACATGAAAGACATCTAATTTTTTGAGAACCACACATACAGGTGACAGCATCCTTGGAAATGCTACATGTTCACTAGATTAGGGCATGCATTTGCTAAATTCATAGCTTCAAATACCCCTCCACAGATGCCAAAATCTGTAAGAAATGCGCTACTACCTTTGTGACTTAACATTGCTGTGGAAACCTGAGGTATCAAGGCAGGTACTTAAAATGCTAACTCACTGACTGGAATAAGGTAACCTTTCCATTAATCCCAAAAGCACAAACTATGGTCTTTTACTCTGGAAACACATAGAGGAACAGAGAATCTGGCAGATATCTGACCTCACTCACAGAAGTCCCACAAGAGAGGAAAAATACATGTAACAAAGAGGCTTACGGAATAAACAGGAAATAAAGGAGGCAGTACAAGCACCTCGAGCAGTAATAAACACAAGTTAACTTAGATGCATGTGTGTGCAACACAACTTTTAGCACGCAGATTACAAACCATCCATGCACCTACCTCCGCTGTGTCGAGACAGGTCTGGAAGGACAACACCAAAATTATTTGTGCCCTCGTGAACAACGGGATGTTTAGGAATGCCTACTGGTGGAGACGGAGCCTGAGTGTTTTTCGAGGATGATGTTCTTTCTAGGAAACATTCGATGTACAGTAGATCAGCTCAGGGATTGGATAAGAAAATGCTGTTCATTGCCTCTCATAACACACTCACTCCACAAGATCACTCACGACAGCGCCGGGAACTAAAAGCCCTGGCTCCAACTCACAAGCTAAACAGCCAGGATAGCAATTAGGGAGTTTCTTCAGGGGAGCAAGAGAGACTTCCCCTACCAGCCCAGCGATTCGTGCTGGGGGTCAGTGACCGTTCATCGGCGGTACTAACGTCTGCAGTACTGCACTTTGCCACCGGCTCCTGCCTGGGTTTCAAAGCCCTCTCTCATCATGAAATCAAAACAGGTGGTGAAAATTGGACACCGAAATCCGTGTCTAGAGAAAGAGGTTCAATAAAAATGCTATGGAAGCTGGGTTTGGCCCCAGCTGGACTGGGGACACTGGGCTGAGTGGACTTTTGGCCTGTGGCAGTAGGTATGTATCATGAATTCACATATTTCATGAATACATTACATTCTTAATAAAATTTTAAGCTATCTGGTTCTTGTACGTTAGTATGAAAAACATCTGATTGTTTGTATGCTTAAGAGTACAGCCACCAGCGTCCAAGCTTGAAAGAAAAAAAAAAAATTACTTTGATTAGAAATGCTCTTTTGCTTGTCGCTATCTGCATGCAACTATCAAAACAGCTGGCTTCTGCTCAGCTGAAATATTTTCAGTGAAGTGTCTGCAAAGCAAACCAGACACAGTTCTGTTGATATATGAAAACTTGACAGTGCATAGAGTTTCTTTTGTGATACTCTGAAAAACCTGAACAAGGACTACGGCTGACTAACAAGACAGGGCTGCTCCCTGACTTAGCTGCTTTAAGCAAGAGGAACCTTACAGTATAAATCTTAATAATCAACCCAAAAATAATATTATCAAGCTTTTAATAGCTTTTACTTTACCAACAGCCCTGGTAACGCTCAGCAGAGTTTGCCCCACAGCTATTTTAGTTATTAGAGGCTGTTCTTTAGCAATTAAATTGCAGAGCATTTCATATACAGCTTCGCAGACAACATACAGTTGATGTAATTTAAATAAATGTCCTCTCGAAAGCCTAGGACACAGGGAACATTGTGCTGCGCCTACCTTTGCTGGTGCGAAATGTCAGCATAGCAGGCTGGCCTTCGCCAGCAGCACTCCTCGCCACCATTAAAACTTCATACAGGCTGGAAGGCTCCAGCTCGGTAAGCCGCAGCTCGTTCTCGCTGCCAGGGACACGCACCGTGTGCCAGCTTCCCATTGCACTGATGCTGTCGTCCAGCTGCACAGGACAGGGAGAGAAAGCTCAACATCAGCAGTGAACTGCAAAGAGCCCAATGTAATACTCAAATCCCTCCTCGCTTTCACCCACAAGCATCCAAAGGACCTCTGTCACTTGCCAAAATTCCTCCTGTTTTCCCGTATCTACCTATGGTTTGTCTCCAAGTGCGTCTGCCACAAATCAGCACTTTCGCAACTACCTTCATGGTGCTCCTTCGATAAACTCGACTTATTTTCCCTCTCCATACGCACGCATTTGTTTTTGGAAAAAAATGGTCGTTTTCACTTGTGGCTAAAACTAGCAAGAGCCCAACTGATTTTAAAGACTTCAGTCCGCCTTTAGTTGGCGGTGTGTGTGACATTAAAGGGCTGGACCCAACACCCTAATGAGAAAGATATGTTCCCTGAACTATCCCAGCTTTTCCTGTATTTAAGCATTTTAAAATATTTATTGGCTAAAATGGGCAACAAAAAGTATGTCTTGGTTACTTTTCGAGGCTGGAAAAAGTCAGCAAGGAGACCAAAGATTGGTTTTTTTATTAATGCAGGTTTTTTTTTTAAAAAAAACACTTTTTAATTTAACAGTGACATCACCAGCTCCATTTAAGAAAGGAAAGAGATTCAGGGTAGACTCTTAATGCTTGACCTTTGCAGGAAAACATTACCCCAAATCCCAAAGGAAAAGACAAAGATTCTACCAAAAATAAACTACTAAACAATATAAGACATTAATAAAACATGGAAGGCAGATCTAAATGCCATGGATTATCAAAGGTTATGCCAGAGGTCTTTGTTCAAGTATTTTCTTCTGAAGTGACCACTCTTCTAACGCTTTCATTCCTCCAAGGTTTTTTTTTTCCCTCTTTAAAAGAGGGAAATCAATAAAATAATTTAGTGATACAAAGAGAACACCACCCTAAAAAAACATGGTAAACTCCCTACCGAGAAACGCATGAGTGAGCACATTTAATGTGGAAAGGATTGTTATGAGTGAAGGGTAAGCATCAAAAAGGTCAAAGAAGTATTCAAAGCTTTCAGTGCTTATGTGAACCAACCACCTTTGGATGAGAAATTGTATCAACAGACTTTGGCACTAGGTTTTCAGGAACTAACAGGTCAAAAATCTAAGCATTCCCCCCAGGCTAAGACAAGATCAGGATGTAGAGGATTAAAAAGCTTATGAAAAATAAACCAAACAGCTTTGCCATGCAGAAAACTGTTTGCTTGGAAGAACGGGCACAGGCATTGCTTGGTTCTGATTTTAATCAAAGAGCTCACTGTTGACACACCATTTTTAAGGACATGATAGGTATCTGCTTAGAAAATCTTAGTTCACCTTTGTATTTGATAATTTTAGTTTAACAGTGTCTCTTTGGGACGCAGACTAGCAAACTCTGACATATTAGGCTAATACTCAGCTTCCCTTCTGATCTCAAGCGAACCCACCAGATTCAAGCTTGCTCACACGAACGCATTTTCAACATCACTGAAGCTGCGTACAACATGCCCTGGAGCCCCATTCCCCCGAGACCATAACGATACTGCAAAGGAATTAAAAGCCCAGGCTTTGCTGAATAAATCTCACTTAAAACTAGATAAAACAGCGTACTTGTGACCAACTTCAGTCATCCCTAAAGTGAGCTGCCTGTGTGGCCACGATAACGTTGTGGTTCAACTATATTCTACATTCTCTCTGGCCTGACACCACATTCCTGTTAACGCCAGCACTGCAACAATTATTGGTTCCTTGAGAAACCTAAAACAGCGAAATCCATCTGCCGCGGTGCACTGCTTCAACTCTTAACGGAGAAACGTTACCTTGCGGTATTTCACAAAATAGGCGTTGATGGGCAAGCCCCCGTCCCTCCCCGAACGCCACACCAGGTTGTACATGTCTGGCTTCAGCGTCTGCGGGGGGCTGAGGATGATGGGGGCTTCGGGGGGAGCGGCGGCATTCGAGGCTTTTTCCGTCGCAGCTGCATCCAAATGCACTTTTGTTGGAGGCGAGCTTGAAAACGCCGTTTCTGCACCAAAATCACCGTCGCTTTCATCGCTCTGGGCAATCTCCACGGGAGCCATTTCTTCTGTTTTCGTGCCAGTTTCTAAAGGAACTGTAAAGGGAGGAGTCTGGTTACATCTTCAAGATGACGTATGTTTGCCCCGCACAGAGGGGACACTAAATCATTTAAGAGTGTCATTTCCAAACAAGCCCTGCTGCAAAAACCCAGTTCAAGAGATGCCCACGCAGACCTGAGCCCGGTGCCGAGCTGCAGCCTTGCACGCCAGCTCTTTATTCAGGGCAGAACAGTGTTTTTTGGTTTGTTGTTTGGTGATTTTTGGGTTGATTTTGGTTTGGTTTTTTCCTCACAGTAGCAAAGAGAGAAAACCTAAAATGCAACGTCTGCAAGGCACAGTTTGACTAGTATCTCTGATAAATTAAGTAGTGGCAACGCATGTTAAAAGAAAAAAATATAGCTACACTTGTGACACAAATGGAGTAATTTTAAATTAATCGCAGTTGTACAAGGAACTTTTCATGGCCTGAACTGGCGTGCACACAAGAGAACATTCTCCTACCTCAGTTTCTGAGGTTTTAGCTGTAATTTCTATCAGCTTTGAAAGTTGCACGACTCGACTACTTCATTTGAAAATTTATGCTGAGAATAAACTCGGTTTACAGGCAGATCTAACACGCAATTTAATACCAACGCATTTCTAGAAATCCTGCTCCAGCCTCCTCCATCCTATTTACTTTGCCTGGTATGGAAAAAAAAAAAAAAATAATAATATCAGTAGTTCAAAAAAAGCTGCGAGACAAAAAAAAGCACTGTTTGGCTGATGCAGGGCTTGTCAGCATTCCAGGCAGGAAAGGGGTGGCAGGTTGGACATCTGAGATTATGCAGGACAAGTAAACGTCAGTGCTTAAAACCAGAACATTTGGGAACCAGTGCAGCTCCTCAAGGTTGCATGCTGCAGCGCCGGGACTGCCAGATGTTCTTAGCCCTGTCCCTCCTTTCAGATTTGTGTAGGTTTATGTTACATGCCGGGGTCTGGAAGGGGAAGGGAATGAAGGGAACTTGGTTTACAAAACAAACAAATTCCTTGGTAATGTAAAGCCTAGGCACTGTTAGCCTGGCTGACTCAGATTCCTCCAAACCTCCATTAAAATACCAGCAGCAAGTGTGGCTGCTATTTTTGGCCACTTTTTAAAAAGCTGGGAAGGAAAGTTCTCTTTTCAAATTGAAGACACGCTCTCAGCAAGCATTCCTTGTTTGTTTCTTCCTATTTATTTAGCAACGCCACAAAATTCGGAGACGGGAAGAAGGGAACAACGCGGGGAGGACGTCCCCAAAGCCAGATGGAGTTTGCTTAAAACGTCAGACGCCCCCAGAACAATCTCCAAGCAAAAGGGTATCTACTACTGTCAGCAAAGCAGTGGGAAAGGGATGCGCCGCCGCGCGCGAATATTGGAAACAAATGCCGAATGCGCTCAAGGGCCCACTGCATTGTGGTGGACCCGGAGGATTTGTGGGTGGGCACAGTATGGTTTGACGCCCGCTGGCATGGGGGGAAACGGACTCTTGCGCGTGGAGAATTAGTTGTGGTTTAGGCTGGTGACAGGAGACCTGCAGTCCTCGCTGTGTTGATTGCTGTGAGAGGGGAGTTGTCAACAACCGGCAAGTAGTTTGTATTTTCGCTTTGGAAAACAACCCCTGGGCAACAATTTCCATTAAGCAATTCGGATCTAAGCTCTTTTTGCTAAGTTTCTGGCATAATTGCTACCCATATAAACCAGGACATCAAGCTTCTCTTCGCTGCTGTGTCATTATGCAACTTTTTTCGGCTGTTGCTTTTAGTGCCATCCCTTTCCCCTTAGCCACTGAGCCTCACTCTTCTTCCTCGGCTTCCCAGCCGCGCTGTGAAACATGAGCGGCACCGAGGTGGGTCAGACCAAAGGCTGTATGCACCCAAAATCCTGCCTCCGACAGCAACCAGAGAAGGACCGAATGTCCCAGATTCGGGCGTTACAAGAACGTATTCATAGCTTTTACTCGCATCCTCCGTAATACCCAGTATTTCACAGCTTGCTATCGTGTCTCCCCTTCGGCTGTCTCATTTTGAAGGTAAAGAGCTCTCACCTTTTCAGCTTCTCCTCCTGCAGAAACTATTCCACGCCCCTACAAACCCACATGCCACGTTTCACAGCACCTTCTCTAGTTCTTCTACACCCCTTCTTGAAACAGGGGTGCAAACGCGCAAGCAGATTTCAACCTGCTGGCACGCCCTGGGTTTGCAGGGCAGCAGAGCAACCTTTGTATTTTGTCTCTGCTGTGCAAACAGATTGCGTTCCCAGGCGTTGCTGCCCTGCTTCTTAAAAAAAATGGAGGATCCTCCCTCCTTACGAGCTCTCCAAGTACCTTAGCACAGGCTGGGAAAGCACTCTGAAAATCTGAACACAGGAGACCAGTGAGTCACCCATGCCTGGAAAGTTTTTCAAATCACCCCAAGATTTCTCAGAGGTGCCTGGCTTGTATAAAAGACAGCTTCAGCCTGCTCTCCACTCTATCACCTACCTACCTACCATAAATGCTATTCTTTCTTGCATTTCATACTAACCTGCCTGCTACTCAGACTTCCCGGAGCATATTTTTCTCCTTCATTGCCATTAGATGAAGTTATTTTGGAGAATTAGCCCTGTGTTTAGTAGCTCTGGGAAGCTACTGCCATGCATGCAAACACCACAACTGTCTAAAAAAGACTTAAAATAAGCGCCACGGGTATAGGATCCTAAGGCTATCATTTTACATTTTGGTGGTTTCTCACTTTGATGGTGGCTTAAGTTGCCCTGCCCGCTTTTAAGACCATGCAATGAATCACGTCATGGAATAGATCCAGCAGAAAGGAAAAAAAAAAAAGATAAATTTTTCAGCCAAATAAACTCTCTTTCTGTGTGCTTGCACTAGGCAAATTACAGGAACAAGCTGCTGAGGCTGAGAGCTGCTTAAGTTGACCCTACTACCAAAGAAATGCACTGGAATCACAGCTTAAGTCATTCAGGTGCTTCGGAAGTGTCACCTGACATGAATTCTTCATTAAAACACCGAAATGTTTGAGCATGTCTTTTGGCACAGTTGGGAACTGTTCTAAAACCCTAAGAGCTCCCAGAAACTACTTAAGGGCTTTTATATCAAAACCAAACGCCTTAACCACCCTCTGCACCATAATCAGCAGCTAGTACAACATAGTAGAAACCGATAAAAGTTAATAAACAAAACATTAAAATTGAACTTACTGCCATAAAATTCTGAGGCAAAGCAGTGGGATTTTTCTGCTTGACACAGACTGAATTCTGGGATCATATTTAGTTTTGTTTCCACTCAGCAAGGTCCAACAACAACTTATTTATAAATAACTACATGATGGGATCACTTTCTTGAGGTTTTTTCTCTTTCTTCCTCTAAGTGAACCTTTAAGCATCTTTTCAAATTATTTACATGAGTTTTGAACTCTAATCAGTGGTAACGAAAAACTTCAAATATGGGGCCACATATTAAATTCCACTGACCTTAAATCCCACTGACGTTCAGCTAAATTTACTAAGGCAAGATGCTGAGACAGCTGAGAAACTTAAGTCACTTCATGTAACTAAAAATCTGTACCTTAGTTCTTGTGAAGGGAACCTCGGGGAGCTTAAACCTGTTATTAATATCACATAATATTCCACTGTGAAGAAAGGAAAAAAAAATCTCTTTCTCATCTTGCCTTTAGTATAAGAACTGTCTTTTCCGAGTAGCGATTTCAAGAAATAAAAAAGCCCCACCCTTGGACAGTTTTCATCACATACAAGAATGCTAAGTCTGTGCAATACACACAGCCATTTCTCCTCTGCCTAAGGTGGAAGGGAGGAACTGGTCCACAAAGACAGCTTAGACTCCTCTGCTTCGTTTCCCCAGGACACCCACGCTACCCACCTGCCGTTAATTTCTCATTTTGAGACATTTCCCACCTAAATCAGGGAGCTGACCGTGCAATTTTGTGCTTCAAGCTTACCAACTCTAAGGAAGGCTTTCGACACCACGGAGCCGTGCTCGTTGATGGCTTCGCACGTGTACTCCCCGGCACGCTCAGGAGTCACGTTCCTAATGTGCAAGGAGCTCGAGCCCGCTTGAGACACGGAGAAGTAGGTGGGCTCCGCATCGGCGCTGCCCGGCATTGCTTGAGGAGGTTTCTGCGGTTTTGAATGAAGCACCTGGGAAGGGTGGGTGGTAATAAGTCCTCTGCTGTCGTACCAACGGATCACGGGAACGGGTAGGCCGGTGGCATTGCAAGACAACGTAACGTCCCCACCATCTACCACAGCGATGCTTGCTGGTGGAGAGACTATAACTGGCCCAGAGCCTGTGCCTGGGGGGGGGAAAAAACCCAAAGAATGAATTTGGCTAAGGAATATGACACTTAATGCCAAAATGAGTCAATACAACCAAAAAGTCACGCATGCTTCTTTTTAACCGTTTTAACAGTTATTTCTTCTCTAGACAGTCTCTCCAGACTTCCCTTCCAGACTGAAGAGATCAGCTTAGACTCATGCTTAGAGAAGGCTGACAGAAAATGACACTCAAACCACACTTCAAATTTTCTGAGTAACAGACTTGACTGCCAGTGAGGAACACAGTGCAGGCAAGACTGGCTTAGTCCACTCCACAGGCAACCAGGTCACAAAATATCCGCTCAACCAGCCTCTGCGCGGCTCACATCAATCTTAATAAGTACAGAGAAGGTCAAAAGCTTCAACTACACATGACACAGGGAGAACAGGAACAGCAACGGTCTTGCCAACACCCTTGTACTAGCAGAAATCAAGTTCTCTATGTATTAGAAATTATCTTAGATTGAAAAGTGATCAGAAAGACTACTGGTACTTGCTAATCTGATACAGGGCAAGTGTGCATTAACCCCAAATCTGATGATCGTTTTCTAAACTTGAGGATATGGAACCAGCATAATTACTCATTGGCCAATACTGCTAAAACGACCAGTTCATCCAGCACAACAGGACCCTGATTTCTCATAAATCATGTAAAATTCAATCATAAGCCGATTTAATTGCACCTGATACTTAAAACCTAGATCACCAAGTAACCACACTACCCCAGAAATACCTACATCTCTTAAAATTCAACTGAAAGCACCTTCTTTGTAAGATTTGCTACCAACAGTGGTCAGAAGCAAATCAATACATAATCTAGTGGGGAAAAAAAGAAGAATAATGCTTGAAGTACAAATGCTTAATTTGAGTTCTTGAGGGCTGCAAGTGCTCCTACCCGGCTGGACACGAAGTCTCCCAGTGGACTGCACAAATCCAACCCCATTGTTTGCTACACACTGGTACAAGCCAGAGTCCTCTTGGGTGACGCCGCGGATCCGCAGACGGTTTCCCATCGGCAGATGTCGCGGAGAGAGACGGAGGGGAGCTGCATTGTGGAGCCAGGTGAGGGTCGGAGCAGGGCTTCCGCGGACGTCGCACCAGAAGTGCACAGTCGCTCCAGCGGCCACGCTTTCATCTTGCAGTCCCTTGGAGATCGAGGCAGGTTCTATAAAGGGAGATAATTTTACATAAACCACCGTATGTTGATCTTAGCCCGAGCCCTGAAAAAATTACTGCAAAATGTTACGCAAACTGATGGCGTACAAAGGCTAAGCAAGCACCACATACTTGTAAGTTCTATGCAGCCTAAAGCTGTTTTTCCCACACACTTGCTTATTTTAATGGTCTCTCCCTTCTATTCCAAACAGTCACACATTTGCATTAATACTATAAATAAAACACCTTTACTTCCAAAATAATTCTTTAGTGACATCCCCATAACAAAAGGCGTACTGCGTGTCAACAACCTGTTTTCTGAGTTACTCTAATGCATACATTTCCAAAACCAAACAGGAACAGGCATGGAGGCAAAACCCTCAAACAGGAAAATCTGCTACAAAGGAAAGGGGAGATTAGGAATGACTTGCAGCCACAAAAAAGAGGCAAAAGAAACATATTTGGCTTTTGTTTTCATCCTCACCCAAACATATCACCTCTCCTCGCCAGCTTTTTGCTTAGATACAACCTCCAAAGAGAAACATCTGATCTCTGGTACATTATTGACACTGTATCCCATATACACTTGGCACTCTGCAGAAAAATAAATAGACCAGTTCTTCCCTTGGAGTCTGTTAGTGTTTAGTTATTTCAGACTGCGAAGGATTTGAAGAGATAAATAGTTATGGATTTTAACTTGGGAGAGATGATGAGATATGGTCATTACGGACATATCTTTAGTCTTTATTTTAATATGCTTAGGTTGAGAAAGACTCTTCGGCTATTTGTAATCAGATGCCAAAAACCAGCAAGCATACAAAGAAAATGTTCATTGCCTGGACGTGAAAATTTCTTTATTTCTTACCAAGTACAGTAAGTGAATAGTTAACGTATTTCACTACTCCAAATTCACTTCCCACCACGCAGGAGTAATTTCCAGAGTCCGAGGCCTCAAGCCTGTCCGTCACCAGATGGGAGTGCAGCAGTTTCCACCTGCCTTTTCTCAGCGCGTCCCGGCCGTCTTTAACCCAGCGGACGGAGGCTGGAGGCAACCCGCTGACAACACATTCCAGCGTCAGAGCGCTGTGCCGGGGCACCGCCAGGCTCTGCGGTGCCAGGGGGTGAAGTATGTGGAAGCCACCTGAGGAAGAGCCTGGAGGAAAGGAGACGAGGCTTATCACTGACCAGTCTTTCAAACCGCACTCTCCCATCCCGTCCTCCAGTCCTGGGGTTTGCCACGTCTTTCAAACACGGCTACTTATACTTGTGACTAAGCACGATGCTGTAATGCTCTCTTCCAGAAGTCCTGCTCCGAAATTGGTTTGGCGACTGGAGTATGAGCAGTATCCCCTTTTCAAGGACTAAGTGCTCTGTCCTCTTGGGATTTGAGAAGCAGCCGCGCTGCTCCTCCACAGTAAGGGCAAGTAAGAATTGAATGCACAAATAATGCAGGACAGATTTTGCATAACACGGTATTTGAGATCAGTGGATATTTAGGCTGATATGCCCATGCTAAAATCTGAGGGATATTATTTATTTGGTTTGGGATGTATTAATTCCGGAAATCTCAACTGAATACTCACGCGTGACTATGAGCTTACGTCCAGTGAGTTCTACTCTGAGATCGTCAGTAACTGGGTTGTACACTGCACATTTATAGGATCCTTTGTCTTCTAAAGATACATTCAAAATCTGCAGGCTTCCAGATGGAAGAATTAGGTAGTTATCTAAACAAGTGGGGAAGGAAAAAAGAAGATTACATTTAACTTAGTTTCAAATAAAGGCTTGCTTTTTTTATTTTTTTTTCATTTTTTAAATAACTTGTCAGATATATCAATCTATTCTACATGTAGAATCACAAAGAAATCATGCTGCCGTGCAAAGGATATTAAGTTTACAAAGGTAGGTTTAGATAACGTGATTTGCACAGGAAGTTCTGCAAGTTTCTGGAGGTTTTTTTTTTTCTTTAAGTTCTAAGAAAAAAATCCAGGCAAGCTTTTGTGGGATATTTATATTGCTGACCAGTGGCATAAAACATCTCACCTGTTGATTGTTCCAGCCATTTTCCCCGCACTTGAAAGCGAACCTGTGCTTTAGGGTTACTCTCTGGCACCTTGCATCCAATGAAAGCCGTACCACCTTCCTCTGCCGCAATGGCAGGTTTCACTGACGGATCAAAATTAGCTAAACCTAGAAGAGAATTGGTAAAAGGTTGAGAGCAGCCAAGGCTTGGGAAAGGGGAAGGGCAGTAAGCTCAGTATTTGTGTTTAAAATATAGCTGGTTTCAAGCTGATTATCTTCTCTGCTGCAGCACTCGGACATTCATATCAACAGGCATGGTCTTTTCTGTAGTCCATAACAGCATAAACCCTCCTGTGTACATACGCTTTCTTACTACAGAAAGGGCCAGCTTTTATATGGGAATAGGGAGGAAAAAATTAGTTCCTACGTTCCCTCAACTGCTCCAGGAAAAGCAAGCAGAGATGACATTGGTAAGAGAAGACTGCAACGCTAATCACGGGCTCTGAAGGCGACACAGAAGACAATTTACACTAACAGCAGGAAGCCTGTCCATAAGAAACATTAAATTGTCTTTCTGTGATTATAATTGACACAACACTGAGTACAGCAGCGCCTCCCACTCATTGCCATGAGCAATGAGGCAAGCAGAAATCCTCAGCAGCTAACAGCACCTTCTAATTTGCTACTGAATTCTCAAACAGAAGAGAAAAGTGTGAAAGCTGCTCTTCTACGCCCTTCATGTTCAAAGCATCTTCTAGGTTGCGAAGTTTTTCTATGTTAGCCACCCTTACAGCTCTCTTGAGAGGGTCTTGCTATGGGTCAGTACTTTACCAAAACACTTACTTCTCTCACTTATAAGAAATTTTCCTCCCAGGGGGATTTTGGACATGCTCCATAGATGAGGTACCCTTATAGAGAAATCACTCAAATCCTGCTTGACAAAGGCCTGATTCAGACCGCCCCGCGATCCCAAGCAGACAAATCATGCTCACGGAGGAATATTATACTCCCATTCTCAGCACCACATCGTCCTTTCCATGTGGAAAACATTGCCCTTCCTCTTCTAAAGTCCTTTCAGATCAAATAATTTACAGATCAAGCACCAAGGCAAAGTCTGATTAGAAGAACCAGTGCAACTGAGAGAAGGGAAATTGTCCCTAAAAGGACAGAAGGCTGGCCCCACCTGAAGAATACCTAGATAGTTTTGACCAAATAAAACGCTACACGGGAAAAGGAAAATTTGCAACTCCCACTTATTTCCCAGGTAACAATTCCCACTCATTTCTCCTCAACGCTCAAGCACGCTTCTGCAATGGCACAGCAGCTCAGCTGCTCTTTCAAGATCCTTTTTGAAGAGAAGCTTTTGGGAACCTTGTACTTTCAGGTCAGTTCACTGAAATGAACGTTATTTCATCGAATAATATTTATATTTGCTGGAAAGGACTCTTGTCCTTCAGCTGAAATGAGGCTATCACCAACACTAAATCGATCAGGTGTGGTTTTGCCTAGTTGAGTCTTTAAAAGCCTCCAAGGATGGGGATCCACAAACTTTCTGGGGAATCTGTTCCAGGGCTTCATCACCTGACAGGTCTCGGATGTTACAGGAAAAAAAAATTGGTGAAAAGTGTGTAATTGATCATATACTAAGCACTGGCTGAGGAAAAGGAGAGACCCACCTTGAAACTAGATGTTTTCTAGAAGTCAAAGAAAACCAAACCATACAAACCAGCTGAGGTCTATATAATTTGCAAGCAGCGAGGAATATAAAGAAAAATTAACTTACTGCCCATCGATACCGTTGCAGGCCTGCTCACAACGGCGCCCACGCTGCTGTTAGCAACGCACTGATAGTTACCAGACGTTGACAGGCTGAGGGAGACGATTGTCAAAGATCCTGACTGGATTTCCACTTCTCCCACCTTGCTGTCCAGAGGCTCCCCATTAAACAGCCAAGAAAGGCGAGCTGTGGAGGGCTCGGCAGAGCAGCGGAGTTCTACCAGCCCACCAGACTTCTGGACAGTAGATAAGGGCTCAGAAATAAAACGGGGAGTTATATCTAAAAGGAAAAAAAACCCCATTCAGTTAGTGAACAGCATTTTGCATGAACACATGCGATGCGGTTAACGATGCACTGACTTGTACAAAAGACTGACCATCATCTGTTTTATAGTAACGCTCTCTCCCAAGGCTCCCGCCACCGTTCACAGACCTGGCAAACTTCTTTCATCAGCAGGTTAAATATTGCTAAAAGACTATTCAGATCAAAAACAGACAAACAAAGGGTCTCTAAAGTCCAAGTGGCTAGTGATACTCAAGCAGGTGTCACCTTTTCCTCTTCAAGAGGAACCCACAACAGATTCCCACTATCTCTAACACCAAGGAAAACTTCAAGACAAGATTCAAACCCCCTGGAGAGGGTAACAGCGATCAAACAAAAGTAGGTTTGGCGTACAGGAAGGGTGAGATATGTCCCCAAGTGTGCACAAGGCAAAGGCATCACGCTCGCTAGGGCCCGCAAAAGGGGCCAGCAAAAACTGCAATCCCACTGGATTTATGTGGAGTGAAACAGCAGCCATCACCTGAAGAGATGGAGTACAGGAACACGCAGCTGTAGCTGATCTGTCCCATATGAAGCGGGCCCGGACGTGACTTGTAAAATTTTAGAAATGGTAGCAGCCTGCCAGGTATTTATGCAGAACCGTCTCCGAGTCTGCAGAACTAATTAAAAATAGCAGGATAAAAAAAGCTGGATGAACAGCAAAGGCTCTTGTTAATTCCAAATACATGGACTTCATCAGGACGAGAATGATGAATTGGGCATCCATTATCTTTACTGAGTAAAGATGAACAGAAACAGGAAAAGCTGCTAATAAATAAAAGGTTCAGTTCCACAAAACTTGGTTATGAGAATCCATTTATTTGCCAGAAGAAAATTCCTGCTTGTTGGAAGAAATTTTTTCCTATCCTGGCCAATGAAACACTGGGAATTATTTCCATTTGTTTTCTATGGAATTCTCCTCTAAAGATTTTGTATGAAGGGAGCAAGCAAAAGGCAATTAACACCGATAACTCCTATTTGGTTAGAAATACAGGAGAAAAAAAAAAAATTTAAAAATAGACACAGAGGCAGGGCAAAACAATTTCTAGTTTGTAAATAAGCTAAGGAATTCCAGATAGTACGGGTCAAGACGGTATTAAATGACATCCAAGTAAGAAACGATATTAAATGACATCCAAATAAGAAACGATATTAAATGACATCCAAATAAGAGACAGTTTTCTTGTAGGTGGGGCCCTCAGCTCATGCTTTTCTTCTAAAGTCAGTCCATCCAAGCTCTGTTTATATAGATGAGTTTCAGATGAGAAACTGCGCATTTTTAATGGAACCATAAACTATCTGCATAAACATAAAATAAAACTGAAAATTAAAGTGTGGCTTCACTTCACAAAAAAGATGAATTTCCTAAAAATGGTATCCAAGCATTTCACAGGACTCCAGATGTCCATTTTTAGCTTTTAATTAGAAAACTGTTTTTCCTATTAGTTCAGTTTGAATTTCCAGGGATAAGAGAAGAGCAATGACCTTTTTAGTTTGCTAGCCACCAACAGCTACAAAATTGCACTGTTACTTTCATCTGCCTCCCTGCCCTTGCTTATGACACCAACACTTTGTGCTCAGTGTAAAAGTCAAAATTGGTAGCCATGACCCTGCAGCTGGAATTTATCTCCTGTGACTGCTTGAAAAATAAAATTTATCCCATTTGCTTATAACGACTGGCTATGAAGTGCTAAAAGTAGTAAAAGCTTCTTTTTTGTGTGGTTACGTTAAGACAAGCTGACTACACAGAGCAGATGTGTCAATTAAAACCATCCCTCTTCTTTTTTTAACGCAAGAGCTGTTCCAACTGCAGCCACGCATCAGCGTTCGCGTTTCAAAGATCTGATTCCCCTTTCCCCCTGCAAATTTCAAATCCCTCCCAACCCCATGGGAACACAAGATGCACTGTACGCAGCAAAATCGGCGTCCAGCTAAGCCCACGGAGATCCCAAAGAACAAACCTACGTAACTGAGACTCTTCCACATTCTAGCACTTGTTTTGAGCCAAGTTTTCAAAAGCAAAGTCATATCTTCAGCTTAAGACTGCGTTTAAGTGCACCACGCTTCCTTTAATGCATATTATCATATCGATAATATGCATTAAAGTTGGCCACTTCGAAACGCACTCCAAATCATTGCTCGTTCAAAAGTATGGGCTCAACCTCCAAACCTCCGAGGAAGACATCTCGGCTCGGGCGAGAAGGCCTTACCTGAACTCGTGGCAGAGACGAGACCCGCGGCAGCGATGAAGAGCAGTGCCTGTAAGCGTCCAGGATCTGGATGCATAGCGCCAGATTACCAAAGTTGAAAGCACGAAGCTCCAGAATAAGACGAGGCACCGAAACAGCTACAAAACAAACAAACAGATGTCTACTGTAAGTTTCAGGAGTTAGTCTTTTAACTCTCTTACAACAAAGTGTTTGGGGTTTAAAAAAAAAGCACAGCCAGGAAACAGCCAATATTCTTTGCAATATAGAAACCATCTGTAAAAATGAGTTAGAAGTTGAACTTAACATGTTTCCAAGCACTATTCTTAATATAAGATTTTTTCCACAGCTGGGGTATGAGGCATCCGCACTGAACCATAATGCCTTGATAAATTAGACTACTTTCCAACCAGAGGAACTGAAGTCCAAAGTAAACGGCTTATCTATTGGAGATAATATTGTTTGCAAACAATAATCATTTGACCATCTATCACCAGGCTACACTTGTTTTACAAGTTTTTACGAACCTACACGCTGCGATGCAGCTACCGCTCTTAATTGCTCTAAACCTGCTTACTGAGACATGTCATCTGCTTGCTCCTTCTAGTGTGCTTTACAGTCAAGCGGTGGCAAATGTCTACCGAAAAAAATCACCAGTATTAATCTCATTCTCATTTATACTCCCAAACCAATCCTGCTTTCTCATATATACTTCTGGGGCATCCATTACACGTGCTTTTATCTACACGGCTGCTTCTACAAGAGGACAGTCCTTTCCTTGGCCATATCACACCTGACCATTCTGCTACATCAGACCTCACTTTCAGCAGCAAAAAATGCAAACTAAATCATGATACCTAACTTGCACGAGGTGAGTCTCAGATACAGTTTCTGACGCTCAGTCTCCATCAAACGCTCTTTCCTCCAAGAAAAAAAATAATCTGCAGCTGTCATTCACTTAAATTTTCTATTTGCCTTGCGTAATATAATGATGAATAAGATTTGAGTTCATTTAGCACAGTTACTTCATTTGTCAGCCCGGCCATACAATTTCACTGCTGATAACACTCAACATATATTTTAAACATCTCATATATCAGACGCGTATATAAACACGTATCTAACACACATACAATAACTAGGAGTTTTACTGGCAGCGCAGAAACAAGTGCAACAATACACATGCTTGACAGAAATAAGTCCCAGTTTATTGAGTGCTCACAGAGCCATTTGCTTTCCAAGAAGCCGGATCCAGATATCAACAGCAAAATTATTCCCACGGTTTATTTAAAAATAAGAGTATTTTATCATTGGAACATCACTGTAAAATATATATGCAAAATAAGCATCAGGAAAAGACTCCCATAATAATAAAAGAATCACTCTAGATTTTATAGAGCTATTTGCTTACTGCTACTTCTCCCTGCAAATTGCACTCCAAGCTTATAGTGACAGCTTGAGAAGGCTGAAAGAAATGCTGTCAAGTTCTGCTCCCTTTTCTGGGCAGTTTTATCTGATCCGGCAAATTTATTTCAGCTGTTGGGAAGACCCAGTGATGCTGCAGACCAGGCTGGTTCCCCAACAAGAGCCGGGGCTGTTTTGGTGAGGTGCAGATGGCAGAAGAGACCAGCTGAGCGGCAAGCGTTTTGGTTTATTTGAATTCTCACTCAGTTCAAGGGCAGGAGAGCCGCTCCACCAGCGAGCGCAGAGGACAAAGTAAACACCCGGAGAACTTGTTAACATCAAACACTTTGCTGAAGAGGGGTGGGGGGCAATGTTGCTTTTTGCCAAATCTTCCCTCGACTATTTATTTATGAAAAGCAATGAAACGTATATTCTAGGTCAACTTTAACCCCAGCACATGGAGCTACTGGGTTATTTTGCAGCTGTCTTTTTAAACAAGGCCAGCTCATTATCTTTAACTAAACTTTATCTTTGGAGATCTACTTTATCCAGTCTCTGATTTCCCTCTGTTTATCTTTCTCTTTACATGTTCCTAGCTGCCAGTGTCAACAGCTACTCCTCTTTTGACCTACCAGTTTGGCTTTCGCAGGCTTGCGGAGTGGTAAGATCAACTGTAAAGCAGTGAGTACACAAAGCAAGCCACAAAGACCAAAGTTCTTTGACTGGAGGGGGAAAAAAAAAAAAAAGAAAAATATTCGCTTTAATTGGAGTAGCATTGTTCAGCAACAACACTCAGGCATCCGAACAAAGTTTCTCTAACATCCGCTTTTGAAGGGACCGCAGAAACCCCTTATTCGCTGGTAGATATGGGAACACAGGAGGAAGATGAGATCCAACATGCAATACGCAACCCAAAAACATTTGCTTCTTTCTTTTTCTTCTGCAGATGGTGTCACTACAGAAGCCCCTTGCTAGGTACAGAGAAGAGGGCCAGACCACAGCTCATGGTTTTGGGGTCTTTAGAAACCCAGTGGAGAAACCTTGCCCCTTTAATGTTATGTTAATACATATCCGAGCGTTAAAAGGCCTTAGGGATGGAAGAACAGGACTCTTCCCCTTTGCCATCATTTCAAAAACCCCTTTTGACAGCAAGTACCAGGCATTGGGGATCTACTGGGAAGAGAAAGAGGAGCACTTGGGTTAGGTGTTGCTCCGTTTCAGTGTCTCAAATTCCGAGATGCGCTCACTCGGGAACAACTCTGCCCACTGTTCACTACTCCTCGCTTGAGAGAATGAATCTCCATCACTAGTGGATAAAATAGTCCAAACTTTCTTCAAAGTTATTTTGAAGAAAGAGGTGTCACTGAGAAAAGCGGTATTTCCAAGGCTTTTAAAATAAAACAGTAGTAACAGGAATTATCCGTATAAATAATATTCAAGGTTGAATAGAGATGGATATGGTTTTCATGGATCAAGTCCTTTCCAGTTTCACTGGCAATTTCTCCAGACCATCAGTGCCACATACCAGAAAGCCACAGCATGGCAAAGGCCCATATTTTTCCTACTTCCATCAGGACATCTTCATCTAGAGTCTTTTTCCGATTATTTTCATCCAGCACTTGACCTCCTTGTTGTCTCTAAAGTAACTTGTTGCTCACGGACCAGGGAAAATGAGGAAGATAATGGACTCGTGTCACGAGGAGTCATCATCCCAACCATTCCAACGGACACCCATTGCACGCGCAGGGGCATCCAGAAAAATGTACCTGGTACTTTTGGAGGTAACTAATAAGATGGAGTACTTCTGAAGACGACATAATTCTGGTTGTGCATCTCATTTGTCGCAGACCCTTTTTAAAAGGGACGTCTCACCAAACAGCTGTGGGGACAGGCACGAGCCCGTCCATCAGCTCACAATTTCAGCCCTGCGACCTTCAGGATGCCATCTACAGGCAAGCAAAAATAAATCATCACAGCTAACTCCAAACAGAGGGGAAAGGTACATTTTGATTAGTCCCTTGAGGAGCGCCAGAGCGGTTTCCCAGTGCAGAGCAGGGCTGTCCCCACTGTCACATCAGCCCCGGCACACGCCGGCTAGGTTCTGCAAGGCAGCTTTCACACCATCACCTGGTTATCGAGGCCTGAAGACCTCACCAGGGTGGACATGGGCCATTCCGGGCCAGGGAGCAGCCCTTGGCACATGGACTTACCAAAATGTCCTACTGGGCTGAGATGGGAAGACACAGGCACCAGACCGGCCAGGCGGGCTTCTCATCTCTGATCCGGACAGACTCAGTTTAGCGAGAGAGCACAGCCCTGGCAGCAACCCTCTCCCCTCTTCCCAAAGCTTCACGCTTGTCACTGTTTCTCCAGAAACCAGAGGTCTTCAATGTAGGGCTCCACGTGTCTGGTCCGTTCAGCGTAACTAACTTAACCGATCACCTCCAAATTAACTCACTCCTACCCACGCTTGGCCCCAAGAACGGTTTTACACTCTAGAAGATGACAAAATGCTGTTTGCCACGCATTCATATGGTGCCCAGCCCCAGAGGATCCTGTGTCCTTCAAAACACAGCTGAGAACCTGCCCTGCTTATTTACCAGACCATGAACTCCTCATCTCCACAACTGCAGCTGAGGGCAAAGTCACTACTAAAGAGCATTATCTCATACCCACTTTTTTCTCCTTTTTCTGATAGTTTTTGCTCCCTCTGCTTTAGCTCCCTGAATCATCTTCCTGCCATCTCAGACCAGCGGGTAGGACAACGCCAGGACCTCCCTTCCCAACAGCGAGCAGCCACCAGAACTATTTAGCCACCACCCCACGTCAATCTAACTGCTACCAGACTCCTGCTCCATCGCTCCCCTCCAAACCCATCTGACCTTCAGCAAGCCGCTTCAGCACGCTGAAGCTAAAGGAGGAAAGGGTTTCTTCGCTAGCCAAATGCACCGGGTCCTATGAATGCCTGAGCGAAGCGGGGAAGGAGAAGGAGGAGGAGGAGGAAGAGGAAGGAAACGGCATGCTCGGGAACAGAGGGAGTTATTCAGGTTGCCCACTCCACCTCCAGGAGCCGACGGCCTTCTCTAAGAAGCCCTAGGAAAAAGTGACAGAGCTGCTGCTTCAGGGGCAGCACTGCCCACCAGCTGCCGACGTGACAACAGTTTTCACTTGGAGTGAAACAGCTTTGGATACTAAAGATTTCCCATTTTTCCTAAACAGCAGCAACTCAAAAAAATCAATTAATCCAACCTCACTTTATAATACTAGATGTGATTTAACACCTACAGCATGGCAAGTTGTTTTTTTTCCCTAGGTCATTTATTACGGAATTATCAAGAAAAATTTCATTTTAACTTGTTCCCCAAGGTTGTTTCCGTCAGTACAACAAAAAGCGCAGATTTTCAAAGCACCTAAACTTAGAGCAATTGAAACCCCCAGAATTAACTAAAACACTGCGCCTTTAGCACGAGCAAGCCGAGTTAGATCATTAAATCTCACACCAAGACACCTTAAAAAAAAAAAAAAGGTATTGAAGCCTGTGGCATTCCAAGAGAAAGCAATCAGACATTCCTGCAGCTCGGCTCCTCAGTGATCTCCAAAGCCTTTGATCACTGACTGTCTTCATGCTGTCCTCCTGGGGTCTGGCAAAATGAGTGTAACAGCTGGCATATATACTTCATTAGCTTTCTGTGCCGGGGAGGAGCAGGTTAGCAGGCCGGTAGCAACTGTCAGTCTGCCCGCTGGCTTTACGGACTAACCTCCCAGGTTTATTCTTGCGTCTTTTGGTAGCTGGGAAAGCCTCGCAGAGCTCCCCAGCAACTGACACCGGTGCGTTCGCCCGCACGCCACGGAACTCTTACGTGCCGCTCCTAAAGACACGGCTGCCGTCCAGCCAGGATGCAGCGGAGGGATTTTCAAACGCCAACACACGGGTTTGAGATGGCTAAAAGGCAACCAAGCCTGCCGAAGCCTCATTTTTATGAATGCTTAATGACCACTCAATCATTAACATCAACCTTTAAAAAGCAAATGCAGCACCTACAGTGTTCATTACCCTCCCCCTCCCCCCTTTTCAGGGTCTCAATCGAGTCAGTCAAGCGTGCAAACCGATCCTGTCGCCAGCAAAAGCATTTCCTTTCACTGTGGTCAGCCAAAAGCAGGGGAAGAAAATGGAAGTGACTTGGAGTTATGGCACCAAAAAGGCCAGACAAGCAAGGAAATAATCAACTCCACATGAGCCACTTCTAGCCCATCACAATGAAAAGGGCCTACGACTAACCCCAGGAAAGGTCAGCGGGACTATGGGGGTCATAAGCTGAAAAAGGCAATAGCGAGCAGCTGCCAGCTGCAATAAGAATCAATGTGTTCCTAATTACGCTCAGAAGAGAGGGCTCGAGCACCGAAAAAAAGTCATGCTGTAATCACAGCTCATGTAAAAAAAAAAAAATTTCAAGTGCTCCCGTTTTACTCCTCTCTTCTCCACCTCGAGCACTGAAACTGCAGTTTCTGTGTTACTAAATTACAGGAAGCCAAGCAACGGAGATAAGGAGCCAGGCATTTACATAAGTTGGTTTTTAAAAAAAAACCAAAAAACAAAAAACAACACAACCATAATTAGGCATTTGTATTAGAATTACGGCATCACGAAAGACAGGATTTCGTGAGTGTAAGTAATAAAATTACGTACTTCAAAGGGATTTTGTGGGTGCTTTTAGAAAACAAAGTGAACTCTGCCTAGCGGTCCTGCAAGCCTGGTATTTTCTCTACCCTAAAGAATCTGAAAGGGAAAACCCCCCAAAAAACAGTTTGCTGACAGTGACCTTATAAACCATGTGTGAAAGATATAAACGGGTCAGAGAATGCAATGAAACATACTCAAAGGCATCTACAGAAACAAACCAAATGGAAAGGCATTTAAAAATTACAAGAAAAAGCATCCTTTGATGTTATGTTCATATTTATTTATTACATTTTAAACAAATGAAAGTATACTTTCTAGATCCTTATCGTAACAACTTAAAGGAGAGAAATTACGGTTGCGCAACCTTTGCAGTCCTCACCTTGAATTTCATTAACGTCTCCACATTTCTGCCCATACCCATGCCCAGCACCCAAATCAGTCAGTGCTAAGCCAGCATCCACATGTTCCGTACGCGTATTCCCACTTAATGATTCAACTGGTATTTTTACTCTTTTTAGGTAACATGCATTTTTATAAGCAGCCTTGCATGAGCATGCATGAAGCTTTGTGCTTGCTCCACACGATCTAAACCCCTCCCTGTGAATCAGTGATGAATCCTGAGAGCAATCTGGGGGGCTGAAATAGATTATCGGTTGAGCAGCGATTTGTCATGGCACACTATATTTGTCAAAATGAAGACTGAATGTTTGCTCAGGGCAGCAGATGGCAGGAAAAACAAACAGCACTGAGCAAACGAGACAGTTACTGAGTTCCTACAAAGACAGGGGACCTTAAGTCCTGATGGTCTTCCTCAATAAGGCATATGTATCTTTTTCCAAAGCTATAAAACACCCTCAATGACATCAGTAGTTTACCCAAACCCTGTTACAGGCAAGGTCCAGTGTCCCAGGACAAAGGTGACATAAGACGACATTAAGCAACTGAGGGGAAAAAAGATAGAAGTATTAGCCTAAAAACATGACCAAGAAGTTGGCCTGCCTCAAAGATGGAGAAGCAGATCTCTTGCCGAGTTGTTCATTGGATTTTTCTATTTTGCTTTCAGGCCTGGAAAGTCTCATGGTTGGTATCAGCTGTTGGACTCTGATCAAAGTTTAGCTTTCCATTAATCCTTTGAGTTATATGTGAGGCTGATAGAGAATTTTTTTTTAGAAGACAGTTAAGATTACTCAGATACTTAATTTGCACTCCAATATTTCAAAAACACCTTGACTTTAAAACCTCGGTCTTGGCGTACATATGGTCTTGATAGAAGAACGCATGCTTTGGCATTGACTGAAGAAATGGATTTGTGAGCCGAGGGAAGAAAATTTAACGGTTTGTGTACTGTGCCTCTGGAGCACGCAGCTGAAAACACTCCCAAGGCACTAGTCTGCTATCGACACACGCACGTGCTCCGATCGGGGAGACCTGGGATTTCCATCCTGCCGTAGCAGCACCGGTCACAGCAAGACAAGACATCAGGGGGGGAAAAAAAAAAAAAAAAAATCGTCACAGAAGCCACACTTTCTTACCCACAAACAGGCATAACAATTAGGTTAATTTTATTATTAACTTCAGGAAAAAAGCTGAGACAGTCCCCCTGCTGCCACGCTAATGAAGTGGGTATGGCTTCTGACTCTTCTAGCCTCAGGGGAAGAAAAAAGAACAGAGCATTAGCCTAATATACAGTTCTGCTGGGCTGCAATTATGCTTAAATGCCTAAATAAGGGCTTTTAGACCCCAAGGGATCTGAAGGTATCATTAGTCTAACAGTTCCATCAGAGTTAACTGTAGACCAAATACATAGAAAATTCTCACCCTTTGCTCCTCAAGGCCCCCCCGAGACCTCACCCCTCTCATTCTCTCCTGGCTAGGCACCACTTTGCCTCATATTCCCATTTTCTTCCTAGCTCAACACCTGTACCGTTTCTGTCGCACCGCCTTACGATCGCTGAAGACAGCTCTGCTCACCTTCATCCGTGTCTCAAAGGGTCCTTCTGCAAACACCCCTCTCTGCCCCTTCCTGCCGGACTGGCCTGATCCTTGGAGCGAGGCGTTTGTTTTACTTTTTCAGCTGAGTGATTTTTACCAAGAATGAGATTTTGCAACCAGTTTAAGCCAATTTGAAGACAGGCTGCCGCCGAGAAGGGCAGTAACACCTTCCTTCAGGACCTGGCTTGCATTCTTCTATCTGCACCAATGATCGAGCGGCCACTGAGTGAGTCAGATGTGCTGGCAGATCCAGCTGAAAATTCAGCCAAAGAAAAATGAGGTTTAGTTTTCACCTGGATGAGGGAGCAGTTTCAGCTCACCGTGCAGCCTTGGAGCGCTAGCCCAAAGGAGGGGCTAGGAATGGACATCCATGAAAGGGAACTTTGCACTCTAAAAGTGTGAGGTCTCAGATCAACTAACGAAGCACCACCCCAATAACTTTAATAAACCCTGAACTGCAAGAATGTGGGCAAAAATGAAGAAAAAAAATATACGAAACCCAACCCCAAGTGAGACATGCCCATTTGCTCAAGTGAGCTAGGGGACTTGCCGTCGTAATTATCCGAGCTACAGGTGCACACGCCACAGCAAGCTTCAGTACTGCCTCGGGGTCTGTCTTTTCCCCTCCAAAAAGTTTGCATTTTTGCACGCCAAGGACGATCACCCGTGTTTATAATTTCTCTACGGTTCCTACAACTGGAATCAAGCACAATTGAAAAAAGGACTAGAACCATGGGCTCATCAGAAAAACCTGTCAGACTCTCAGACAAAGGAGCCTGTGTCCACCCACACTGCCTAAAGGTCTGCTTCCAGCAGCACTCTCACACCTGGTAGGTTTTGATCTGAGAGAAGGTTCATGAAAAGAAGAGCAACCATGGCCGAGCTCTGTTAGAGGACAGCAAGCTCATTTCTGAGGCGATTCCAGGTGAACACCGACACCTCGTCCATCAGTAGCCTCCAGCAAGCAACAGCTCTAAAAGATGCAGGCAAATGGGTTTTTAGCTGCCTTACCCTGAGTCCAACTCAGTCTGTTGCAACTTGCAGGGATCCATGCTATCCGTGATCCCTTAAAGGGAAGCACAACTATTAAATCCACACCTGCAGCCAGAATTTATAGCAACCCCATCCACTGCTGTCTTACATCATAGGCAATTAGGAGCCTGTGAACTCATGGCTGCAGGATATGGGAGGCGCGCTGGAACCGGAGAGCAAAGCCTGTGTGTTAACAGCATAGTTGTTAGTCACCCTTCAGAATTCACCGTGCCTGTGGACGGCTGAAACCATGCACAAAACAGAGCAACTGATCCACTTTGACTCTGTTTCCTAAACAAAAGTGCTGTCCTCCACTCGGAATTGCTGCTTCCCCTCCTTTTACAGTAGCCCATACACTGTCACATGCAATGCCAACACACACTGCCACCGAAGCCAGTCTCCAGGGTAGATAGGCAGAACAATGCTTATTAAAAAGCAAACGGGCTAACCAGTGACAGCTGAGGGAGAAAGCAGGAAAGAGTCTGTCCTTTCTTCCCCTGATTAAAACAAGCCTTCGAACAATTCATCCTTCAGCATTACAGTAAGCTAACCGGGTAATTCGGTTTTACTGCTCTCCTCCCCTCCCTTCCCCCACGCCCAGCAGATCAGACCTGGTTTCAAAATTGAAGTCCGAACTCTCTGGCAAAAACACGTTTCTGCGCTTCTTAACCTAGAGGGAAGGAATCCTGACACAACTGACAATATTCCTCTAGTAAAACAATCCCATTAGCCTCAGGCCCAGAGAAAAGCTGTCTCAATGCAACAGCTAGGCAGGGGGGGGAAAAAAAAAAAGGAAAAAAAAAAAGAGAAAATCACGTTGGTCAGGCCAGGTTTGCTACAACAAACTGACCTGTCTTCCACACAAGGAGAGGGGCAGCAGAACACGGAGGAAGGAGAGGGGGGCTTTGGGTTAGATTTGCTCAGCGGCGTTGCACAACCGAGCACCGGCCGTAGCTTCTCACCTCCTTCCTCGTGCCAGCAGAGCCAAAGGAGAGCGTCGATCCAGGGGAAGGAGGCAGCAACGATCACAAAACCGTAGCCTGAGGGTTCAGCTTCTCCAGCTCTGCCGCTTCACCGGCTGCAGCTGAGCTCCGAGCCGACACCGCGCCGTCGGCTCGCTCCTGCTAGAGGCAGGGACCCCAGCCCCGCGCAGACGGGCAGTCGGGGGCAGCAACGCCAAACAGCAGCAGTTCATGAGTCAGAGCCCTCAATCTCCTCCCGCGAATCAGGGTAACGGCAGCTATTACCAGCAGAACCAGTTCAAACATGAGCCACTGATAGGAAAGCAGTTAAGTTTCATCATGGGTACCAGGGAGAATTTTCCACCAGGTTCACCTGACTGCCCTCGGTTTTCACTCGCGCAGACACATCCTACTTTGCCGAACAGGATTTCTGTTCGGACATCCAACGGCAGACCGGAGATTCCGGTAGACACCTTCCCAAAGGGAGAAAGGACACCGCTGCTGTGGCTTCACAATGTAGGAAGAAGGTTCGAGACTCTTCATAGCACGTCAGCTCCCCCGCGAGACTTTAATGCCAAGCTCAGCAACACACAGGGGCTCTGCAAAGATAACCGGCTGCCGGGATTGATTCCATCCCACGTTAGCATCCATCAGATAGCAAGAAAAACAAGATTAAGCAGAACCACGGCATTAGTCTTCATTTAAACTTGGCAAAGAAAGCGAATGTTTCTCTTTTTGTTGGCTTCTCTTTGTGTGTTTTTTAAAGCAATCTCAGACTTAGCCAGAGAAAGGTGCCTGGACTTTTTAATATTGGGGGATTAGAAGGGACAACACTTGTACACTTGCCAGACCCCAGATAAGTAGCAAATGCTTAGGTTAAGCAGGCTAGCATCTGCCTCCTGCAATATATACATTTCCAGAGTGAAAATAAACAGCTTCACACCTTTGGCTCAGAGAAGGACTTCAGCTTCTTTTACGCCCTCAACCTGCAGCCTCTCCACTCGAGGAAGAAGGGTCAGAAGGGTGAAGGTTACTTGCAGTTCCCTTATTCCAGCTTACAAGAATAAGGCTGGAAACTTTCGGTCTCCTGTCGTATCAGGTAGGTGGACTGGGATCTTTGCTACCACGCACAGGATCCGGTGTTGCTTCATTGTGTTTTACTGTAACCAGTAAGAGTTGTTTCAGACAAACTCTGAATATATATACTTTCCATGTGTGTTGGTTACATACGAGCAACAGCAAATGCGCTGATTAGGAAAAATGCTAACTTAAAAAATGTTCTAGTTTTTAAGTGCTCAGCTCAAAAGCCCGGAATCTAGAAAACCGCACCTTGATTTAATGCTACCACCCAACTCATTTGAGATCTCTTCCTACAACGAGAGCTGAAGAGACTCAAGCCACACAACTGCAGACCATCTAACTTCAGCATCCACTGTCTATTATCTGGTCCTAGACTCTTCTCTGGTTGATCCCGACTCACACAGCAATTTGAAAGTGCAATCTGCACCCAAAAAATGCCTCAGTCTGAATAGCTGAATTTAAAATTATATCATTAAGCCCGAAATTTCAACATATTTAGAGAGTTTTGATAATAACATTTTTGATTACATCCGTTGCCAGCTTCCTTCTACACCCTGACAAAGATTTAAAGTATACATTCCTACTTCATTCTGCAACAAAGATTAGTGGCAGGAACAGAAAACATCTTCTGTTCCAAAAACCCTCGGGGTTTTCCTCCTCAGCTTGCATTTTATTAGAGGAGACTCAAATCTCCATCAAGCTGTGATACACTGTCACTGCAAAGTATTTAGGCAACAAGTATCCGAGTGCTACACCAAAACGCACCTTTTGAAAAGGCTCTTGAGAAACAAAGAGATTTCCTGAAGCTATTGCAAACGTGAAATAGTTCCTCAGAAGTAACAGCCCTCAGCGAGCTTTATGAAAATCCGAGCCTACGCTTGAGCATATGCACACATAGCTGTAATTTGGGAATTTTTGTGAGCTCTTATCGTGGGGAAATGGGGGGAAACAAAGGAAAACCACATGCTATTGTAGTTTGACTCCGCAATACATTTAATCTACATGGAGTTGGAACATTACACAGCAAAACTCTTCAGCTACCAGAAATTACGTACAGCCAACACCAGCAAAACCCATTCTCCAAAGGGGGAAATGCTGTTTTAAAGATCTTATCTTTGCCCTACAAGCACAGAAATTCTCCAAAACACAGCTGAAAGCTGTCACTAGCGCTTCCGATCCCACACCCCAAGTGGATCAGATCATTGCAAGAATACCAGCTCTCATGAAACAAGGAAAGCCAGAGCTGACGAGTTTCACCAACCTGACCTCGAGCTATCGGAGCTTTTGCCAGTAAGACTGCAACAAACTCGAGGGTCCTGAGCAGAGGGAAGACCCGCCCAGACATCTATAACCATCACATCTTGCAGCCTCTTTAAGCCTATCAACAGGACCTACCCTTGATGTGTTCCAAGATGTTAAAGCCACAAGAGACAGCTTACGAGCCACCAAAGAGTTATTCCAGTATATCCATAGGGATGACAACAGATTTAGCTACATGAATACCATCGCTAAAGTTGCACGACTCCCTTCCCAGCCTCGCATCCGACTGTGCGTGCAATAACGAGCACGAGACACGCGTCACTGGGAGATGATCTTCGGTGTGTGGCTCCAGAACAACCCCGACTGGCTCCAAAGGCCACAGAGCCAGCCTGGCACAACTGAAGAACCATCTTCCTAAACATCGTATTTCTACTTCTAAGCCACCCATTGCCATCTCCTTGTCCCCAACAAGTTCATTCCCCCAACCCCAGTTTTCAAGCTCCTATACACAAAACTTTTTCCTGGACGCAGAGCACGCTGCCTTGCGTTGGGGCACCCAGAGACCCGAGCGGTGCAAGCTCAATCCCCTGGCAGGCACCAGCATCAACACTTCTAACTAGGGTAGGGAGTACGTGCAGACGGGTGACGTCACGGCCAGAGCGGACGGGTGACGTCATGGCCACCCTCTCCATCCTGAGCTTGGCGGAGCTGCGCCTTATCTTCTCGCCCAGCTGGGACCAGAGGCCTTTGGTACAGCCCCATCCTCATCCCTCCTGCGGTACGGGGGGCTGGTGCATAGGCAGGTTGCTGTAAGATTTCAGCAGGCAGGCTGAATGAAACGGTGAAGAAAGAAGCTTTTCAGAGGGGGAGGCAGGGAGGAGAGGCATACACGTATTAAACAAGTCATCTGTTTGAAGCGCTGGCTCCTACTTGTTCTCGGTTATATTATTCACTCAAGAGTGGATTAATCCATCACTGCAAAGGAATCTCCTGATCTCAGAGATAAAGGCAACAAGTCATGCACTGACTGTCTGTGGATCTTCCTGAAAATTGCCAGCCTTTCTCATACCCTTATTTGGGCCGATCTATCCTGTCTTAACAAACAAGAAGCAAAAAAAAAAAAAAAAAAGGAAATAAAATCTGGAAGAAATACCACCTGATTACAGTAATTTCACTCAGGAAAACTTAGCTTGGATCAATCTGGAAGCAAGTGGGGGATTTCAACTCGGAAGAATCACCTTCAGTTTGTTTCAGAAGGGCCACGTTAACTGTCCTCTTTCCTTGCTGCAGTTCCCCAGATGGGACTTGTCCTCACAAGAGGAACTGTCACCAGGGGTTACCTCCCAAACTGGCATGTAAAAAAAACTATAATTTCTTTCAAGATTCTTTAGAGTGAGGCCTTTTCGCCAGATAAATGGTTTGCTTTACTCAGTGAGGATTGGGAAAGGAAAACCCTCGGTACCATCCCCTTGCAGGAAAAAAGAGCACCTCCAGCTCGAGCAGGCTGCTACTCAGACACAAGGTGTCTATGCAAGATACGACACCACTCTCCAGGAGGAAGGAGAACTCCATCATCCGTTTGTCCCTCAGCGCTTCAGCAGATGACGCAGAGCAATTACAGAGGCATTCAGGAACCATCTTTTCTTCACCCGAGATTAAGGGGGCAGACAAGTTCCCCACAGCTCGCCTCTGACCGGAGCTGCCAGCCCACAACACAGGGGTCTCACCAGCACGCGGAAGGTGAGGTGGAGTGAGCTGGCAGGGTACGCTTAGCCGGCAACACAACCCACAGCGAAGACAAAACACCCCCAAAACACCCCAAAAATGTCAACCAGTGGTGCCCAGCCCCTTTGCCTTTCCCCTTCGCAGAGCCCTTTTTCAACAAGGGGCTGCTCGCGGCACAAGCATTTTTTCCCTTGTCTAGCATTCTTTGGTGTTTTATGGGTTGGCTGCAAGGAAAACCAAGGTCTGCGAGGCAGGCAGACTTTGTACGACTGCGAGGTAGGAAATATTAAACTTGTCTTTGAATTAAACAAATAAGGCTCAACCGCTTGGTTCATTATCAGATACAATGGTTGAAGTCTGCGGGGAAAACTAAACAGCAAAACCCAGGGTATAAATCAAAGGCATGATCAGACAGACAGGTGAGGCCGAGGGTGCGGTTTCACCTTACAGCTAAGCCGAACCGAAAGCTGGCCGCTGCCAAAAGGGATGGTCTCCTTCCCCCGGCACGCTCKGCTCCCCCCCGCCCCTGCTCCCTCACTCCTGCTGCTCTTGGCACTGCCCCCAGCTGCCAAGCTGCAAGAAAATATTCCAACCGAGCTGGCTTATCTTGCTCTGGGTTTGGGGGGATTATTTTTTTTTTTTTTTTTACCCCTGCCGTTTTAGTGAGCTGAACTGGTTCAATCGGGCATTTCTAGCGAGAGGCCGGGGGCAGGAGATGGAGGGAGAATGGCAAGACTCCCCCCCTGCAAGGCAACCAGCTCTTGGCTCAGCTGCAGCATCGAGAGCACGGTTTTATGAGACAGCTAAGCCAATTTAAAAGCCGGCTGCTGCCAAAAGGGGCCGTTCCCCCCCCACTCCCCCAGCCCCCAGAGGCCTCCCCAGTCATCGAGGTGGAAGATTTAGCAACTCTAACTGCGGGGCAAGATCCAGTGGAAAGTTTGGGGCTTGTTTTTTTTTTTTTTTTTATTTGAAGGGTTAGCTGGAGTCACTCCCCCGCAGCTGCTCCACCACTGGATTCCCACAGCGGGGAAGAGGCAGGAACGTACCTGCCACCTCCTGCAGCAGCGAGTCCTCCGACTGAGCTGTAACGTGAAACTGCACCCAAGGAGCCAGGGAGGGGGGAAAAAAAAAGTAAAAAAAAAAAAATAATAAAAAATAGTCCCACCTGGCTAGAAGAGCTCCAAGACATCTTGTAGGTATGGGAAATGGGAAAACAACCCACCTTGCATGATTATTTTCCCTCCTGTTGAAAGACAGAAGATATTTCTCGCATAGAAAGAGCAAGCAGGAGCTTAATGGAAAAGACAGGTGGTCTGGATGCACAAGTCTCAATCCCTAGTAGGGCTGAACAAGCAGTTTACCGTAAAGTGATAACTGTCACTGGAGAATCGTCATCCCCACCGGAAAGGGAGAAGGGAGCTGGGGAAACTTAAGTGGAAAACTATGACACATTCAGCCCTGGAAGTTGTACTGAGCCATCTACCAGGGAAGTTACTGGAAGAACACTCAACTGAAAAGAGAGAAAAAGAGAGAGAGAGAGAGAGAGAGAGAGAGAGAGAGAGAGAGAGAGAGAGAGAGAGAGATACACACACACATAGGAAACTATTCTAACAATTCTTGGGTAGCTAGAGACCTCTCATTAGCTAAAGTAATACAGCAAAGAGGTTTTTTTTCCAAATTTGCCAAGGACAAACGCTGTCCCAGAGTGAATGATGTGGGAGAAGGAGACACACAATACCAGGGAGGCCACCAGGAGAGCATTAAGCTGGTAGGAAAGGGAATATGCCTGGAGAGCAGACCTAGTACCAGCTCACCTGTCAACAAACTAGATCAAAATAGCAAAAAAGCTTACGGAGAACACAGTTTGGTACCAGCTTTAAGACTCAGGATTGCAAGACATGCTGGACATTCCCACTTAAAGAAGAAATTTGACCAATTCCACTTGATAYAAGATTTAAGATCTTTAACAAGTTTTTAAACTCTGTAAGCCAGCATTTTTGATCAGTCTCACCCCAGCTGCAGATAGGAATTGGCTCAGAAGCTCCCTGGCCCACTGGAACACTGAGGAAAACCAGAAAACCGATAGAAAAAACACCGCAGCAAGTGGGAAAGCAGCGTGACTCAGCTGAAGGGAGCCACTCGCTAGTCAACAGATGATAGGCAAAGCAGTAGACAAAAAACTGACTCTACATATAAAGGTCAAGTTTACAGTATCAATTAATTCATACAAATTAGATGTTGCCTAACAAAAGACRTTAGGCAGGTTTCTGAGCTGTGTGCAGGGTGCCGATTAAAGCGATTCCATATAAAATGTTATCTGAAATAGCAGATCTCAACAGGTTTGTGGGTGAAGACTCGCTCAGTCTCAGGGCTTCTGGTATTAAACCAAAGGTTTCAAATCCTCGCTGGAAGCAAGTTCACCAGCGACAAAATTTGCAGCTGTCTCCCAGACATAAGGGCAGTCACAGGACACGAGCCAAGCAAAATGAACTCCACGAAACAAAAATGCATTTTCATGTCATTCTGCATATGTTTGCGTGACCTACTGCTCCTCACGCCCAGCCCTGCAATCAACATCCCAGGGAAGCCGAAATCAAAGCAGTTGGTCCTTTACACCCTCAGTCACATCAACAACGCTACCAACCACGCGAAGAGTAGCACCGGGAGAAGGTGCTGCTGGACTGTACCGTGCAATTAGCTACATGCACGTCCGCATCAGGCACCGCTTTAGAAAACAGCTTTATTCCCAAAATGATTTAATCACCACGTGCTTCCCAGTTAGTTTTTTTTGGTGCCGCAGCTGAAGCTTTGCTAGTGTTACACTTCACAGTAGTGTCTTATCTCAAGCAGCCACCAAATTAATTGCAGCGGTCTTGGTACGACCAAGGACTTCGTTAGGGCAAAGCAGGTCTGCTCAGGGATACGCAGAGGAGGATTTATGAGATGACGAACACCGGTACGGCTGTGCGCTCRCGCAAGCGAATCAATTGCTCTGCTTCACAATTTCCACATCTGCAGAAGCAGTCTTTAAACAAGTCAGTGTATTTTTAAGCTCTGACAGTTAAAATCCTCAAGTGACATCACCTGAAGTTGGAGCACAGCTGCCTTATTCCTCTGGCGCACCAGTGAGCCAAAGTAAGCATGAGCCTCAGTTTATAGGCTTACAGCACACCTTGAGATAATGAAAGCGCTGCTGGGATTTGCCCCTGTAGTAGTCAGGCCTCTCCTTACGTGTTTTTTCCTCCGTCTTGGGGTAAGAAACACAAAGTTTAGTACCAGCGCGCCCCAGGCAGGCTGCCCAGCAAGCCAGCACGCAACCCAAACACCCCTCGCCAGCATCCAGGCAGGCTGGTAGGCAAAGAACGAAGAGCAGCAGGTAGAGCTGGTGTCCCACCAAACCCCAGTGCTTGCAAAACGATGAAAAATAACCAAGATTGCACAAGGGACAGCAAAAAGAAAAAAAAAAATATCAACCACTCCAAGCTGCCGCGCCAAGGCCGCCCCGCACTTCACCTTGCACGTACGGGCACGGCTGTTTACAAGCACTCAGGGCAGCTTAAGGGTGTAAATCGCATTAATCCAAGTGACAAAGCCATCGCGCTCATCCTTGGGTGAATTACTAATCCCTCACCACTAGAGCTGCTCCCATCTTACTTCCTACCCCTCAGAGGAGGAAAAAAAGTACCTTTTAATGTGAAGCGGGCAGGTAACCCAACGGGTCCCATCTCAGTATTTCTATCTACGAATCCAGCTTTAAATAACCAGATAGTTTTGAGCCACAGTCATGGGTTTCTAAGGCTGCTTCACAAGCCTGCGGATTTTTCTGGGATGTAGACTGAGCCAGTCGGAGGCTTCTCTCATTTTGGAGAAGGGATTACAGGAAAAATGTTTGTTTCTTTTTAATGGAGCAGCGCTCTGTTATCAAGCTGTCCCCGCAAGACAGGCTCGTAACTGCTTTAAAAAAAAGTAGGAGTTTGGTTTTGATGCATTTGAATCACACGAGCAGTGCTCGTCGCCTGTTTTGGTTTGGTGGAACAAAAGCACGCTGGTTGTAATTAGGGCATTATAATATCAAATTTAACAGGAAAGTGTTAAGAAATCATGCCGCAAAACGTTCACCGCTACTCGAGCCGAGAATTTTTGGAATACAGCGACACGAAGGAGTGGGGGCCGTTGCCCTCAGCAACCGCTATTACAAAAGCACTTTTTCTCCTTAAAGAAGTTACGGGCAGGCAGTACATCGCATAAATCGCAACTGTCAAAACACCAGAGTTGTGGGAGATGAGCAGAAAAGCCAACCGGCTCCACGCAGCTCGGCTTTAAGCACCAGCACAAGAGGATCACCTGCTTTGTTCGAAGAAAACGCTGGGCCACGAATGACAAAACCCCAGAGAATAAAAGTTTAGGCGCTCCCGGTCATCTCAGTGACCAGTGGCTGCAGAGTGACAACCCCGGCGTTTGGGTTAGTAAATTGTATTTCTGGTGCATGTGTGAAAGATACAACTCACTGAGTAAACACCCCTTCAGAGCTGACAGTTTTACAGCCACAGGCTCGGCACGGCTACTCCTCCTCAGAAACCTCCCAGCACACAGACATAGCAAATCATTTGGGGAAAGCAGTAAAAAAAAAAAAAAAAGAAAAGAAAAAAAGGTACATAAAGCCATCACATTTACCCATTCGCCAATCCTTTAAAAAGTTACGAGGCAGGCGCAAAATAAACATCGCCTGTTTTCTGCCTAACAGTTGAAAGTTGTGTGTTATGTCTGAAAAACATTTCCCTTTTGGTTTAAAAACATCAATATTGAAAACATGCAATAGTCGACTGGAAAGTTCTTTCATTAAAAGTCAGCAACTGTATAATTTTTTTCTTTTTTTTTTTTTCTGGCAAAGACACAGACAAAGCAAGCAAATACAAGAACTAGATCGCTTGAAGGATGGAGGCACCTTAACGCAAAAAAAAAAAAAAAAAAAAATTAATAATAATCAAGAGTTAAGATGTCACGATGCTTTACAGACGGAGTCCTCGGGCATCGCACACCGCCTCTTGCCGACTTTCACCCGCTCTAAGAGCAGAGAAAGCGACCTTACGGGCTAAAAACAAGCGTCGAGATTATCAATTTTAAGACGGGTAAGAGGCTAGACGCGACCCCGAGTCCATCCCCTGCCGCAGCGACTTCAAACAGACCAGCACCTTAATGACAAATACAGCAGGGTCGGAGCAACTTTCCCTGTGAAATGAGACCGTAAATCAGCAACGGGCTGGAGGCAGAGCGCTGAAACTGCGCTCGGAAGATCTTTTTTTTGTTGTTGTTTTTTTTGGGTTTTTTTTTTTTTTTTSGTTCGACTCACCAAAGCGCTCCCCACATAAGCTCAGCTTTAGCCTTTTCTCCCGCTCAGCCCCAGGACACAAAAAATAAAGTCAGATGGTTCGAATAAACCCCGCGCCCGACCCCCCGGCTCCCCCAACCCCCGCCAAACGAGCCCCTCCGGCACACGGCTCCGGGGCGGGCCGCCCTCCCCGCCCACCGCCTCCCCTCACCGCCCAGCCCGGGCACCGCCGCCGGGCAGAGACCCCTCAGGTGCCGGCGGCGGGCTCTGCCGCCCTTGTGTCCCCCCCGTGCCCCCTCCCTTCAGCCGCCTCCGGCGCTGACAGGAGGCGCCCGCCGAGCCGCCACCTGCGGCCGCCTCCCGCCCGCCCCAACGGCCGCCCGCGCGCCCCCCTCACAACGGCGGCGCGGCGGGAAGCGGGCGCGTTACCTCTCGGCGGCGGCGGCCGCCGCGCCCCCTCCCTCGTCCCGCTCCCGGTCCCGCTCGGCGGCGGCTCCCCAGGACATTCCAGGCTGGGGCGGGCGGCCCGGCGGACAGGAGCCTCCATCCAACGCCGCCCGGCCGCGCCGCTTATCTCCCCCCCACGGCTCCCCGCCCCGCTCCCACCGGCGCCCCGTGTCGGAGGAGGCGCCGCCGCCGCCACCGCCTCCTCCTCCTCCTCCTCCTCCCC
The DNA here is from genome assembly GCA_030449065.1 of Oceanodroma leucorhoa. NCBI lineage: Eukaryota > Metazoa > Chordata > Aves > Procellariiformes > Oceanodroma > Oceanodroma leucorhoa. The sequence goes on from JASVER010000066.1 coordinate 368,141, forward strand.
GCCTCTCCCCTCGCCGCCCCGCCCCGCGGAGCGTACCAAGGGCCGGCCGAGGGGGGGGACGGGCCGCGGGGCGCCCGCCGCTGCACCGGGGGCAGCCCGCCGCTGGCGGGGGGGCGGTGTTACGGTGCCCTGGGCGGGGGGCGCTGGCACATACCGTGCGCCCTGCAACCGTGCGCCGTGCAGCCGTGCACCGTGCAACCGTGCGCCCTGCAACCGTGCACCCTTGTAACCGTGCACCCGGTCACCGTGCACCGTGCAACCGTGCGCTCTGCAACTGTGCACCCTTGTAACCGTGCACCCGGTCACCGTACACCGTGCAACCGTTCGCCCTGCAACTGTGCACCCTTGTAACCGTGCACCCGGTCACCGTACACCGTGCAACCGTGCGCCCTGCAACTGTGCACCCTTGTAACCGTGCACCGTGCAACCGTGCGCCCTGCAACCGTGCACCCTTGTAACCGTGCACCGTGCAACCGTGCACCCTTGCAACCGTGCACCCTTGTAACCGTGCGCCCTTGCAACCGTGCACCCTTGCAACCGTGCACTCTTGTAACCGTGCGCCCTTGCAACTGTGCGCCCTTGCAACCGTGCACCCTTGCAGCCATGCGCCCTTGCAACCTTGCACCGTGCAACCGTGCGCCCTTGCAACCGTGCGCCCTTGCAACCGTGCACCCTTGTAACCTTGCACCCTTGCAACCTTGCACCCTTGCAACCGGACACCATACACCTGTGCACCCTTGCGACTGTGCAACCATGCAGCCTGTCAACCGTGCAGCCATGCAGCCTGTCAACCGTGCAGCCATGCACCCTTGCAACCGTGCAACCTTGCACCGTGCAAGTGTGCGCCCTTGCAACCTTGCACCCTTGCAACCGGGCACTGTACAACTGTGCACCCTTGCGACTGTGCAGCCGTGCAGCCTGTCAACCGTGCAGCCATGCACCCTTGCAACCGTGCACCATACAACTGTACACCCTCCCAACCGTGCACCCTCAGAACCGTGCACCCTCTCAACCGTGCAGCCTTGCAACCGTGCAGTGTGCAACCATACACCGTGCAGCCTTGCAACCGCGCAGCCTTGCAACCGCGCACCGTGGGCGGGCTGCTTGCTTGCAGCAGGGCAGAGCGCGCTCCCGAGGGTCGTGCACCGTGCAAGCTTCCCCTCATCCACCCGAGCAAAGGTTCTTGCCCTGCCCAGGCCGCTTGTTTGCACGCCGGAGGGCCTACGGTGCCTGTTGTAAATGCTCTGCCCCTTGCACCGAGGCGTTGCCAGCCCTCTTGCAACCCGGCGGAGAGGTGGGGTTGCGAGCGGAGCTCCGGCTCTCAGGCAGCCGGTTGTACAATCGGAGCGTCGCGGCAGCGAGTGAGCAGGAGAGCGGCTCCAGCTTTTTCCAGAGGGCTGCAAACGCTCCTGCACGCTGCCCATATGCTCCGTGCGTGATCTTCTGCCGGATAACGCCACCGAGAAAGCCCAGCTCGGGCAAGACGGGGCTGAAAACCAGCAAAAAGTGGGCTTATCCAGGCTTGGATGGCGTCCAGCTGCAAACCGCAGCGAGATCACGTTAAGCGTCGGCGAAGCTCCCGTCATTTGCAGCATAATTTAATATTAACAGCTTGCTAAATTGCCCGGCATTAGGCCTAATCTGCGGGATTAAAAACATCGAACCGGCGCGTTACGGCCCCGTCCTGCACCCAAACCCTCGCTGCTTTTCCCAGCCCTTTCCGAAAGGCCCAAAATGTGCCCAAAATGCCTCGTTTTTTTTGGACTTTGCTAAATTTAGGCTGCGTCTGTGCATGGCGGAAAGGGATTTTTTTTCCCTGAGAAGGGTTTCGCGTGGAAAGGCTTCAGCAGCACGTGGAGCGGGCCGGCAAGAAACACAGCTCCTAGGTTTAAAAATAAAAGAGAAACAAACCTCGGAACAAAGTTTCTTGGTTTTCGGGCAAACCTGYGAGACCAACGGGCTGCGCTACCCTGTGTTTACCGGCCCTAATTTTATCCCTCAGGAGGTTTCCTGTAGGACGTCATTATTTCCACAAGTGTAAAAGGAGGAAAAAATAAAGCAAATGAAGACTAGAAAAGTCCTCGCTGGATTAAAAAATTCCTTTTTAAACTGAAGAAAACGCCCTGAAACCAAACCGAAAGCGGGGTTGCCTCAGTTGCGCGAGTTAAATCGCTCGGCCATCAGAAGAGCCGAAGACTTGAGGATCGCTCTCAGTGCAGAAGCGAGATGGCCCAGCCTGCGTTTTTGGGGTAAAAATAATCAAAATCGAGATTGTAACGACGGTCCTTCGCAGAGCGGGGATGCCGCCAAATCACGTTTCCTCCCCGTACAATTTTCGGGGTGGGTTTTTTTTCCCCCCCTCCAAATCCCCCCCCTTAGGGCGCTATTTGCATGAGAATATCCTCTTGGAGGGGGGGCGGGGGGGGGAATTGCTGCTTAATTAGAGAACAGCAATCACTTTAATTAGCATGTCTCCATGCTCCCTGCTATTTTGCATGGATTCAAATGAGATGCTCATTAGGGAGCAGGCGCCCAGACAAGCTACGCCCTTTAGCCGCGCGCTAACCCAATTAACCTCGGCCAAGCAGAACCGCGCCAGGGTTTTGGCCAGCGCCGGGGTTTTGGCCAGCGCCGGGCGTCGTGCCGGGAGGGATCTCGGCTGCTCCGAGCCGGAAGGTGCGGAACCGCTCACTTCGAGCTGCTCGCTTCGGCGCGCTCCGACGCGCTCGCCGGCGAGCCTTGGCTTGCCGGGCTCGCCATCGCTTCGCCTGGGTTTCGGCTTTGCAATGGTGGGGTTGCCTCTTCGCGAGGTTTCCTTCCTTGCAAGGTTTTTCCTCCTTGCAAGGTTTTCTTCCTCGCAAGGTTTTCCTGCTTGCAAGGTTTCCTTCCTTGTAAGGTTTCCTTCCTGGCAAGGTTTTCTTCCTTGCAAGGTTTTCCTCCATCCAAGGTTTTCCTCCTTGCAAGGTTTTCCTCCGTGCAAGGTTTTCCTGCTTGCAAGGTTTCCCTCCTTGCAAAGCTTTCCTCCTTGCAAAGTTTTCCTCCTCGCAAGGTTTCCTTCCTTGCAAAGTTTTCCTCCTCGCAAGGTTTTCCTCCTTGCAAGGTTTCCTTCCTTGTAAGGTTTCCTTCCTGGCAAGTTTTCCCTCCTCACAAGGTTTTCCTCCTTGCAAGGTTTCCTTCCTTGCAAGGTTTCCCTCCTCACAAGGTTTCCCTCCTTGCAAACTTTTCCTCCTTGCAAGGTTTTACTCCTCACCAGGTTCCCTTCCTTGCAAAGTTTTCCTCCTCGCAAGGTTTTCTTCCTTGCAAGGTTTTCTTCCATGGAAGGTTTTCCTCCTCGCAAGGTTTCCCTCCATGCAAGTTTTTCCTCCTTTTCCTTTGGAGGGAAAGGGCTCGCTGCTGGGATTTGGGAACAGAAAAGGGGAGGCACACCTGCAAAAAGCCACCCTCCCTCCTTGGGGACCCTCAAACCCTTCGTGTGCCCCTTCCCCAAGCGCCGTGGGGCCGGTGCATCCCCGGGGACCGCCAAAGACGGACGTGCAGCAAACGAGGCCATCGTTCGCGGGGCAGGAGCCCGGGGATTCGAGGGTCTCCTTTGTTTTTCCGCTCGGGCTTGATCTCTGTGCCGGCGTGGTCGCAGCGAGGGTGATTTTTAGGTTGTTTTTTTTTTTTTTTTTATTTCTCCTGCCCCGTAATCCCATCGTCTTGTCACGGTTCCCCGGGAAGCGGGGCTGCTCCGAACAAAGCCCCCGGAGCATCCCGGGCTCCCGGAGGGGGTTTTGCAGCTGCGCCTCRGAGCGTGACCGATCGGGAATGAGCCTTCGCGGCGCGTCTAATGCCGTTTGGACAGGGAGCCTTTCATCCGCTCGTGGGAGCGAGGCCCCGGCATTGAGCCGGCAGCTCCCCGCGCTCCGGCCCTCGGCGTTCCCAACCCCGCGGGAGCCATCCGGCACCGCCGCAGCGTCTTTAGGGGTGAGCGAGGTGGGGACCCCCGGTCCTCTCCTCCCCGCTGCGGGTTTGGGGAGGGGGAAAGCTGTGGGTGCATAGTTCAGGGTTGGTGTGGTGGGGACTGAGGATGGGAGATGCTCCCCATCGTCATGGACTGGTCACCATCACCCCATGCTGGGCTCCAGCGGGTTCCTCGTCCCTGTCCCCATCGCCCACATCCCCAGAAGGTACCTTGTCCTGGTCCCCATTGCTCTGTCCCCAGCAGGTGTCTTGTCCTAGTTCCCATCACCCCATCCCCAGCAGATTCCTCGTCCTGGTCCCCATCATCCTGTCCCCAGCAGGTACCTCCTCCCAGTTCCCATATCCCCATCCCCAGCAGGTACCTTGTCCTGCTCCCCATCACCCCATCCCCAGAAGGTGCCTCATCACGGTCCCCATCCCCAGCAGGTACCTCGTCCCAGTTACCATTGTCCTGACCCCAGCAGGTACCTCGTCCAGGTCCCATCACCCTATCCCCATCCCCATCAGGTCCCTCACCCCAGTCCCCATCACCCCATCCCAGTCCCCGTCACCTTGATCCAGTCCCCGTCATCCCATCCCAGTCCCCATCAGGTACCTTGTCCCAGTCCCCCTCACCTTGTCCTTGTCCCCGTCATCCCCTCCCAGTCCCCATCAGGTACCTCRYCCCAGTCTCCATCACCTTGTCCTTGTCCCCGTCATCCCATCCCAGTCCCCATCAGGTACCTCAACCCAGTCTCCATCACCTTGTYCCCATCCCCAGCAGGTACCTTGTCCCAGTCCCCACTGGGTCCCTCACCCTGGTCCCCATCACCCTGTCCTCTCCCCAGCAGACACCTCATTTCCCCGTCCTGCACCCCTCCCAGCACCCCAGGCTGCCCCCTTTGCCCATCGACGCCCGAGGATCTCCAGGGAAGCAAGATCTGGGGGGTCCCTGCTAGGAAGGGGACAGTGGGTGCCAGCCAGCTGCCTGGTGCCCCCCTACCCTTGACGGTGGAGGTGGTGTTGGGTGGCATCAGCTACTGAATGTGCTCTGCAGCGCGGGGGGCACTTGTGGGAGTGGGGAAACTGAGGCACGGAGCTGGAACGGGTGGGGAGCTTGTGGCAAGTCGTCCAGGCACAAAGGCTGGAGGGGTGTTGGGCTGGAGCACACGTGGACACACGGATCACCTGGGAAGGGAAGATGAAGGTGAAGAGGAGATGAAGAGATGAGAAGAGGGCAAGGGAAAAAGATGAAGATGATGAGAAGAGAGCAGATGAAGAGAGAAGAGGCAAGACAAGATGAGAAAACAGAAGGAGAGGAAAAGAAGAGGAGAAGAAGGAGGAAGAGAGGAAGAGGAGAAGAAGAAGAAGAAGGAGGAAGAGGAAAAGGACAAGGACGAGGACAAGGACAAAGACAAGAAGAAGGAGAAGGAGGAGAAGAAGAAGGAGGAAAAGGAGAAGGAGGAGAGGAGAAGGASAAGAGAAGGAGAGAGGTGAAAAGAAGGAGGAGAGGAAGAGGGCAAGGAGGAGGAAGGGAGGAAGAGGAGAAGAAGGAGGAAGAGGAAAAGGACAAGGACGAGGACAAGGACAAAGACAAGGAGTAGAAGGAGAGGAGGAGAAGAAGGAGAAGAAGGAGAGGAGGAGAAAAAGGAGAAGAAGGAGAGGAGAAGAAGGAGGAGAAGGAGAAGAAGGAGAAGGAGGAGAGGAGGAGAAGAAGAAGGAGAAGGAGGAGAAGGAGAAGAAGGATAAGGAAAAGGAGAAGGAGGAGAGGAGGAGAAGGAGAAGAGAAGAAGGAGAGGGAGGAGAAGAAGGAGGAGGAGAGGGAGGAGAAGAAGGAGGAGGAGAGGAAGAGGAGAAGGAGGAGGAAGAGAGGAAGAAGAGAAGAAGAAGGAGGAGGAGGACAAGGACAAGGACAAAGACAAGGAGGAGAAGGAGAAGAAGAAGGAAAAGGAGAAGGAGGAGAGAAGGAAGAGAAGGAGAGGAAGGAGAAGAAGGAGGAGGAGAGGAGGAGAAGTAGGAGGAGGAGGAGCAGGAGGAGAGGAGGAGGAGAAGAGCTGTTGGCTCCAGAGGAGACATATCTCTCCGTGAGCTTTGCCAACCCATCACTTCAGGGGTTGGACAGGTTTTTTGTTGCTTTTTTTTTCCCTGGTGAAAAGTGGCTTTTTGACCCAAACACACGTTTTCATAGAGAAGGTTTATTTTGGCTGAAAGCCTTTTTCTTTTTTTCTTATTAAAAAGAAAAATGGCAAGGCTGGTGGGAAGGGTCACTTCTGTAAATCTTTTTTTTTCTTAAAAAAAAAAAATAATCTCTTTTGGCTTTTTTTCATCAGAAATACCTCTGCGGGAGGCTTTGGGAATGAATCATTCCCAAAATCCCCTGTCCCGCGCCGTGCCTGGTCCTGCCCGGCTTTATCATCTCTCCCTGCAGCAAACGCCCAGGGACAACAAAAAAAATTAGAATTACTAGAAAACACTCTTTTTTCTTAAATTTTTTTTTACAGTAGACTAGAGGATATTTTTGCCCCATTTTCCTGTATTTTGGACATTTAACCCCGGGGATCTGCTCTGGCGCTGGGTCCAAAAATTGCCCCAGTCTTTAGGAAGGAGCGAAGAACGTCCCCGTGCAGTATTTGTTGGGTTTCTCAGGGCATTGGGGTTACCTCCAAGAGGAGCCTGGACCTGCTGGGGGTGGGACAGACCTCACTGCACCCCCTTGGTAGGTTCTGGGGGTGATATGAGGTCTTCATGGTCCCCAGGACCTCCCCAGCTCCTTTCTGTCCCAAGCCAGAGCTGGACTGAGCCTCACTGTGGGTTGTCTCCAACCACGTCTCCTGGCTGGACCTCAGGATGATGTTGCAGGTAGCTTGTCTCCAACCCTGTCTTCTGAATGGACCTTGGACCCATGGTGCAGGTAGCTTGTCCTCAACCTTGTCTCCTGGATGGACCTCAGGCTGATGTTGCAGCTAGCTTGTCTCCAACTGTGTCTCCTGGATGGACCTTGGACCCATGGTGCAGATAGCTTGTCCCCAGCCTTGTCTCCTGGATGGACCTCAGGCCGATGTTGTAGATAGCTTCTCCCTGGTCATGTCTCCATGATCTGCATGAACTTCTGACTGGTGTTGCACGTAGCTTGTCTCCAGTCCTATTCCAAGCCTTATCTCCTGGGTRGACCTCAGACCAGCGTAGGTAGTTTCTCCCTGCTGTTTCTAGCCCCATCTCCTGTATGGACCTTAGATCAACATTACAGGTAGCTCACCCCCAGCCCTGTCTCTAGCCCCATCTCCTGGATGGACCTTGAACCTACATTGCAGGTAGTTTGTCTCCAGTCCTGCTTCCAGCCTTATCTCCTGGTTGGACCTCAGACCTATGCTGTATTTAGCTTGTCCCCAACCCCATCTCCAGCCCAGTGTCTTGGCTAGACCTCAAACCAATGTTGTAGGTTGCTTGTCTCCATCCCTATCTTCCTGGTGGATCCCAGATCAATGCTCCAAGTACTTCTCTCCATCCCTACCTCCCTGAAGGACCTCAGACTGA